>BOPP01000051.1:4630313-4664452 GCA_017312745.1 Gryllus bimaculatus | reverse complement strand
AGGTTTCCTTTTTGTCTTCAGCGAAGACATTGCTAGAGAGCACTAGAACTGCCAAGATCTGAAACAAAACGACAGAAGAAGCTGTAATAAAATGATCATTCCTTAAATTCAATAAAAATAACTACTTTATTTCGAAGACCAATAAAATAATGATACTGAAAAACAACAAAAATTAAATACTAATGGAATATTAAAATTGATTTGAACTCTATAAAAGTGTTTATATTTGGACTGCACTTTCTTTAGAAGTATAACTAATTGTGTGGTTGTTTTTGCTGAAATCACATGAAACGTAGGTTCGGAGAAGCAAAAAGGGATGTTACTGTAAACATATCCTTCAACTGAATAAATTTAGTTGACCCCCATAGAATCATTCAGACATTTCAGTTTGTTGTTGCAGTTAATCCTGAAGAATTTGTTCAGACGATTCTTTCATTAAAACAGTATTTTTGCAGAAAATTAATTAGACCTTATGTAGTACACAATATGTTGGAATGCGTTATTGGGAAAGCAAATTTAAAATATTTATAATAAATTTAAGTAACTGATAATAAAAAATAAAAATATACTTGCATCCTTCAAAATGACTAAATTAATAGATTTTAAGGCCAAGTTGCGAGAAATGTTAAATTTTTACCAAGATTTTTTTTGAAATCATGGATTCTTCATTTGCTGTAATACATCAGTTCCGCTGACACTAAGTAAATTAATCCTAATATGCCAAAAAAGTATCTTAAAAATGTATATATACTATTTAGAAACCTACTGTGCAACACGATATCCAATGAATTATTGTTTATAACTTATTGTTAAGTTTTTATAAGGAAACATATTAAAATTCTGATAGAGTATTGAATCTAATAATACTTGAGTGTCGTTAAATATATCTAATTTATAGTGCTATTGAATATGGTCTTTCTATTTCTACTCTTATTTCTTTCACTTCCTCTATTATCAAATAACATGTTAATTGTCTGAGAGCATAAAAAGTTCAAAAGGCGGAAACACAGCCGAATTCGCGTTTCTCTAAGGCACGCTAGAGCACCTAATGTCGTCCTTGCACCTCCAAGTGCATCGAACTCTCGCGAGCAGCTGTCACCCGAACAATAGACATTCCGTTCCGTAACACCTCGCGTGCTGCCCGCGCCGACGAAAAGGAGAGGAGGAAGCTCTCCGTAAAACACGACGAAACCGCAACGCGCTCTCCAAAGAGAATGCAATTTCTCGAGGCTGGCACCGTGGGCCGAGGCGCTGCGTCTCGAGAGCAACGGGTCAGTGGGAGCAGAATCCGCCCTCGCTCCCTCGCAGATACGCGGAGACGAAGCCGTCACGCCGCGAGGAGCCACCGGCTCCTTTCAATGACGTCGAGTGCGCTCTTGTGCGATGGAGAGGCGCACGTCTCAGCCAACGTTCAAGAGCTTGCAGCACTTGTGCAGCCGCCATCGCCGCTCAGTGGGACCAAAGAACGGAAATGCGGTCGAAAATCCATCCAAATCTTTTAGCTTCTAACCTGTTAGATAATAGCGAAGAAGCCCACCCCCTACTCTGACTTCAACCTTTACAACTTTATTATCGATTTTCAAATTAGTCTCAACATATATATTCCTCAACATTTATTCCTAACCAAAAGCACTCAGTTTTTGTTGCAGATGCAAGAAGAAAAAGAAGACTTGAAATGTACCAATGGGTTACTTTCACTCACATTAGTTTGTTATTGCCAACTGTCTGTTAGTAGGATTCAATTATGTAGGAGTAGAGGTAAGGGTGAGTTATTATTTTGTTAGCAATGCAGAAAAATCAAATCTGCTGTTTGTTTCCGTGGCAAATACGTTTTCTATAAATCGGGAACGAAAATGTGTGGTTTCCCAAATGTTGCTAATCTCGCGTTTTTTTAAGTTTTATTTTTATTTTTTTTATCTTTAACTGTTACTCATCTTTCAACTATTTATAGTTATAATGATGGGAAGAGATTCTAGAAAACAAGAGCAGATCATCTCCCTCATACGTCACATACAGTTTTGACTGATTTTTACTAAATAAATCTACAATTTCATTATTTTAATATCAAATAGATTGTAAATTTACTTTGTTCAGAATTCGAAAAATCCACAAAATCCACATAATTTTTTTGAATGTTCTTTCACGCCTTAATATGCACATTTACAACAATTTGTATACTCTATTGTATTCGATATTAAACGTTCAAATAATTTTAAATGACATTTTTGAAAACTCTAAAATGTTCTGCGAAAAAAGAGCATCAAATTTTGGATTTACAGTAGCCACTTAAACGTCCTTTTCTTTGAAATGGCTCCAAATTTTCAATAAATATCACCATTTATGACGAAATATTAAGATAATAATACGATAGTAATGCTTTTAAAATAATATTTCCGTTCAAAAATTACGAAATCGAAAAATTTTGGAATTTTCAAAAAAATGTTTTTTGGGCGGTGATAGATGGCAGCTGGCAAGAGAGTGGTGCAATCTCGTATAGCTAGCCACGACCAGAAGAAATAGAAAACTAATGCGGGAAAGTCTGTGCCATTCTGTAGCACTATTAATTTGTTAATTTTACTGGTTTTGAGCATAAATGAAAAGTATAAACAATTCTCGCATACCTGAAAACTGCATAGTTTTCTTTCAATTTCACCGTGAACCGAAAATTAATTATACAAATGTTAAGGTCCTAATTTATGCTTCTACCAAGGGACTTTCTCTCAAAGAAATAACTCAAAAACCAGCAGTCGAAGGGTATTTTTATAAATTCATATTAGAAAAAATACTCTCAGCACTTTATCATACGTACTACAATTTTTGTTTTAATTTTTTCAAAATATTATTGAAATACACTCGCCAATTTCCAAAAGTCATTCTGAATACGGGGTTGCTCCTAGTGGGAACATGTTTTCCTCCTCTTCAATACATTTATATTCGCATCCATCTGCTCGTAGAAGTTTGGAAGTGATCACCTCTGAAATGTAGGGCCACACCTCTGTTCCCCGTCCCTCCTCGCCCTCCTGGCTGGCGGTCGCCGCCGTCACCTGACAAGCATTCATCCCGCCGCGCCGAGCGTGACCACTTTGCGCTCCGCATAAAGTGGTCATTGCCCCGCCCCACCGCCCCACCGCCCGCCCCGCCCCATCGGGCAGCTATGCGAACAAGCCCACGCAACGGCCCCCGCCCGCCACCTCCTCCCTCGCTTGCTGTCGAGCCACCTCCATTCCACCCACTCCGTTCCTCGTCCTTCTACTTTCGCTTCTCGTCCTCCTTTATTTCTTGCCATTCATCAATTTCCGTCCCTCCTCATCCAGACTTCGTTACAACTCTCGGCTGCCCGTTCCCTCTATCTTTATCTTTTCCTCGTTTTATCCTTTCCTCCTCTCTGCTCCATCTGTCAATGCTCCTTTTTTCACATCCCAATTCTCGTTTTACAACAACCATGCTACACAATCATGCTCAATTCTTCACTCCCACCCCTTTGTCATCCTCTCCCACAACCTGTACCCGTCCCTCCTCGCCTCCTTTCCTCGTTGAACACCGCTCTTCTCCTCTCTCATCGTTCTCGTGGTTCGTAACCACCCACAGCACCATCGCTACTACTGAAACTTTTCTCCGCCCGTTCTCGTGTCTTTTCTTTCGCCTCCCACACCGCGCTTACCGACGCTACCCTCGCGTTTACACTCACTCTTTCCCTCGCCGCTCCTGCCTGTCCCCCTCTCTCCCCTCCCCGCTTCCGCCGCGCCGCTGCCCCAGCCCCGCCCTGGTGCCGTGCGGGAAATTTAGTAAAAACTCATCCCGGCCGCACGCGCCATTTGAGCGGGGGCTTATGTGCAAAGTGGCAAATTACTGACACATGTCACCGGGTCAGCCCCGACGCGCCGTCATTGCGTGGGATTTCGCACTGGCCGGAGAGCGCGCAAGGTATTAACGAATTGTTGTAGCAGACACAACAGGTAAAACGCTTTTGGTTACTATTTACGCTTAAAGTCAAGTGTTGTTAGATGATCGCAACATTAAAATTCAGATCCATTAAAAGTTCTTTCAAAAACCTATTCCGGAGAAAGATATTCGAAAGATCCCTTTGTTTATAATCTTTCTCCAGTTACGTATAAATCAAGTGTTCGTGTGAACCGTCTTTCACGTATAAATTATTATGAAAAACGAGTTGTAACACAATAGAATTTTCGAATTTAAAGTAGGTTTCTTTTCACTATATTATTAAGAGGTATTAAACTTAAATAGGAACGTAACATTTTGAAAGCTTTCCGAATCAAATAGTTATTTAAAAATATAAAGTAACTTTCTGAACTATAAAACTTATCGATTACCAAATTACCATTAAATGATGAAAAAAATATAAATAAAATCGTTTCTGTTTAGAAAATATCCTTTTTTAATACAACGTATGAAAATTCATGGAGTAAAATTTCAGTAAAAATATAATAAGTAAAATCATTCAGTAAAATTATAAAAACAGTTATGGGCACAAATATTGCTAAAATCAATTTAAAATATTACTTTACTTTCGGAAAATTGAAAAACATCATTCAAATAACTGAGTTGAAGTGCTATCAAAATCAATTTTATTGAATTCCGCCAGCACCAAAAGAAAGCACTATCGAAGATATAAACCGAGATCGTTTCGCTCAGATGCACGCTCATTATCATACAAAAAATTATGAAATGGAAAATTCAAAAATTAATTAAGAAATAATTATTGTTTTTATGATGAAATGTAAACCAAAGAGGCTGATCATGTTTCATTTAGTAGTGTCAAAATATGTACACAATAAAATTTGTCAAAACAATTTAAACGAATTCAAGTAACAAATGTTAGAGATGCATTTCTTTTCAACTTAAGAATATCCCACAGAGATATTCAGAATTGCAAAATACAAATTGGAAAAAACATTTTGTGCATATCATACAAATGAAATGAATTTACATGCACAAAAATACATAAGTTCCATAAACTAAAATGAATATACAATACTTATTCAAGGCATTCATGCTTCAGCAAAGTATAAATTAGACTTTAGTGGCATTTTCGTCACATTACTTGCTTAAAGGAATGTTAATAAAAAATTTAAAAATTCTAAAGTAAGATTGTTTTTGAATCTTCAGAAAGTTTTAAACGAAACCTTCATTTTATTGAACTGCCACATACAAACTATGCTTCTTACTGAAATGTGATACACGTGCGTCTCATTTTCTAAAGAAATGTATCTAAGTTTAATAAATAAAAATTGAACAAATACTTCCGCTAAAAACTGCGAAAATATCCATCAAAGGAATAACGCAGATCAAACTACTTCTGTCTAATATCAATAAATGTATCTTCTTGATATTAAACAACAATATTTTTAAGAAACGTGAACAATTCGAGAAAGTAAGTGCAAAGTACGAAATCCGTTCCGAACTGCAGTAACACTATAGAATTATGTCTCGCCCTAGGCACATTTGCCCACGTTTCGGCCTTCATACTGCGACCTTCCTCAGAACAAACTGCATTTGGTTGTATCTCGTGGCAATTCGCCCTGAGGAAGATCGCAGTATGACGACTGAGAGAGGCAACCGGAAGCCTTCGCTTGCTCAGCGAGAGCTGGACTCACCAAGGCCTTCATGGTGCTGCGGATGGATGATGTGGTGTGCTGCTGGGGTGCGACGAAGCCAGCTTATATCCCTCCGAGCTAGCCTCCCCCTCCCCTCCTCTCTTCCCCTCCTTTCGCCCAGGCCGCGCCCCTTGCCTGCTTTCTTCGCGCCCGATGCACGCCGATGGTTCCGCAGCCACCCGAGGGCCCTCACGGGTAACGAGTTATACTCCTGTTATTCATTTGCAAGCCGCGCGGGTGAAGGTAAAAAAGAAAGGTTTCCGGACAACTCCAGGAAATTTCACCGTTTGTGTTATTCCGCGAAGATCCTGGGTTTCTAGCATCCTCGGAAGTTAGATGACAGCTCGAGTTCTGCCTTCAATGGAAACTGAGATAGAGGGGAGTTTCGAGCCAGCAAACGATCCGAGTTGACGGTAATTCATTGAAGCCGTTTCAAGATATCTTTGTATGGTCAAGTGCGCTCAGCGAATCTTGGATAACAGCAATACAAATACGGATAGAAATATTAAATGTAGTTGCTGTCTTCCGTCTCACTCGGTCGCGCTAATTGAAATTAGAGCCTTCGTCTCGACGCAAAGAAATCTGGTCATCGTCAGATAAAGGGAGTGAAACGAAAGCTTTCGTCTTTTGTGCAATATAGTTCTACAATTCCAAGTAATGCGACTCCAAAATATTCAACTTCCTTTAACAATCGGGTTAATTGTATTTTCAAAAAAATATTAATTTTTAAAATACTTAATGGTATTCCAATCATTGAGGGAAATATTTCAAATAGGCGTGGACAGTTTTATTCTTCAGTAAAACAAGAGATTGGAAATGTTTCCCTACGCAATTTTGAAATCTCGTTCTCACTAAATTTCACATCATGTTGAAAATATTTTTTATATTTGAAAATATAACATCTGACAAATTACAAAAACAGCTTTTTACAAAAAACTGTAAATACATTTATCTCACTAATCACCAGTAACAAAATGATCAACAGTAGTTCTCTCGAGAATTAGGCCTGGACACTCCACTTAACCCATCTTTACCTAATACAAAAAGCTTGTCCCCCCGCGTGTGAACGGTTTCAAAGTCCAACTAAATCTATATCACATTTTTTAATTTTACCGAACATACAATTTTCTAGGGTAATTATTTGTAATTAAAAATGAATCATTACTTCATTCTACCGAAGTTCAAAATTACATAAGTAACTTCTATAAAGCGACAAATATTATTTGGACATTTCACACCATTGTCACTTGTAAATACTTACACTTCGTTTTATTGTAGGATTCTTTACCTTAATAATATAGACCGAGTTTTTTGTATAACAATTTATTTCATGTACTAATCACCAGTAAGAAAAGTCCACTTTGAACTTCCACTTTTATTGTCTTGATTTAACATTGTACCTAATTATAAATGTAGTATTGTAATGTACATTTAACTGTTAGTAGTCTAATAACCTTAACGTTGATGCGACTATAAATAAATTAATGAGAAAAAATATGAAATCTTATTGACGAAAATGTAAAATTTTTAGTTTTTCTCTGAACCAAACATTTTGTCAACGAATTTGATTTAATACTTTTCGGGGTAATTTTTCATTCTTATTCTGCAATAGTTTTGCACAAAAACTAATTATAATATTCATTTTTCTTTTATAATATTTAAAATATCATTTATAAATATATGATATTTAAGAAGTGTTAAATCATTACCTACAATATATTAAACCTTTTAAAAAATTATGTGGGAAATCTTTACTTCGAAGGTTTACAGTTAAAGAATATCAAATAAGTCAGAATTAATAGAAGTAGTCTACTGCAGAATCATTAGTTTCAAATGAATAACCGCATAGGCGTGTCCGCCGTTCATTTCATTTCTCTAATTTACTTCGGCTGACAAGCCTCTAATTGCCAGTTTTACTCCTAGTCAATCATTTCGCTGTGATCTCAACTGTGGAACCTGGGAATGCCCTCGGAGTTGAAAATCCGCTGTTCGCATAGGAGTCCTTGCTATAACTTTATAAATACATAGTACTTTCTCAATATATAAGTACAAAATAAAAGACGCAGGTTCTTGCTTTTTCCTGGAACCTTCAATTCAAGTCTCATTTTCCACATATAATGACATTAAAATCACCAGTGATTTCTATTGGACGTATATCGGCATATTCCAAATTTTCATAAATGGCTTGTAAAATCGAGTAATTATCATTTTGTGACCTATTGTAATCAAAATTTCTAACACATTTCCTGAAGCACTAATTTCTATCCCAGTTATTTCAAATTCACTCAAACTGGCCCTCTTTCTTTTTATAACAATTCAATCCTTAACACAAATAAAAACTTCGCCATCTCTAGTATTTCTATCCCTCCAAAAGAACCTGTAATTCAGACAGAGCTATGTTTTTCGATAGCCAAGATTCATTTCGTATTATTAAATCAGGATCACAAGCATCGATTAAATTCCAAAATTCCATTTCTTTACTTTTTACTTTCCCGTAAACATACGTATATATGGAGTAAAACAGATAGTATAGGGAAAGTTATGTAATGCAGCGCGAAAAAAAACGACGGATTTTCGTCAGAAAAATTCATTGCCAGGCCCTGGAAACAAAAAATGGAATTTTTCCAAATTGAACAAACCCCTTGTCGATGTGGTTTGAGTCGAAGGTTCATTAACTTTTGGGGGTTCTTTACATGAAGCTCCAGGGACATTTCCAACATTTTCTTAAAATAGGCTCCAATTTTTCTTGTAAGTTCCCAAAGTGTTTCAAAGTTCCTTGTAAGAATACAGGTATAAAGGTTGTATAGATAAGATTTTACTGATTACTCTGAATTTTTGATAATTGCAAAACTTATATTTTGGTGAGTTCCTTTATCTACAAAATTGAAGATAGTGATTTTTTCCTTTAAATGAAATTTGCTATCCATAATTAGATATTTCATTAACATCATGGTCATTTTTTCAAACTTTTAGTGGATTTCGAGAAATATTGTTTGCAATATGTGCAATTTAAAAAATAAACAATATTTTCTCGGAAACGGATCCACTTTTTTGTTTAAACGCCATATTGCTCTATTCTATTTTTTCAAACATTACATAAATTTAATTTTTTTACTTGTCTGTGACGTCCTTGATAATTATATTTGCTGCAATTTGTTCACAATATTGTATTTATGAGTACATGTGCTTTAAATAGTGTCATATAAAGTTTCTCGAAAACTCGACAGTTTTCTATGAAAACTAGCTCAAAATTCAGCATTTTCACAAACTCAGAAACGCTCAAACGCCATTTTCTCAAAAGCTAATCCACATTTTTTCTTCAAACTTCAACAGATAGTGCTAATTCCACACTTTGATATGACGTAAAGTACATGTAGGGTATTTTTTTTAAAAAATTACACAAATTATTTTTTTAATATCCCTCACGCTTTTAATATGCACATTTCTATCAATTTGTAAACTCTATTGAATGTGTGAGTTGAAGTTCTTAAAATGACTTTAAATGAAGTGTTTCGAAAACTCAAAACTTTTCTGTAAAATTGAGCTTCAAATTTCGAATTTCCAGTAGTGCTTAAACGTATTTTTTTTAAACTGCTCCAATTTTTCAATGAAAATCACCGCTAATGACGAGGTTTTACTTTTACAATATCTTATAATAATTCGTCATAGAGCGGAAATATACTTCTTATAATATTTCCGCTCTAAAATTAGGAAATCGAAATATTCAGGAAATTTCAAAAAATGTACTTTGAGCGACGATAGGTAGCAGCTGTCAAGTGTATGTGGGAAGTCCGAATACCGAGTCGGGACCATAGGAAATAGGAAACTAATACGGGAAAGTCTGTGCCATTATGTCGCACTACTAGTTTTATACTGCGACAGTTCACCTGTCACAGCCTCGTGAAATCTTTTGTCACCTCAACATTTTAGGTGTCGAGTCTTCCCTCCCGCGTCGACGTTGTGTCTTCCTCCAGCGTTGTCGCAGCCTCCCGCGCTGTTTCCTCGACCACCATTGCCATCACCGCCGTCACCTCCCTCGCAGTCATCACCACTGCTTTCGGCGCCACCACCTCCTGTCTCATTGTACTGAATTGATCCGCTGACTGTCAGGGAAGACTCAACGGCAAAATTTGCTTATGACATTCACTGATGTGATTGCAGTCCCTCTAACCGGGAACTCCTACGAAATTACGAATATGTGTGAATTGATCAGACACTGCATATTTAGTAAAATATTCGCAACCTTTTCGATCAAAAATTATAACATTTTATGTATCTTTATTTTAGTATCAAATATATTTATGATACAGTATGTCTAAAGAGAGAGCCCTTTTAAATATTTTCTTGTTTGTGATTATTTTCTTCGTCTACGTTCTTCTCAACACTAATCAATCAATTCTATGAACCTCAATCTAATTATAATTAGATTATAAATATTAATCAAACAATTATTATAAAAAATATATTAACTCTGAATTTCATTTCTATTACAAAGCGATAATATTATCACATATATCTCTGCTTCAGATACAGTTTTATTTGTATGAAACATTTAAAATTCAATTAAATGGACTTAAAAGATTTTACTCTACATACTCATTTATATGAAGGATTTACAATTAAAATATGTCTACGATGAACATGTTTTGTTTAACGCCACCCTTAAGAAGAAAATAATATGTTGTTGTATACCGTTTCTCTCGAAACTTCGATTAAACGTAATATTAAATTAAGTACCACCGTACATTTTTTTACGAAAGCCAAGAAGTCTACACAAGTATCGTGAGTTTTAAATTGGGCTTTGTACTTTCCAATACAAATTTCAATATATTTTTTTTTATCCTTCGTCTACGAGATCGCAAGAAGGAGCGCTCTCCTACCCTTCATTGTTAAGGGTGCAACATGCGCGTTTCCAAGAAGGTAGCCTCCGGAAGGACGACGAGTTCGAGGGAGAAGAAAGCGGAGGGATAATGCGGGCCCGTTATATTCCCTTTGGTCCGCCACCATCATCCTCCTCCTCCTCCTCCATCGAGAGGCAGTTAATATTAACAATTCTTTTATTACCGTCCTCCGCCATCGCACGGGCTGTGTCTCGCGAGCGCGCCGCGGCACGGCGCTGCGAGCCGCGCCCACCTGGCGGAGAGGAGAGGCAGCTAATAAAAGGGGAACATCAAAGCTGCGCGCGGCGCACACTTTTGTCAAAGGACTCCACCTGCTATTGGTCCTCGACGAGCCATGTGATACCCACCGACGTTTCCTTCCCGTTAGCGGCGCCACTATCGCACGGCTGTTTATTCTGGGCTCGCCCGCCGACGCGGGAGAGGCGCTCATAACGGGGGATGCAAGGGTGGTGCTGGCTGAGCTCAACGACGCAAGGTAGACAGACGAGAGAGAGAGAGAGAGAGCCACCGTCGCGCGGGGGAAGAATAGGCCTGGGTGCGTTCCGGGCAGATTTCCTGAATATTGTCTGGCAAGGACTGGAACAGCATACCCGCGAAAGTCTTTGAAGCATTTCCTCGCACTGTAGAACAAATTTAATTTAGTTTAGATTAACAATATTATCTAGTTTATATTTTCGATTTAGAACAAGAAATGTTCTTTTAGTTAGGTGCAGTTCAGTTTAGTGTTGGGTTGGGTTCAATGAGAGAAATGAGTAATAAAAAAGGAGTGAAATGGACGGGGCCTGACAAGTGGCTTAGGGTACTGAAAAGAAGAGCGAAACGAATCCGTACAACGTACTCATAGTTGATCAGAAAACAATGTACTCATAATTTTTGATATTCATAATTCTGTTACTTTGGTTTGCATGTGTTTCTATTTTTTACTAACCAATAGTTATTTTTTATGTTGTATACTTTTATTATTTTTATCATTATTCTATTATTAATATTATTATAATTAATACTATTATTACTATTCTCATTGTTATTAATGATTTTATTATTATGAAATTCTGCAACCAGTTTTTGCTAGCTATTATCAGAATGAATTTATCTGCCTATTAAATGCATGGAAGGTCAACCATGATATTATCAACAATCATCTCAAAATATTGAAATTATATACGTTGTTCGACTTCTTAAAGCAGACCTGCCCAAAACAATGGCCCAAAAGCCACTGCCCAGCTTCAGGAGCCGAGCGCAATATTTCAATATCAGTTCTGGGAAAATAAGATTCTTAAAAGGTGGTTCATGTCTGTCCATCCAACGTGATGCGCAGGTCTGAAAATCTCCCCCTGTGTTCCAAGTAAATAATACTTGTTTTCATATTACTGACTACAGGATAATATTTACGAGAGAATTAGGTTTCTAGTCAATAAAGACTGAGCCTCTCCAATATTAAAGACATTATTTTTATTATTATTATTATTATTATTATTATTATTATTATTATTATTAGCATTATATATAATTAATATAAATAATATATTATACATAGCATAAATAATATATTCTAATAATAATATCGTTGATCTTTCTCAGTAGAAACTGGGTATAAATAATCGACTTTTGGTGTCTTCAAAAGCGGGTTCAATTCTATCCCCCTCGAGCGCGATCTGCCTTAAGCGGGATTCAGTTCTATCCCCCATGCGAACACTACTGAAGAATTTTGCTGGACTGAGCTAAAACTGCCTTTTGTTCATCAGTTTGTAATTTTAGAGCTGTTACAAATGTTTTTCAAATTCTTTCTAAAATTATATTAACCCTATCTTGGATAGCTACTACAAATTCTTCAGTTTATGGATAAAAATACACTTATTGATAAAACTGCGTCTTTGCAATAACTAATTAGGCTAATTGTTCTTCCAGAAAGTTGGCGAAATTCTGTATAGTTTTTTCTCTTCCACGAATGTAGTTTAACTTTTATATTTGCAATGGTTATCTTGGCGTTTTAAGAAAATATCAGTTGCGTGAGTTCCTTTTTGGGTTCTAACGGATTCAATTTTGCTATTTACGATATGGAGGTTATTTTTTCACGTCTTCCTCATCTTCTAAAAGCATTGAATGATTTCTAAGGATAGGATTTCTATTTCAAAAGCCAGTCATGAGGAACTGAATTATATGTCATGGTGGACTTTAAATAGCGTACATGTAGATTTTTATTCTGATTTTCTAGCTGTCTCAGTACGAAATCACTTACCATAGTCAAGGTTTCCAGAATTCCGCGGGCACATCTCTTTTGTTATTCTGCCAAAATGTAGTTGATTTCGTAGGGAATGTAGATTTCTTCATTTGCCCTAACAGTTAATAACATTGTCCTGATTCTATACACGATTAACTCGAAAATATGCTGAACTCCTTTTCATATTTGGTGAAATTATTTTCCCCATTTGCATTGTCTGAACCCAAGTTGCCCAAAGCATTTATTTCTGTTTTTGTGGAAATCCAACATTTGCTGTTTTCTTTTGGTTAGTCCATTGTACCTTCAAAACTTTGCTCATTTAGCTTTAAATTTTTGCCTTAATATATCTCGAAGGTTAATAAGATGCTGATCACTTTCTTTGCCTGCTAGATTAATAGCACTTCTTGTTGCAGTGCCAGTTACATCCATATCTCATTTTTAATGATTTTGTTCAAATATTATAATAAGGTCTACTTTTGTACGCAGCTCATCAATACTTTTCTGAAGTCCCATATTGTAAGGTTTATTTTCTTTTTACTTACGATTTCCTTTCTGAATAATGTATTGGTAGGTTCTCTATGTATTTGACTCAACAACAGTTATTGCTGCACTATATAGTGCGAAATGTGTGTCTGTAAAGCTTTGAGTGTCATTTATATGTTAACCCAAAAAATCATTTATATTTTTCAGCATAGATGACGTTTTTCCGATGTTTTTCAGAACAGGGATGTTTGGTTTATTTGAAACTTCTGTATTGCAATAATTCTTGAGAATGCTGTGAAATCTTTGATGCGCTCGTGTTCTTCTTCAGAGATATAATTATCGTTGACTGACGTAATTTGAAGGCTTTTGATACCGGCATCCGCCGTCATTGTACATGTAGTGTCATCGATCCTTCCCTCTATTTTGTGCAGGTACATTTGCTGTAATTCATGTATAACTTCTCTGCATATATTTCCCAAATCTTATAACTTTTGATGATAATATTCGTTTTATCCACCAAACTCTGCTCGGGTTTGTTAATTTATGTATGCGCACATGTGCTTTTCTGAAAGAAGTGATGTCTGTACGCTAAAAATGGAATTTCGTGGAACAGACTGGCACGGCACGGCAAAATATTATCATAACATCAATTTCATTTCTTGTGTCCATTATATTCTATTGTCTTTCCTTCCTTTACGAGCACTCATCTTGTGCCTGTGAGTTGTCGAGCCAGCAGTTAGAGTGGCATTGGAGGAGCTGACCCTTATGTATTTCACATTCGATTGTTCTGGTTGACGTTGGGTTGTTGCTCTTGCAGTGACAAAGGTTCACCCCATCAACTTTTATCATCGTCGGCTTGCTTGCTGTCGGGTACACCGCCATGTTTCAAGGTCGAACGATATTTTCAACGGGTATCGATTAGTGTATGGGTATTTTTCATTGTCCTGTTTGCAAATTTTAATCTACATAGCTCATTGCCACGTGACATGATTGATTAATTGATTGAGAGGAACGGAAAACTACAGATCACAACCGGTAGAATTATCCTATAGACCGCGGCTGAATTCAACCTAGCAGATAAGTGAGTCTCGAAAATCCTGCTCCGTCGTCCCTCGAATCCTAGGATTTCCCGAACCGAGGCACTACAGTGACAGCAGTTGATGTCCTGAGTCATCATTGCCTGTGATTCAACTGTAATCTAATTCGTTATGAAAGTAGTAAATTGTTTAAGAAAACGCCCTGCAACGGAAGTACCGTTGAATGAAAAGTTTTCGTCAGGTTCAGGAAATTCGGGTGATGTTCAATTATTTTATTTTTTATTAATTAATAAATTATTGAATATTCACAAATAGATTCTATATAATTGCAGTTTCAGTCTCAAACTAATCCACAAACGAAAACAAATTGACAATTTCACGTTGCCCTAACCGCTACGTTGAGTACTCTGTGGGTGCTTCATGAGTAATGACTTGCATTTCTTCATTGCGGCGAACACTTTATTCTTAATAAGCTTTTGTAGTCAAGTGGGAGTATGAAACGTCGTTTTCAACTTCTTGAGACCTTAATGCAACACACTCCAGTAAAACGTGATATATTTACAAGAACAGACATAAAAACAACATAGCGGTTATTGAAACGTCGTAGTCATCCCAGTCTTTATTACCTCCTTTTCACTACCATAGAATCAGAGATTCACTACCAGAGAATCATCAGAGATTCAAGGCTATCACTCTCTCCTTCCAGTCCTTTTTAAATTTTAGAACATGAAAAGAGCTTGATTTAATAAACAATTTGTCTAAAATTACGTGTTATTAACATCAGATTCAATTACTCCCAAGCCATATGGTGAGATGAAAATCGGCTAAAATGTAATCTAATTCACTAATAATGCTGTTGTATATTATTTGGTCTAATATCAAATTATTATTGCTGTTTCTATTTTTTTACCTTATGAAAGAAATGATTATTTCACGATCACATTCCAATCTAGACGTATGAACTGTTGCCAGTGTGTTTACCGGGAGGTTCTAGCGTTCGAGATCCGATGGAATATGTTCAACATTAGATAGCTAGGCCGAATTCAGACGCTATTGACCAATTCTAGCGAACGGATGATCTGATCTATTGATCCGTAGTTTCCGTAGTTTGAACTATAAATACTAGGAGAATGCATATACAGTTCCCTTAGACACGAGTCAAAGACTACACGCAATCTTTCCTTTTTTTCTCCTTGTCCCCTTCCCACCCCTTACACATCTGCGAGCGGGCACACACACACACACACACACACACGCGCGCGCGCGCGCGTGTTCTACACAAGCCCCCACTGTGAGACCATTCGGGACCTTAGAGTTTGTCGCCGATTGTTCGGTGCTCTGTGGGTAATTTTCTGAAGGGAAAATTACCAAAAGCAGGCGGGTAAGTCAGCGCCGGAGCTCAAGTTCTAACCCTGGAGGAACAACACAAAGCATATAATATACTATATACTCACAGCAATTGACGGGCCCGATGACACAAAATTGTCATTCAATTAATTCTTGATTCACTCCGGAACAGATAAGGCAATACAGGCAGAAATATAGAAAATAGGTTTTTAACGAATGTGTTTTTACTGAATAAGAACACATCATGACCAACATACCATAGTTTTGAAGTTACATTTGTGATGAGGTTTTATGCAATTCATTGATCTGCAGTGACACTGGGCACGTAATGCACAAATTTGTTAAACATTATAACTAATTGAAAGATTTTTTAAAAATTATAACACTGACTACTACCATCAATTTATGAAATAAAAACATGTCGTTATTTTAATATCTTGACGTATTTGACGTGTAATTGACGTATTAATTTATTGTTGGGACGAAAAGACCTCAGAATTTGTTGTAGGGCTTTGTCATAGCACATTACCTACCAAAGATGTTCCAAGTAGAAGTTTGAAAAACAATTTTGGGGCGTGGAGAGATTTCATCCGACAATGTTGTGAATTTGTATGTCAAGAACGACGACACTAGAAGCCGAGCTATTTCATAAATAAATGAGATACTGAAATATTTAATAATGTTCAGTTTTGCAATTGATGGAATGTTTAATTGATTGATGATTGAATGTTTATGGATTTCATACAAGGTAGGAGACATTGGCAAGTTTTCTTTAAAAAATGTAAGATTTCTTGTTCTTGCAAAAGCGTAAATTATATAATATCATCGTCACCATTACTTAAATTCTTTTATTGAATTATTCAAATCCTATTCCACCAATTGGTCTAAGGTGGCGTCCTACCTAAGATAGTCTAGCTACCTCAGCCCCCACTTTTAACGTTGCTTTGACACTACAACCTCCAAATAACATTCAAGTCATTATTTCGAATCACACTTTCTAACGACAAGGACAGATTTTCTTTCACTCCATTCTTCTTGAGTCATTTCCTTCACCATCTTATTCTCCATACCTATAGTACTCATTATTACTCACTAGACTAAGAAGAGTTAAAAGTAAGTTGCAGAAGTTTCTGAAGAGCCATGAAAAGTGCGTAAGTAAAATTCTGTTGCATTATATTAACGGGGTGTCATGATTAAATGTATGCTTTATGCAAAAATTAAAATATAGAAGTTCAAATATTGATTATAAAGATTTAATTACTTCAAATATTTATAAAATTATAAGTTCTTCAAACAATGCATTAAATATAGTGGATGTGTCCATGCGGCTTACTCAAACTTACTACCATTCTTCTGGATAATCATCTCATTTTTGCTGCAAATAGCCTCACTCCTACATGCCTCGACAATCTATAATTTTGTATGTAATCCGTGAAAGCTTAATTTATAAGTAGATATTTAAATCTGGAGGAAAATATTTTGACTCAATTGTTCTACACTTTATGTTCTGAAAATGACTTAATTCCTCTGTATTCCAAAATATGTATTGATTTTTGTTTCTTTTATCCTCCCATCGCCACACAACATTAGTTTTCCCAAAGAGACCGCCACACAACGAAAGAGACATCGCCATCACCTCTTCCAGCTTCTGGGGGTTTCTGCCTTCGCATGGAATCCTATTTCTGTCGTTGCCACCCTCTTTGATGCCACGACAATCAAAATAGTTATTAATTTAATGTATTATTTGTATAATACAATCTAGACTAAATAAACGGTAGATAAAATATAACTGCTGAATAAAAAGGGAATTAAATAAAACGTATGTTAAACAGTGTCTGAGAATGAATGTTACAAACTTCTAAAACTTGTAGACGGGTTGAAGATCACTTTTTGCTCATGAACATGAGAGGAAACGTCATATTTCAATCTACACACGTGACATTTTCCCCTGATTTTTTAGATACAACTTATGGGCGGGATATTGTATACAATTTCCCACAATGTCCTAATTGGTAAAAATATATTCAGTTGTTGTAACATTTTAATTCTGAGACTCCTGGATTTTGTTATTGGACATCCTCAAATTTTCTCTCAATTTTCTCCTCTTTCGGCTCACTGCATCTTCACTGCATCAAGGCCAACATCGTCGTTGTTGGCGTCGGTTCTCTCATCGTTCTCCCCAGGTCGTCGGTCGTTAGCCGGATTGCATCTCCTCCGCCTGGCGGTCTGTCATCACCCGCCGACCTTCCGCCTCACCGCCTCTCCCTCCCCCCCCCCACCACCGGTCCTCGCCGGCCCTCCCAACGCACGGGTTTTTAATCACGGCAGATTCTGGCTCCCCATTGAAGTTGGTAATGGGACGGCGGCTAGATTAAAGTCCTGTTTAAGTGACGTCATCGCCGTCTGCTGATCGCGCGGTCGCAAACTTCGGCGCCAGCTGTGAGGAGAAGGGGGGCGGGCTGCGCCGCGAAGCCCCGAGCCGCCCAGCAGCGTTCAGCACCGCGCTGCGCCGCTTTGCACACGGCTCGCGGTGCCACCGGGTCACGATGCAGATGGCCAAAATTTTGAAAACTGTTTTTTTTAAACTTCGTTACTCACATAAACACATTTAGTGCCATAAAGTCCCCTGCGGTGTCATGTGAAACCCCTATGAGGGTCCGTGGAGCCGTCGGTGGCCTCATCCGAGAACCCTCTAAGGGGCCATGAGGCTCCCGGTGGCCTCAGCTGAGATCCTTATGGGGGCCACGAGACCCTTTTGGCCTGAGCCGAGACCCCTATGAGTGGCCATGGGGCCGCCGGCGTACTCGGCACACGTACACATTCTAGCAACCGTATCTTGGGACTCCGACTATCTGTAATGATAGCAACTATCCCTCTGGAAGAAAGATAAAATAATATGAAGCGAGGCCTGCAGATTTCTGTATGCTTGCCCGCCAATGCCGTTCTTCAAAGAACTTATATTATTCATAGAATTCTGTATCACATTTGCTGGTGTCCGAGATAGGGGGTGGATGGTCGAACACCTCTCAGCGGAACTGCTGCTTAAGTTCTGCTGTGATCCGAGCCGGGTGGCCAACCGTATGACCATCTACCCTCTAGTCTGGATCTCGCCCCAGCGGTTGGCTTCCTTTTTTAACGCTTCGAGAAATCCCCGCCTGGTCTGCGTTATGCGGATCTTGGGGACCCAGAACTATCGCTACAAACACCGTTAGCTATCACAAGCGCAGACTTCTATGACTTAGAGACAGAAAAGTTTATCCGGCGGAATGAAAAACTTCTCGATTCTGGGGATGATTAAGGTCGAAACAGTAGTGCAACATGCTCTTTTCTGCTACAATAAAGGTTTTTTAAGAAATTTAATTCTCTTTTTCGTTGACGGTCTAGGAAACTACTTCCTGGATACACCATGAACCATTACTATTATTCATCTCGCTATTAATTCAGTCTGATAATCATAGACAGTAAAATGCAGTTTTTATACCTTGTCTTCAATTGTTCAATTTAATTATTAGGCGCGTAATAACAAACAGTCCAGTACAACAACAATTCACGTAGTGTTAATAGCGTAAAGGAAATAATCTCCAAAAAGGTTTAATAATGTTTTTTAATTATTTTCCAGAGTTCACTTTCGAAAAAACACTTTTCTCCTCCTCAGTTGATCTCTATCAAGAAGGAGAAATGAAAACATTAACACAAGTTGAACATAAAAAAAGTAGGGTACAGTGAATACAGTGGAAAAAAATATCATATAAATGTAATATGAAAATACTTACTGCTCAAGCAACCACTGATATGGATTCTCTGAGGATGGGAAAAGTGTTTTCCCGGAAGTTAACTCTGGAAATAATTAATAAACATTATTAAAACTTTTGTGGAGATTTCCTTTACCATATTATGGATTACCACAAGATATCTGCTTCCACCACGGAATTTATTTACTTAGTATTGTTACGAAAGCTGTCTTCTTCGACCACCTTCTTGTGGACTGCCCCCACAGTGCAGCAACTCCTTCGTCGTCAGAACCGCTTGGCTCCATACCTCACCGATGTTTTGATGATTCGAGATTTTTATACTTTAAAACCAGCATTTCAGTAGAATTGCGGTTATTTTCCTATCAAAAGATTGCAACTTCCGAGTGGACATTGGGTTTTACGGATTCCATCCGTCGTAAATTTTTTAAGTAAAATGTCTGAATTGACCATTGGACGCATCTGGGCCGTAAAGTTAATTACAATCCTTTTACGTCATTTACAAAACAGAATTTAAATATTTTTCTCATCTGTGGTTTTTATTCGTAATACTAGATTGCTGCAGACAAATGTTATATAATATGGTACAGTTGTGAGATGATGGGAATGTGTAAAGAGTAATATTATCTACATCACAATTAATCATTTTATAACGTGTATGGATATATATTCTTGTCCCGCACGTGTTGGAACACACGGTACATAAACGTTGATGTGGTTTTAATGGATGCTTCTGAATGGGAAAGGCAGTTTATTGCATATTGTTTAGTTTCATAGTTCATGTTGTACATCTCGCAGTTCTGGCGAACACCAGTCACTTATAGTTAACACTAGTGTTGATTCTTATTTAAAGCATTACAGAATACTGTTGATAAATGAAGGGTTCATTACAAAACCCAGACAAGTCCAAAAATTTATATTTTGAGATAAATACATCCTCCTCTCAAAAGTCAGCTCTACATATTGATATTACTGCTGTCCCCGAAAAGCAGACAGATCACATTATATGAGTCAGAAGTATGAGCGATTGTACGAAAATAAGAGAAGTCCAAAGCCTTTTCAGCAAAATCCAGACTAATCTTTGGACCTGTCTGTTACCTGCAGAATATACCGCTAGAATGCGTTGATGTGTCTTCCCCACTGCCAATCATGTGTTCCTTACAACATTGCAAGTCATTATTTGATTAGCTTCATAAGAGTGTGGCTTATTTCTACTATTCTGTTACATATTCACATTCGCCTCATTCAACAATGGATTGTACTAATTCTGCTGTGTGACCATAAACAAAAATCCAGAGAAAGGAGAAAAAGGAATGTTTAATAAGAGATGCGAAACTACGAGGTGAAGAGAATGTGAACTATGTTGGGAAACTTGTTCAAAACAGAATTGGAGAACACTGCATGTAGTTGTTCAATATTGTTGAAACGTACTATTTAAATATTTATGTGCTTCATTATTTTCTCATTACATTTTTACAATTGGCTTCATTTATGTGGTGTAAGGGGTTCCAGTGTTTAAATAAGATCGACGTTGGCAAACAGCAGATAATTTAGGAAAGGTTTAACAGCTTATATACAAAGGAAGAGCAGGAATCTCATGTATGTGGACTGATCAGTACGCACGTAATTTCAAGAAAGCGGCCGAGCAGTGCTGATCAACATACAAGGAGAGATCAGGCTGCCTACACATTCAAAATCTGTCTTGAAGGTGAGGCGTTTCCTGTATGCAAAAAGGCGTTTATAAGTATCCATGGCATTTTCAAGAACAGGCTAAATAGGTTACTGCATAGCTTATTGACATCCAGCAAATCACCAAAGAAAAAACAAGGTCGCCATAAATCTAAGCCTAGAAACCTTTCCGAGTGCGAATTTCATGTAGAATATATTAATAATTATCATGGCAGAAAACCGCACTACTCAATTAGGGTCAGCTCTAATTGAACCCAAAGAAACCTTACTGATAATTTGACCTAGCTGATATGTATAAACATTTTTTGAACTTGTATTAGATTAATGTACCATACAAAGCATTCTTACCAATTTTTAACTCTTTCAACGTAGGATTTGGTTTCCCAAGGTCAGATACATGTGCAACATGCGACTCACTTTAACAAAAGATAAACGCTGCTCCAGATGAGGTAGTCAAACCCAATATACAATAGAGAAAACTCTACACTTAAAGAAATCTGATGCGTTTGTGAAAGAAAAGAACGCTTAGGAAGGTGAAGTAACATGATTAAGCTTTTATTTCGTGCAAAATCTCCTTCTATCTCACATTTACCCTGGTCCTGTTTATTATTCACGACAGCTGTAGTACAACATTTTCTCTTTTCGCGACTGGTCAGATGATTATGTGACAATTTATCTTTACATAGAACATGAGGTTAAAAAGGGCCCAAAGGAACTAACAACCATGATCATAGACGAAATAAACAACCTTCCTGAGGATAAAATGCATAATCATCTGATTCTGATCTAAGATGGGTGTCCCGAACAGAATAAAAACAAGTGTACGGTTCAGTTTCTTTACTGTCTGGTTCATGTTCTGAAACTTTTTAATAGTTACAAATCTCTTCCCCATTGGATAACGCAGCAGCCTACGGATCAGGACTTTGGGCTAATTAATAACAGTAAAAAGAAAAACAGTACAGTTGAAATACCTGAAAAGTGTGCAAGAAGCAAGAAAACATTGAACATCATTACCCCTAAAAGATAATGACTCGCATAGATTTCTTCAATGTGAAGAATGCTGTATTACCTTTATTATTGAAGACACAAAAGCCCCCTTTGAAACTGCAGACAGAATGATGCTGATCAACAAAAATTATCTACTCATTAACCTGCGATGATCATATTTTGGGACATTGGAAAGACACATTGCGAAAATCTACCGGGAGGACATTAGTACCCTTAACCTCTCAAAAATTTGACGAATAACCATCCGGATTGCCGAGATTTGTTGAATCTTAATAATCATATTTGAGGATTAAATTATTTTCATTTTTCATTTTACTAAGATTTCTGCAAAAAATAGACAAGTCCAAAGGTTCTTTCATATTTTCTCAACTAACCGCTTAAAATATATTTATTATATGAGCAAATACGTGGTGTTAGTGGAACAATAGTAGGTTTAAAAGCAATTTTCATTTCATCCAGTGAAGCTATACAGTTTTTTTAGAGTTTCTGAAAATCTTAATTTCTAGAATTGTCTGGGTTTTGTAATGTACCCTGCAAATATATCAAAAGAGAAAGTGATCTAACACTTCATTCTTCCAGCTACATTGTAACTATACTTGTTTTAAACATGATAATATTAAAATTTAGTTTTAATTATATGCAATGATATTTACTGTGAATTAGGTCTATCAAAAAGACAAATTTGCCAGTTCTTAACGATTATGCACTAAAAACACGTAATCTCTGATCATCAACACGTGAAGGGCAACGAGGAGCAGGAGAAACTGCCCACACTATAGCTTTGCAATTTTATAGTATTTTATGTGCAATAGACCATAAGGTATAGTTCTCAAATATTACAACCGGTAGATCAATAATTATTTCCGAGGGAGCACTTCTTGAGCCCTACTAGTACTCGTAGTGTACTGTAGCAAAGGTGTATTAGAGCGATCATTCACCACCTCGCACAGAAACCTTGTTAACCTCTACTCAGAATAACTAAATGGATTAAGCTCATTAAGTATATTCAGCGTACATGTTTCAAAAAATAGTAATTAATATTTATGTCTTTTTTAATTTAAAGAAAATCCCCGTAAACCTACAACAGAATAATTTGTTTCGTCAATTGTATTCGAAAACTTTGTATTTCTTCATACAAATATAATATTAAACACAAATACATAGTTTGATTTTTAAATTTGTAATAAGGTGGTTTATTAAAAGAAAAAATTCATATTGTTTTTAAATTGATCTTACATTTTTTAAAATTTAAAATCAGTTTTAATTAGTTATTAGATTTATAAATTTTAATTTATTTACATTTTCTTTCGAGTTTTATCTAATGTATCTATTTTAAAAAAATAATTATTAATTCAATTACACCATTTTGACAAGTTCTTACAGCGAAATATATTTTTTTAAACATTTTTTGTTAACAAGCAATCATCGAATAGATATTCTTTTTCCTCTTTCTTTGATATAGTAGATTTCATATTAAATTGATTCCGATTCAAATTACTACATTGGATAGTTTTATATGTCTGAGCAATAAGCATAGGGTTCAAAAGAGTACAAAGAATCAAAAGGCTGAATTTTAATGGACAAACTTTTACATGTTTCTGCCATATTCCCCTATACTTATTATGCGTTTTACCATTTAGTTTGAGACGATGAATAATACATTTGCCTATTTATCATTCTGTCCTTTGCCAGTTTATGTTGATATTAGTAATATCTGTTTCGTTACGTTATTTTCAAAATTAATAATATAATTTTTAGTAAGGTATCATTTTCTCATACGTCACATAACAAAAAAGTACTTTAAGAAAGGAAACCAAAAAATTGTAGAGCAAACATGTCGCACTTACCAGCTTTAAATGTTCCCAGAATTCACATTTCAAGAGTTGTAGCTTACGAGTTTAATTGCTTGATTCAACTTAAAATTTGTTGACATAATTTAAATTACCAAGATATTAATACCCTAAAGGCATTCCTCGTGTTATTTTTCAGCATATATTGTCTGGACATGCTTGCTTTCAGCATTGTGGAGCATAAGGCATTAATTTACTAATATAGTGGGATGCACTTGTTTAGAACATAGCTAATTACAACAGTTCATTATATAATTCACTCGCTTCAGTTTCTCGTAAGGAAAACGATCAACAGTTTTTGGAGACTAACGTGGTCAAAATACTGAGCTTCTTTCTAAGGATAGGAGCATAATTTCCTCTAAGGCCTGCTTTGAAACTTTTGTGCCAGTGTGGAATCAACAATCGTCAATACAGTCTGACGAGCCAGAAGGAAAGACTGGAGGTCGCAGAAAAACATCCTCTGCAGTTCCCCTAAATCACTCCGACATGAAATACCGTTGCGTTTATGAACTTTCGAATTCACGTTGAAACTTTTGCCAGCAGTCGAAACTTACGAAGTTAATCTCAGAAGTTTTGATCTGATACGTTATTACAACTGCTGGTTCGAACTATCACGAAATCCCTCCACCGCTTAACTTACCTGTACCAGGCAAATGTGAGGGCGAGCTAGACGCCCAGGTCTCAGAGACTTTCAGTAGCAAAATACAGGGAGTAGAATAAGCTTCAAACATAACAAGTAAAACAATTCCTCTGTTGAAAAGAGACTCGAAAACTTTTCAGTACCGCACTGCCTCTTGTATTCCTCCATCACTCTCCCTCTGGTAACAGCAATGCACTAAACTTCTCTACTTTCTGACAAAAAAACGCGTCGGTTCCACCATCTAAGAAGTTAAGTGCGACTTGTATTGTGCCGTGTTTGGAAGAACTTTGGCCCGTGATCAAGCGCTGCTATCTCTCCGTAAGCGACTGTTCCTCATTGCCGAGTCCGAATGTGCGAGCACAAACTTTAGCTCCCCCTTGTGACGACATAAAGGAAGGGCCCCTCCGTCACCTTGGGGCGTGGTGTTCATTTCGATAAATATCACGCTTTAATGGAGGTCGTTTGTATCCGTCGAGAAAACGAGACCAAGAACAACACGTCGTAAAGGAAACGAAAGCAAAGTAGAAGGAACTCGTTCATTTATAAGATATTCCTCGTTATCACGCCATTACGTTATATGGTTCAATGTCGCTTTAATAAACGCGTGTGAGAAAGATAATGTCAAATAACATTTGTTCCTTCTTAGCTCCCCAAACTATTCATAAAATAGTTTCCGTAAGATTGTTCAACATTCAATGTCATTATTTTTAAGAGAAGTCAAGATGTATAAAATAATTTTAGAAACTTCAAATGTAACGGAACTATTTTCGTAACTTATGAACATTTCTTTAGATTCGTAATTAAGACTATTAACTTCCAACCATTCATTATTTAGTAAGATGTTCTTATCATATTCTAACTTTTATAAAGGTATTCTCACTTTCTTTACGTAGAAGTAATAATATAATGAAACTGTTTGGCGATTCGACTATTAATTTGTTTATTTTATAACTCTGAACGTCTACATTAACCAGGTAGTAAGCGCCATACCCTCGGTAGTTCGCCCTGTTGTTTGACGTTCCTCTTCTTTCTGTTGGAACGCTGCTTCTGATCATTCATCTCCAGACCGTTTACAATTCAACACAGAAGCCAAGATCTGTGGATGTGGAGTATTTTATCTAAGTATTTTAATCTTTCCATTATTTGATTCGTATCAGCAATGGTAATTACGGAGCCACAAAATGTTAACAAATCATATCTCTGATCGTTGAATAAATCAATTGCGCACGTGTTACACTAAAGGAAGATGTTTTTTTATCATTTGTAACTTAATACGTTTTTGCAAGTATTTTTGCGTGTAATCCCTCGTTAATTGTAGTATAAAATTCACAATAAACGCCCCTACCAACAATCTACACTATTTCAAATAGATAGCAGAACAGTGAATGTTGATACGTATGATAATTAATCGTAAATACCTGAATTGTAATGATTCCTTCATTTAAACACGAAACATACGAAATTGCTTTAAAGCATACCGGTTTAGGGCACGATCACCATTACTATCATCATCAACAACATCAACATCAACATCACCATTTTAGTTGATTTACGTAATGTGGACTCACCGGCTAAGGCTTCCCTGCCCTCAATATTCGCTATAAGCCAATTAACACCTCGAGGTACCTACCTTAGGCTTCCATACCTAGTACCCCGCCACAGTTGCCTTACACGGTTCACACTCATTTGCCTCTCCAGCCCTATGCCCTAAGCGACGTTTCAAATTCGAAACTATTTTTAAAAGTTAGGGAGTAACGACGGCGAAAGATGATGAACACGTCGCAGTTCGAAGACTCATTGAAAGTGCTTCCTTTCCGGCCACTGACCGTCTAACATTCGTCCTTGCGTACATTCATTTGTGTAGGAAGAGAAACGGAAAGACATATAATGTTTTTGCAACGCATGGTTGTTTGGGAAAACCCCAATTACTCCACGAAACACAGAAAGTAACCATTCATGCCCTTGGTAGATTCGAACGCATGACTCTGATCCGGAGCTACATTAGCCATCCGAGTAACCCAGGTCGGACAGTGATTTTAAGGCCACATTTACGAAAATTATTGGTAGCTCATATATTTTGTATTTTTACCAAACAACTCACAGCAATAGACCATCCGCAAAACAGTGAAAAGGATCATTGCGAAAACTTAAAAATTATTTATATAATTACCATAACTTACTTATATGACACCTCAAGAACCTCACAAAGTAACTGCCTCCACATAGATAAGAAATACTGACACAAAACCACTAATCTTTCCAATTTTCTAATACTTTGCATACTGCATAATAGTTTATTCTACTATCAAAATTCGCCACAAAATAAAAAAAATACACAAAAAACACATACCATTTGGAAACGTTGACAGTCGAATACCAGTGTCCTTCTGGAATCTGAAGAACATCAACGGGTGGGGGCTGGTGGTTTATCTCCCGACTCCACAATGAGTTTGGATGTAACTAAAGGAGATTATTAAATTTGAGAACTAATAATACATGTTTTCAGCAGAGTAATATACTGAAATCATGTTCCGCACGTGGTTTTAAATAAAATTTTCAGTGTTCTTTGAGTGTTGCAAGAGCATATACGAGTATATTCTGAAAATTTTCTGTTTTTGTGGCCCTTTGTGAAGGGATACATATGACCACGCCCTTTGCATAATTCGTCTCTACTTAAACAGACCCTGAAATAGGATTTCAGCGTGATTACTCTGGCTGTACTCTTAAGAGAATGTCGGAATTTCCATGAAGCAATTACGTATGACGAAGATATCACCAAGAGTTGAGAGAGGTTCCAATAATAAGGCTCCCACAGACCGTCATGGAAGAGCCGCAGCCAACGCGGTTTGGCCGCAGTAGTACTTTCACCTCCCGTGTTGCTTTATGAGCACGTTTAGACCTGTGCGGCCGGCGAGCGTCGCGGCAGCGGATTGGCAGAGTTTTATTACCTGCGGATTTGACATCGCAGTCGGACGCAATTCGACCGTTTCGTGGAAGTCCGCCTGCCTTCGGGAGTATTCGCTCCATTCTCTCCATTCCCTTGTCTTTTATAATAGAATGAGGAAAACTGTCACCAAACGCTGAGTCGTAGTTGACGCTTCGGTGTGAACGGTCCCGCGGATTCCGCCGCCGCGTCTAGCGCGAAGCGAAGCGTCGCACTCGCTGCGGATCTCTCTTAGTTTAAATTTACAATTATACAATTCGATCATTCCAATTAAATTTTAAATTTTATAGTTTCTATTGTTATATTTATATTTAATTTTTTTAAAAAAGTATGCCATTTCGCCACAAATTGAGCCTCATCTCAAGCTCCTACAGACCATACAATATGCGGCGTATTCGGCAAGGCGGGTTTGCGCGACCCTGAAGGCAATGCTTGGCTCATTGATAAAAATAATTTAAATCCATCATCGGCCTCTGAGTCACTCAGAGTCGTCTTGTCGAACGGAACAATGATAGTCACAGGTACTGACACTACGTGAACATTAGCTACAGCAAGGGTTGCCAGGGCGTTAGCGAAAACAGCGTAGCCAAAACTGAAGAAATTCTTTATTATTTTGGAGGAGCTTTCAGTGCTCGATGGCAGATACTTTTCCCCCCCATCACATATAAATTCCTACAATTGAAAAAGTATCAGGTCAGATTTTAACCTGCTCCTGTCGAAAGATTCCATGAGAGAAAGCGAATTTGGAGACGCACACTGCTCAAGAACAACAAAGAAAATACTTTCGTAAAACACTCCAATACATTTTATCAAAAACTATCTTCACGTGTTCTGTAACAAATTACTAGTACAGTATCAAGCACAACAGTTCAACAATAACGCGTGGATAGAAAACATTTAATGGTGGGTTAACTCCTGCTTGGATTCTTTATGTTGGATGATATCACGTGTGGCGTTAACAGAGCACTGATTATGAGGTTTTAGTCGGTATATGCAGTATAAGGACAGGCGAAATAACACCATGAAAATTTTGCACATTTCAGTCAAAATCATTACTTTTTATTTGTTTTTGAATTTTTTCACGTTCCTGGGCATCTATCGACACCTTACGCATCTCTTACATGTTTGGAAGTTACATAGTATTCGTTCAATACCTGCGCGCATTGAAAATTAGTAATACAAATGTTTGTATAACTAATCATGCTTCAAATTTACATGGCATATCTATAAGTTTTTTGTTTTAATATTTTTCCTACTTAAAACATTGTTTGTGAGGTACCGGAATTCTTCATAAATAAGAAGGCCATTTATTATTTCGAAATGACACAAATTACTAAAAAACACGTATGTAATATATGGATGCGCATTTATTAAAACGCTCATAGCTACAGGTTTGTTTTCTGAGGCAGACCTTATTTTACATACGAGTGCAGTATTGTTCTAATTATTTTAAGTACGTACTAAATGCATTTATATTTTCAAAACCCTGAAAAACGTCGAAAATAAAACAAGAATAAATAAAGATTAGAATATAATTAATGAATTCTCCTGAATCTAATCTTGCGTCGAGCTCACCGTCTGTCATTTATAGTGAGGTACCGGTCGAGGAAGGGAGGCAATGGCGTAATGCCCTGGGGGTTGGAAGGGAGGGGAGGGGAGGGGAAGGGAAAGGTAGGGGAGGGGAATGAAGGACAAAGGAGGTGGGGGAATATGGCCGCGGGCTTTCGTTTCCTGTCCCCTGAGTGCTAATTAGAGCAGGAAATGAAGACGTTTGGCCACCAGAAGCAGAGCAAATACCTGGGATCGGCGGATAAAAGACCAAGAGGCACGATACGAGAGAAATGTTGTCACTAACAAGTTTTCGCTTGTAAAACAAGCGTTAATTGAACAGTAAACCATATGTTTAGATTTAAAATGTCTAGAGTAGTTTATTTTTAAGAATGGTGTATTTAATTAAGCCTTGTTTTAGGAAATTATTACTACAGATATTAGCAAGTTATCCCAAAACCATAAAAATTGTCTTCTCCAACCCTGTTGTACAAACAATCCAGCTGAAAAGGAGCTTGTGTTTATACTAGAAAATAACTAAAATACTTAATGTGCTAAAATGAGAAACTGTAATTATCACTAGACTGCAAACAATTTTAAAAAAGGTTACCATCAATGAAAATGCTAATCACTGGGCAATACGAGAATAATATTATTTTCGCTTTCAAAGGCAAAGTATAAATTATTATTAGGCTTCTTTCCGAAGATCAGTGAGGAAGTTCAATAAACGAAGTGTAGTGTGGAAGTCTTGTTAAATAAAAAAATATAATTTATTTCACTTTCTTTTACCGTTTTTATGTTAGCAGCTACAAAGTGAATCATGTTGTGTATCAGCTGTCGGATTCATTGCCTTTCGGGAAGAAAATATGAAAATATGAATGTCGGCTCAACTATGGAATGAATATTTGCAGAAAAATGTACCAATATCCGTAAATGTATGGCTTCCTTTTTAATCATTATTTAGTCGAAATATTGAAGTATATCAGTCAAGATATTGGTCTCTTGTATGTGCTCTCTGCAAATAAGCAATACTATTTAATGAAATACAGAGTAAGAATATTCTCATATTACCACAAATATAAAAAGTGTTATTGAATTATAGATTTTTTAAATCAAAAATTAAAATTAAGTAGGTTTGATTAGAAAGTAAAAAACAATACACTATATATTATTCAAACGACATTAACTATTACTAATGTTATTGCGAATTGTAGTATTCACAAAGGTAATATATGATATGAAGTGCATAAAATCACATTCATGTTCTTTATTACAGTATGATTCAATTGGTTTTGTCAGGCAGTTTGTCTGTCGACTGTTTGTCCATTCTTATATACTGTATTATTAATGAAATAGGCACACAAAAAAATTTTAGACCCAAACCACTTAGACATATGTTTCTCTCTGTATGTTGTCGCCCTCAATTCGAATCTGGAGCAAAAATTGCACCACCCCCTCCAGTTTTCCAAATCGGAAAAAACACCGTGAAATTGTAAATTGAAAATTTCATGGTGTTTTTTCGCGATTAACAAAACATGGAGTATGGTGGCGCAATTCTGACTTCGGAATCGGATTCAGGGCGTCAACATACATAAAAAAACGTGTCAAGTGTTGGTGTCTGATTTTTTCGGGCTTAAGTTATATTTTAATAGTAGCTGACGGCGCTAGTCATTCTTCGCTAATATCTGCTCTCATACAGCATACTCGAATACAGCAACATTACAATTTTTAACTTCTCACATTAATGCAAATATCTGTGCATTAAATTACTTATAATTGTTCACTTTCGTTAGAACGAAAGATATTATTTTTATTGAAGAGCATTGCCTTAGAATAATAGTATCTATTTACAATTGCCATTACTCATTAATCAGCATGCTATTAATAGATGGTAACATTGCAACAAAATTGATGATTCTTGGACTAAAATATAAAGTTATCTTTACTTCTCAAGCATTTCACAATAATGTTAAAAGTGTAACTGACAAATTATTTTTATTATTACTTGGTTACCATCCCAAAGCTTGCTTCTAACGATACGCATTTGTAAAACGTTTACTAATTCAATAAAATGCGTATGATTTCCAAAACTTATATCGTAATACAATAATATTAGGTTAATTAGTTATAGTGGTTGTTAATATCATTAACAACATTATTGAAATTTTCTTCAAGGATGTTTAAATCCTGTAATAAAAGGTACGCAATTTCACTTAGACTCACATCCACGTGCTGGAAATACATATTTTAAATGTGAAGTTTATTTATTATTAGCTATATGACTTTATTCGAAAATATCATTATACAATTATCTAAAAACCAACATGAGTAATTCCATGTGGATAATAAGTAGGGTAACAATAGGCTTCAAATACCACTGTCCGTGAAGAAAACTTACTTCTCGACTTCGGAATATGGTGGACGTCCGTAGGGTCTAGGATGACTTCCCCAATTGCTGTAAAGCGGCGAAATGTAATAGGAAAATATATAATCTATCGCATTATGCACAGACTGGAAGTACGGCCAGGGATCTTCCAATTCCACAATAATGATGTACTCGTCGTATTCAGTGCTGTTTTCTTGAGTAGAATTAAAAGTGGTGTCATCAAATGCCCCTGTAGTACCGGAGCTGGCGGAACTGGTGTTGAAGTTGTCGGTGGCTGAAGTGGTAGTGCTGGGATTCGAGCTGAGAGTGGTGATATTGGAGGCGTCTTGAGCGGCGGCAGACGCCACAAGAACAGCAACAATCTGGAAGGCGATGCCAACGTTCAAATAATAGGAAAACATACATAGGAAAACACACAATTTCAGTTTCCCTTACCTTATTTTAAAAACTATACATGATTGGTGGAAAAATCATGTTTCATTGAATTAATGGCGTTTAATCAACGTGCTAGATCTATTACTCAACGTATACATATTGCCTCAAACCTATGAATATTTACATACCTCATAGCAGTCAAGATTAAGCATAACAAGTGTCACGTTTTGCCAATATCACTGGCATTTAAAAAAATGCAAATAACTTTCACAATTGCACTTTCCTTTCTTTAAAACTTTCACGCATCCACTAAAACTATTCTTACCTTACTACCGTACGTAAGAAACTATTCAGTTTATCAAATCAGACTTCACATTTTGTGAATACTTCATATTGTGTAAAGAATGTTACGTAAACTAAACGGAAATGAGATCATGAATTTTGAGATTACCATAATATAATGGAATTCGTAGATTGATTTTTCATTAGTTTTTCCGGGCGCGTCAACTGCAAAGGCCATTAGTCCTCAAAGCGTAAGGCAGGCTTTATCACTGGATTTTGCGGTAATTTTCCCTCGCTGGGATGATGAGATCCAGCGCAAACATAACGACGGTTAGGGGGTTCTTTCCCAAACCAGGTATTTCCCAGCACCGCCTCAGCCACGACAAACGCTAAGCTTTCGACCGACCTTCCAACAAGATTGATAGGTTAGTGCATGTAAGTGTGATTGTGTGCAAGCAAGTGGGTGATGATAGAACAAATTAGGGGAAAAAAGATCGCGCGCGATCCGTGGCTGGTTTGTTGGAGCATTACTTCGGCATTCGTCTCTGTTAATCCGCGAAAATGAAAAAAAACTAGACCAGACCAGCCGGCCACTAGAATCCTTCCCCAGACAACGGCGGAACTCCCAGCTAAATAGTATCGAAAATCCTGTCAGGGTCAAACTCTAGGACTTTCGGGAGTCGAACTCTAGGACCTCTCGGTCAGAGGTACTGAAGTGGCATCAGTCAATGTCCTGAGCCACCTAATCCGGTGGCAAGACGTAGAGACCGGGAAAGATGGATCATGGTATCAACTGATGTCACTGCAGGGCCTTTGACAGGGAGGTCGTAGGTTCGACATTCACACTTACTTGCACTACACTACCGCACACCAGGGAGACCGCTCGGGAGCTTAGAACTTCTCCAGGCAGGTGGCCCACTGGCGGGAGATACCTGATTGGGTAAAATCCCACTGGCCGACGTGTAGGCCGGTGCTGAATCTCCCCATTCAGAGGGGGAAGATCACCGTCACTTTCCGAGGAAAAACATGCACTATACTTACGTGGATAATGACTTTTGATGCGCCCGGAATCACTAACTAATTAAGAAAGCAAAACAGAAATTGGGACCAACACATATGCGTACAGAGGTATTTCAACTTTGGAGATTTGGAGAAACAAATATATTTCTCTCACTATATATTAGCTCTTCATTATTACATCTCTATTACTACTGAAGTAAATACACAAGATATATTTTATCTTTTTTCATCTATTTTATGGGTGTTATTTTTTGCTGTAACAAGATACCGAATATTTTTTATTTTCCCGTTTGGTAGTTTTTAAACATTTTTTTTATCGTAGATCAAAACAATAAATATATTTATATCAGATTGCTAATGACTATTGCATAAAAGTTTAAACCGAAATTATTAATATTACAGACAACAACCTGTGAAAGTAAGTGACGTTAATAACCAACAATATGGTTTTAAAAGCTTTGCAATAAGTTTGCATTTTTTAATGCGAATTCTAAAGAAAATTTCTACAAACGCTAAAGGATTAGAGCATCTTTCGCTGTTTAGCTCATGGAATACGGAGTGACACGTATAGAAAGTCGCACCGGAAAAATCTAGATAGAATACAGAGGAAAGCGAATAAGTTCCCAAATAGATGTAACTCAATAAAAAAGTTACAGGAACCTCTAGAAACGAGAAGAATAAGGGAGAGGCTTTGTGCACTTTAGAAATTGTACGTAGGTATACAAGCTGGGAAGGAAATTCATGTTAGACTAGAAAAAACAAATTATTTCGGTCGAAGTGATCACTCCCACAAAATTCGTACAAGGAAACAAAATTCAGATCTCGGTAAATGTTCTTTTTGTAACAGAGCAATTAGACGTTGTAACAGTTTACACGCATCAACATTCAAAGCCTTTCCTCTAAGTGTCCGAATTTTTAGTAGTAAGTTAGAACAAGCTGAAAGTAATCGATGTTAAATGCGTAAGTGCTGTAAAGTGCGGTAAAGTACAGTGAAGTGTGGTCAGTGTAATTCAAAGTAAAACAGTGCAGTGTAGTCTTCTTTAA
>BOPP01000051.1:4616073-4629024 GCA_017312745.1 Gryllus bimaculatus | reverse complement strand
AATAATAATAATAATAATAATAATAATAATAATAATAATAATAATAATAATAATAGTAAAGAGACCTATCTTACATGTACCAGAACGCCTTTCATGGTGCACGCACTAAACACAACTGGATACGTGACTTTCAATTCCGTTGACTAAGTACGAACTTATCGGTTCCACACTTTGTCACCGGTAATCCTTCTCGAAACTTCCTGGATGGCCAGAAAAAACTTTTTATCGCAGAACAAAGGTGAGCAAGTGGAAATGGCTTATCTTCAAGGCCACGCCTGAAACACTGCACAGTCGACATTTATGATCGACTGGACACGACGACCTTGCAAAACAATTACTGGTGGAACTGAAATATACATTTTGTGTAACTACCTAAAACCCAGTGATTATATTGCACAAAAAAAAGTAGAAAAAATAACCAAAAGTACGATATGCGTCCCCTAAGAGAAATTGAAAACCCAAATAGTTTCATGTCGTTCTGTACTTATTCTCCAAAAAATATAAACTAAAAAACAGGGAGAGATGGATCAGTGCACCAACAGATGTCACACCAGTCCCTCTGACCGGGAGGTTCTAGGTTCGAATCCCGTCGGTGGAAGGATTACGGGAGTCAAGGTGGTTAAGGGGGTAAGGAGTTAAGGGAGTCGATAGAAGGTTAAATTATTTACTACGAAATTTCCTCATACTCATTGTGCAAGATCGGATCAATTTGTAGATTTTAAAACCTTTAACCTGTAATTCAGAAATTAAAATATTTGATTTTAGAGTCTTTTCCTATGATAAAAACAATATTTTGATTTTACTGATACATTATTGCTTGTTATTTCCTTTGATTCGAAGCTCGATATTCACTTCATGACCTACCTGAATGAAGAGGCGCGTGGCTACGAAGGAAATTCGAAACAGTTGAATGATGCTACATGTTTTTTATGGGGAAATCATGGAAAGGAATTGCAGGAAGGAAATATGAAAACACAAACCGAGTCATGATAACATGTACTTAGTTTAGTAAATAAGTCGAACTGAATCGTTAAAATTCGGTAAACAAAAATATAATATTAGTCAGCTGAGTAAACTGATTCTAATGTTCTCAGGCTACAAAAAGCCCAAGAGTCTTGTTCTGAGAGCTTCTTGTCGCTCGAGGTCATTAGAAACCTTATAACACTTATGGTGTATACATAACTATTTTCTAACCGCTTTTTAATTTGGACGGCATTGAACAAGAACTTTGCATCTTCTTCTTCCTGAAGTATATCGTCAGAAATGAAAGTATTTTAATTTCGAACGCATTTTCGATATTACGACATATAAATACTATTTCATAATAATTTCATCAGCATTATACGAGCGTCACGTTTCATAAATTGCAGTAAAGAAGCCCGAGAAAACATGAACGTCACGAAGTGACGATGTACGAATGCTTTCAATTCACGTCATCATATTATTTCTTATATTTCCAAATTATATTTTTGTAGTATTACAAATATGGTTTTATTTGCACGTCATCTAAGTATCTTTAAGGACTCAGCCGATTAACTATTGGGCATCTCTATAGCTACGCCTCGTTGTTAACCTTACGGCTTTGACACTGGAGATTCCCTCAGAAAACGAAGTAAATAAATATGGAAGTGTGTGGCGAGATGTTGGTTTTTGTCGGTGTACGTAAAAGTTTTGTATGAGGCGACTGCGCCTTTGATAAACAAATAAATGAAAAATGAAAGACCAAAAAATTTCTATTAAAGAACTACATATTATGAATAATTGATGGTAATAATAAAATTAACCCATTAATAATTAATATGCCAATATTGCCGATACATAAGTATCTGAATTCAATTAAATCTACAAAATATTTTTTTTTAATCTGAATTTCTACATTATATTCGACAACTAAGAACACCTTTTGATAAAGATATTATTCTATTTCCTTGGTAGTACTAGGTGAATTTTATCACTCGTTCTCTTTTCCAAGTATAAATACATTTTATGAAAGCAAATTTTTTGTGTAAATGTTCACGAGATATAAAATGCGCGCGCCAGACTGCCGAGCTGTGGAATAAGCGCAATTCTATTTTAACTTTCCACATAATTAAACGTAATTCAAAGACAAAATTATACAATGATATTTTGTTCCCGGGGAAAAAACAACGGTCTGTTTTTAAATATGCATTCCTGCGTTACCTCAAATGTGGCCCAGGCAGGTATGCACGTGAAGTTGGAGAGAAAAATCACCACATATCCACGACGGAATGCGGTGGAAACCGCAGATACGCTTTGCATGTGGAAGTGGATTCGTGTATGAGATACTATTTACGTGTGTGTACGTATGTGGATGGACGAGAGCAGAAGACTACGCAAGTGCATTTAAGAGTGAATCCATTAATATTAGTAGTTGAAACGTAATATTGCCTTAACAGAAAAATTGTGATTTTCAATAACCATTTTTTGACCAGCTAATAACATCAGTAATCTGTTCTTCTAAAAGTGGATTAAACGACATGTAGTCGTCACCGATACTACAAAAAGTAGTGTATGAAGATATACAAAATTTTTAAAGGCTCATTTCCAGGATTACCGCAAAGTCCTAGAAAAGTTTGGTAATTAATCGTAATACAACATAAATGCGTATAATAAATAATGAAAATGATGTATTGGTAGATGCATCACGACTATTACTTTTCGCCTGTCGCAAAGAGCAGATAGGTTCATAATATATTCTGCCAGAGGCTAGTAGAGGTGCGGCGGAGCTAACTCGCTATAGGCCAGTGGCAATGAATAAGATAAAATATTGATTTAATATAAACATAATGTAAAATAGAGTAAGATAAAATTATGGTCTTTAATACAAATTTGAAGGAATTACAATAAAAATAATATTATACCCGGCGGATTATACATAAAATTGAGTTTTTTCTTCTTTCACAAGGATTGGATATGAAGAAAGAACATTCATCGGTATTTCGCTAGTTTAAATTAGGGTTTCCGGTAAACGACGATGACAACCTGATGACGATTGAGACTGTGTAAACATTGGTGATAGCGTCAGCGGTGGTGGTGACGACGCCGAAGGTGGTGACGAAAGCGGCAGATGCAGCGTCGCAGAAAGAGGAGAAGCTGCGGGGTCTCCTCTTTATGGGAGCGCTATCGCACAATTATCATGCGGTGCGGTTTTGCGCAGAGGTCCTTGGTTCGCGGTAATTAAAAGAAAGGGCCCCTAAGCCATTACAGAACAAGGGAAATAATGACAATTATGTGAACCAGATAACGGCGGGTCACGCTAAACAATGAGGCAGCGCGCGCGCAGGAGCTGCAAGGAGAAAATGCGGAAATGAAGTCGGCCACCGGAACAGGAAGCGGGGAAACCGTCGTGAAGGAGGATGGCGTGAGGAGTGGGGGTGGGGTGGAAGTGGGGATGTTGCAAATGTGGCGATGGTGCTCTCAGCAAAAACATCAGCAAGATGAAATCATCGGCGATGCCCGTGATTTATAGAGGCAATTACAAACGTCGGGATTACATTGAAAAAATAACATCTTCTGGGAGTTGTTATTGACGATTTTGGTCCTTGAGAGACGCTACATTGTTCACAAATATTCATACGAGAAACAGAACCTTGATAGAGTAAAATTATATTTGGTGACGGTGTTAAAAATGGTCTATGATGTTGAAAAATGGTTGGGGATGGTGTCATTACATAATATAGTGCGATGTAAAAATTTTTATGAACAAATACTAGCACGGGATGTTGAATTGTACTGATAAAAAATAGTCAATAGGTACCTATTAACAGACGAAGATTTAGGTACTTTCTAGTTTTTTTAGGAATATATGAGTAAATCCAGTCGATTGTAAGTGGAATTCGTATTAAATTTCAAGGAATGAATATTAAATATTCAGTAATTAGGATATAGGAATAAATAGAAAATATGAATAAATAGAATTACAACATACGTTAGGGACAAACATCTATATGGCTCGATGTTCTTTCGGGCGACAGTCTACAGATAAACAATGCAGGAAAGAATTTTAAAATATATATTTATTACAATTAATTGTTTTGTATTATTATTATTATTATTATTATTATTATTATTATTATTATTACTTTATATTAGTATGGCAATTGGCAGATTAGGCTTAAAACACGAATTTTCCTCAATCGACCGTAAGGTAAAACAGTGTTTTTGGGAGAGGATATCCATGGAGAGATTCGTGTTAAAGATGATTAACAGAAACACATATTTTTGTTGTTGAATTAGCAGACATTACAAAGGATTGTGGGAAGTAATGGACGCAAGTTCAAACATTCCGAGAGAAAAAAGGAATTCTGAATTGACAAGATCCTTAAATTGTAACAAATTAATCGGGCAAGTATTGTAGAATATCATTGTCATTTAGTTTGAATTTCAATCACTGAGAAATCATTGTTGATATTTGATGTAACTTGAATTAGCTTTCAAGCACATCGCATCATCTCGGTTGTCATACGTATCCGAGCTTGCCTTAGCGTTACTTGTTAAACGAGAAATGACATATACGTGACTTGTACGTTTTATGCCTACGTGTCCCTCATGTTTCGCCACTTTTGAATAATTTCGTTGCTCTATAAAGCAGATGTCTGAGTATAAAGTAGTTATCTGACCATTATATTTCGTGGCCACTGCCTATATGCCCGTCACTTAGTTTCTCCAACAATACTTCTGTTGTTACTCACACTTTCCTTCTCCTTGGGGTCACTTCTCAGCTTTCCTCTACATGTGATCTAAGCTGTTGCACTTAATTCGTCGGAAGTCGGGTTGAAGTAATTTTCTGTATCCAGGGATCTGCAAGAGTGTGGCCCTGCACCTTCTTTCCCTTCAATGCTAATTAACTGGTTTACAAAGAAGGCTATTGCATAACTTCTTTGTATTTCATGGCGACTTCGATAATGAAGACGTCCTACGTAAATTACCGCGCATCTAAAATAAGATCTTGGGGATTACCATCCCCATCTGTTATGACCGTAACCATCCTCATCCGCCCCTTGAGTATCTGAGGCCGTCGTCTTCGTCAGAGTCCAGAGCTCCCTCCTTTGTGTCCGAACTGGGGGCGATGGCCTCGTACTTATTGTATGAGTGGGCGGGCCGCGCCCTGAGGGAACGAGGTGTATTGCTTTGCGCGACGACCTGTGCCCACTCGGACCTCTAGGCGTCCCCAATTAGCCGCGTCGCCTCGCAACATGTCTGGCAGACAACGCGGAAGAAATGGCGATGGAAGATTGCGAGAGAATTAAGGTGACGGCTGAGAGAACTTCGACGTGTCACATCACAGAAGCAAACTTCATTCCCGAGGCAGTTTTGGAACTGACACCCTTCGAACCAAGACTGCTTAGGTGCGCCCCCCTCAACACTCAGGTCTACCCACACCGTCAAGATTCTTAGCACATTCTAAAAACAAGTGCCGTGAGTGTGAAAATGCAGTCGGATTTTCTGTTTGAAGAAGTAAACTATTTTGTCAAATAAAATAATTTAATAAAACAATTATTATCCATATTCGATATGATCTTTAAAACTGATGCTGGTGCGCAAGACATGTACCTCATAAAGATACGAAGCTTATTTTCGTGAAAACTAGTCATCTGTCTGCCGGCTGCTACTAAAAGAAAAATAATTTTCGATCATGTTCCCCAATTTTATTTTATATTCAGATTTATTAATTCCATTAGTATTTAAATGTAGTTGCCGTTTTAAAGAGGAATCCGGTAATCCGATAGTTTATCGAATTGCACCTGAAAAATAATATCTGTAATTAATGTGGTGCTTGGGAGAGGCATGGTGCGGTGTTGGGAGAGTGGGAACAACGTGAGGGAGGGTGTGGGGAGATGCGGGGGTGTGCGGGGATGGGCACGATGGGAGTGAAAAAGGTGAGGGGCGAGAAAGGTGGGACGTGGGGAGACTAGGGACATGTGACGGCGTGAGGAGGGACAAGTGGGGCGTGGTTGGACGTAGGGGTCGTGGGTGAGCGTAGTTGAAAATGAGTGGGTGTGGGTAAGGGTAGGGGTAAGCGTGGCGGAGAGGGATGTTGGGGCATGAGAAGGTGAGAGGGCGTAAAAGTGTTCGCGTAGAGTTCGTGGGTGGGTGTGAGGGCCGTGGCTGGGCGTGGGTAGCGTGGGGGCGTGGTTGGGCAGGAGCGGCGGAGAGGCGCGGGTGGGCATGGGTAGCGTGGGGTGGAAGAGAGACGTGGTGTGAACTGTGGGTTGTGTGAGGGAACGTGTTTGGGCGAGGGTAGGGATGGGCAGGGGTGGGGCGTGGAGGTGGTGACGGAGATGGATGTTGGGGCGTGTGTAGGTAAGAGGGCGTCAAAGGTGTTCATAGACGGGTGTTTTGGGGCGTGGCTGGGCGTGGGTAGTGGTGAGTGGCGTGGATGCGCGGCCTGGATGGGTGGTGGAGGGTCAGTGGTTTTCGCGGGAACGGCGGAGAGGCGCGGGCGGGCGTGGGCTGAGGAGAGGCGAGGGTGGGCGTGATGAGTGCGGTGGCGGAAGGAGGTGGGTGCGGGCAGCGGGCGCGACCTACGCTAAAGAATGCAGCGCCGACAGCGTGACGCGCGCCAGCCGCGTGGAAAGGCAGCCACCGGAGCAGAGCGGGCGCGGCGCGGCGCGGCGCGGTGCAGCGTAGAATCTCGTGTCAAGCGCTGGAGCACGCGGCCTCCAGGTGCGCACCCCTCCAGGGACATTCCGCACAACTACGAGCGTCGCCAAGGAAAGAAAGTCGTTTAAAAAAGTCAACATTTTTGTACCTACATTTTAGCTGTCCACCAACGCTCTAATACACGTTATTATAGAGTCAAATTCGACATTTGGCTGCTCATACGGTACCGCTGAAGTGAAATCCGATCTTCGGCAAAATGATATTTTTTTACAAAGTAAGTGAATAAAATATTTTCTGAAGAATAGATAAGTTTCGATTGAGTAGTTAGTGAACTTGACTGTAAAATTTAAGATTGAATCACTCGAAAAGTATATAGTGCAAAATATGTGTGTGTGCGTACGTACTGCACAGCGAAAAGACGGAACATCGAATGTTATAGGTTGTTGAGTTGCGTAGTCATAATGTTTAGCGTAAATTGTGTTTTAAATTAATTTCTAAACCGTCAAGTTTAAATTATAAAATCCAATTATCCCCTTTTCTTTCTTGTATTCGTAATATATGTAGTATTGAGGAAGATATATAATACTGCGAAAAATCCATTTTGAGATTTTGAAAGAAATACACGTTTTGGTGTTCCCTCATTCCAAAAACTTTATTTAAACGTAATGATCTTGATTAACAGAATCATTTAAACATTGGAGGAAGATTACTTCAATAAAATCAAGGCACACGTCTGTGAAACTACTGTGTTTTTAAGTATAATGTTCTCCGAATACAGTAAAAGCTGTGAATTATTCGTTTGTTTCTTTTGCAAAAGTAAGAAAGAACTACTGCTTCTGGCTTTCGAAATAACTGCCGATTGACCCCACACACGCTTCGTATGAATTAGTTTGGGTTTCTTCAAGTGATGACTGAAGTTTTAAGAGGAGGTATTGAATATTAAAATATTACGCAACCGTTGCCAATGCTGTCAGAAACTATGACTTGTCGCAGCACCACAAGTTTCAGAAACCATTGTAGCTATAGGACTGTCCCGTGAACTATTATTGTCAAACAAGCGACAGGAAATTTGAAGCTGAAATGGAGACGGTTGTAATTCAATAATTTTGTGATTTGTATTAATACCGTAGTATCGATAAACATAATTTTACTATAACTTCCAGCTTTTTAATTTCATACTATTTCTGAAGGCCGAGGCTAGAATACTCAGAGAAAAATAAATGACCTAATACGAGAGGGAGTGACTAGCGGAGAGATGGCGGGGCCAGGGAACGGGAGCGAGAGCGAGCCAAAACGGATGCGGAGCAGTGGGGCACAGGACACGTGGAGTGGGCGTGGCCCATCGAGCGGAGAACGGACGATTACGTGCGCGCACAAGATGGAAAGCGCGCCATTGTAATTCCCAATGACGCGGCTGATTGAACCGAGTCTGACCGCCCGGCAGCCCCGCCGCTGCGCTCTCGAGGCGTCGACGCTCGACTCGATGCTACAGATGACCCACGAAGGAAACTAGTGGTCCTTCTTGCCCGTAATTTTACTAAAAAAAACGCGAAAAGTACCCAAATTTTCGAAAAATTGTACAAGACCTTATTTCAGAACCTATTTTTAAGGAATAGATTTCATTAGCTGGGATTCATTCATTTCAGGAAAATAATTTCTATCTTTAATATTTTAGTTGTAGGAAGACGCCCAGAAAACTTTTACGCCGATGTTTGAAAAATCAGGGATTGCAACGAACAACATGGGACCTGCACCTTTCTCTTAAACTGCCTTCACACTATCCAATAACAAAATTTAATCAAAACACGATAGAGCCATTCTTTTAATATAAAAATTGAGAATTTCCTATGGGTTTCATGTAAAGTTCCTCCAAAATTAAAATTTTGGTTTCAAATTCAAGGGGCCTTCTCATCAGCCAGGTAGACTGGGAATATCAATTTTGGAGAAAATCGGCAGAACAGTTTAGCCGCTAGCGTCGTTCACCGTAGGACGCATAAACGTTTTGTTGTCAATTACTTTTTCGGTGTGGAGAATGCCCAAAATATGGATTTTGAATACATCACGTGATAGAGTATTCTTTCTAAATTTAGCAACTGGATTTATTCACTTTTTTGTTATCAAGTCCCGACAATAAGCGTTTTCCTACAAAAATTCGCCAATTTTTGCAAAGCATTACATAACTTTCTTTTTACTCTGTAGCGAGAAAGTAAAAATGTCTACTGCGCATACGCTAAAATTTTGATAGTCAGCTGTAATCACTACATACACCAACTTAATGCAGAGATAACATTACCATTGTCCTCACAGCGACTCAGACCGACAAATCATAATGTTCGAGTCACAGTGGTGGCGGTTTCTTGACAGGCGCTAGTTAGATAGCTAGATGGATTTCAGCTGCTGCCTTCAGAAAAATTCTAGCTTCTGGCTTAGTCAGATCAATGAATACCAAGCGGATGCCAGGGCAGTGCCTTAACAAATGAACCACAGGTCACACGTGATCATTATTTTCCTTCCCAGAACACTCGCACTCTCGCACGGGAGAATACACCAATACAACCATTAGAATCACCAGTGGTCGCTTGACAACATTTCATCCGTCGTTCAATGTTACGTCATCATGCGCTCTCTATCATCGTCAGTTGAGGTTCTTCGACGATGATTACGACACACGGTGCGTGGTATAAGTTTTAATTGATGTTAAACCAAGATGCCACGCCAGAGTCTCACACATTCAGTCATCACGAAATGAAGGATGTTCACATACGCTGCGACCGAATAGCACTGACCTCAACATCGCTCTGAACGAAATATAACTTTAGCAAATAATGGCGTCCCTGAGGTTACAGAGACAGATGAAAGGGAATCAATGAGTGAGGAAGTGTTGTAATGCTTCCGAAAAAAAGCGCTAAAAACAGGTTTTGTGAATACCTGATATGCAAAAAGAGGATTTTCTTATCATAATACCTTTTCTTATACCAATATCAACATTCTTTTCCTCCCATTGTTCATTCATCAGATCTTTTTGATTGGTCCATTTCCATTACTCCGCTTTCGACATCTGCTTAGCTGCGTTCTGTAATACAAAAGAAATAACACATTGTTTCTACAGCGATGCATCTTTTGTCACAATTTTTCTATAGCGTTTTTTTATTGGACAGCTGACCAAACATGAAAAATTATATCGATATTCATTAAAATATTCTTCGATCTAAATAAATATTCTTCTTTCCTTCAAATAATATTATTTACAATACTGTGTACATGTTTGCACAAGTTTACCATCAAACTTTGTGACCACATTGCCGGAATTTTTCAAATTTCAATACAAAAAAGTACTTCTTTCATGGGGGTGTGTACTTTAAGATGGCGCCAGCTTCAATATGACATTTTAGTAAAATATATGTAATTTTGAAAATTGTGTAGTGTATACGTAACAGAATCGAATGTATTACTCTGTTAACAATATCATATAACTTTTGCATCCCCAATGAAATAGATATCACAGAGACGATGGGCAATCTTCCTTCACAACGGAGGTCATTCACAGAACGGATATTGTTCCTTTAATGATAATAATGTTACGTGATATATCACAATTAGCTGTACGATTCACGTATCCTCGATATTATCAGAACTATGTCACAAATCAAGTATCAAACCAATGGAGTTTCAGATTGGCACACATTTTCTGGTTTTACTTACTATTCACTCATGAAGTACGAGATCATTTGTAATACCAAAAACCATGTCAGCAACAGCTGTATTGACATTCACCAAATATCGCTCTTTATCGGCCTCGGACTTTACGTAATTTAATTAATATTACACATTCAAATCCCCCAAAAAATCGTGAAATTATACAAGAAACAATTGGAGAATTTACTTTTTTCCATTTCTACGTATATTTACCCCCATACTTTGGGGACCAAAATAATATACATTGCTTGAAATAAGCTTCAAATGATTTTTCATACGTCCAATTATCATCCCAGCTCCAATAATTAAGTTTTTTACAATTGATACACTGGCTGGAGAATTCCATCCACCAAAATTGACACCCTAGAGATATTCCTCACATGTCTCTCTTGCTAAAGAGAATGCAAGAATTTGATCGACTTGCTGGAGCGATTCCACACTTGTTCGACTTGCTGGAGAGCTTCCACACTTGTTCGACTTGCTGGCAGAGATCCAACCACTTGTTCGAACTTGCTGAGAGATCCACCACTTGTAATCGACTTGCCGGAGAGATCCACACTCACTGGTTCGACTTGCTGGAGAACGATCCACCACTTGTTCGATCTTGCTGGTAGAGATCCACCACTTGTTCGACTTTGCTGGAAGAAGATCCAGCACTATTGGATCGTTTTGCTGGAGAGATCGCACCACTTGAAGTCGACTTGCTGGAGAAAGATCACCACTATCGTTGCTGGAAGATCCACCACTTGACGACTTGCTGGACGATCTACATCTTATCGCTTGCTGGAGAGATCCACCACTTGGAGCGACTTGCTGGAGACACCCCACACTGATGGACTTTGCTGAGACACCCCCACTTGATCGACATTGGTCGAGACAGCGGGCCACGCGAGTTGAAATCGACTTGCTGGAGACACCGCCCCCACTTGATCGACTTGCCTGAGACCCCCCCCACTTGATCGACTGCCTGGAGACACCCCCACTTGATTCGACTTGCCGGAGAGATCCTCCACTTTTGATCGCCTTGCTGGAGAATCCACCACGTGATCGACTTGCTGGAGAGATCCACCACTGTGATCGACTTGCTGGAGAACCCCGCCAGCTTGATCGACATTGCTGGAGATGATCCACCACTTATCGACTTGCCGAGAGATCCACCAGTTGATGCACTTGCCTGGAGACATCCCCCCTACTTTGATCGACTTGCTGGAGACATTACTGCTTGATGGGTCTTGCTGGGAACATCCCCATTTTGATCGACTTGCGGAGACACTCCCCCACTTGATCGATTTGCTGAGACACTCCCCACTGATCAAAACTTGCTGAGGCATCCCCCTTTATCGATCTTCTGGAGACATCCCCGCCCCGCTTGATGGACCTTCTTGAGACATTACCGCTTGATCGACTTGCTGGAGACATTACCGCTTGAAATCGATTTGCTGGAGACATTCCCCCGCTTGATCGACGTTGCTGGAGACATTACCTGCTTGATCGACTTGGTGAGACATCCCCCGCTTTATCGACTTGCTGGAGTCATTACCGCTTGATCGACTTGCTGGAGACATCCCGCTTTATCGACTTGCTGGAGACATCCCCGCTTACATCGACTGCTGGAGACATCCTCCGACTTGATCGACTTGTTAGAGACATCCTCCACTTGATCGACTTCTGAGACACCCCCACTTGATCGAATTGCTGGAGACCATTCCCCACTTTGATGGACTTGCTGGAGACATCCCCCACTTGATGGACTGCTGGAGACACTCCCCCACTTGATTGCTTGCTGGGACATCCTCCACGTGATCGACTTTTGCTATAGACATCCCCACTTGATCGAACTTGCTGGAGATAAACCCCCACGTGAATGCGACTTGCTGGAGACGTCCGACCCGCCCCCCTTGATCGACTTGCTGGAGACATCCCCACTTGATCGACCTTTGCTGGAGACATCCCCCACTTGATCGACTTGCTGCAGACATCCCCCCACTTGATCGACTTGCTGAAGACATCCCCACTTGACGACTTGCTGGAGACATCCCCATTGATCGATTTAGCTGGAAGACATCCCCCCTTGATCGACTTGCTGGAGACCTATTCCCCCGATTTATCGACTTGCTGGAGACATTCCCCGCTTTATCGATCTGCCTGACGACATCCCCGCTTGATGGACTTGCTGGAGACATAACCGCTTGATCGACTTGCTGGAGTCATTAACCAGGCTTGATCGACTTCGGCGCATTACCGCTATGATCGACTTGCTGGAAACATCTCCCCTTGATCGACTTCTGGAGACACCCCGCTTTATCGACTTGCTGGAGACATTACCACTGATTGACTTGCTGGAGGACATCCTCCACTTGATCGACTTTGCCTTGGAGACATCCTCCATTGATCGACTTGCTGGAGACATCCACCCCTTGATCCCACTTGCTGGAGACATCTACCACTTGATCGACTTCCTGGAGGTGATCCCCAGCTTGATCGACGTGCTGGAGAGTCCTCCACTTGGTCGACTTGGAGAGTTCTCTATTTGATCGACCTTTCTGGAGAGATTCTCTATTGGTTGCCTTGTGAGCGGTCTTTTATTTTGATCGACTTTTGGAGGGATTTTCTACTTGATCACTTGCATGC
>BOPP01000051.1:4557425-4616048 GCA_017312745.1 Gryllus bimaculatus | reverse complement strand
GATTGACTTGCTGGAGAGATCCACCACTTAGTCGACTTGCTGGAGAGATCCACCACTTAGTCGACTTGTAGAGAGAGATCCACCACTTAGTCGATTTGCTGGAGAGATCCACCACTTAGTCGACTTGCTGGAGAGACCCACCACTTAGTCGACTTGCTGGAGAGATCCACCATTTAGTCGACATTCTGGAGAGATCCACCATTTAGTCGACTTTCTGGAGAGATCCACCACTTAGTCGACTTGTTGGAGAGATCCACCACTTAGTCACCTTGCTGAAGAGATCCACCCTTTAGTCGACTTTCTGGAGAGATCCACCACTTAGTCGACTTGCTGGAGAGATCCACCACTTAGTCGACTTGCTGGAGAGATCCACCACTTGATCGACTTGCTAGAGACATCTACCACTTGATCGACTTGCTGGAGTGATTCCCCACTTGATCGACTTGCTGGAGAGATCCTCCACTTTGTCGACTTGGAGAGTTCTCTATTCGATCGACTTTCTGGAGAACTTCTGCCTCGTTGAAGCGGTCTTCTACTTGATCGACTTTCTGGAGGGATTTTCTACTTGATCGACTTGCTGGATGGATCGTCTTCTTCATTGACTTGCTGGATAGATAATCCACTTGATTGACGTGCTGGAGAGATTTTCCACTTTATCGACTTGCTGGAATGATCTTCCATTTGATGGATGTGCTAAAGAGATCCTTCACTAGATCGACTTGCTTGAGAGATAATCCACTTTATCGACTTGCTGGAGAGATCCTTCACTTGATCCTCCTTTTTTCTGATAAAGTAAAAGATTCGTCCTTTCTTGTTGCTCTGCAAATTCTGAATTTTCTATAATTGTGGAAGGTCAAAATTTTTGTGATTACAATAATACAGATATTTTTTAATGAAATCTGTTCAATATAAGCAGATCTTTAAATGAGGTCATGTTAAGTTTTTCAAAAATGTGTAATATTTGTGTAATTTTGTATTTAACAGGCAATTTGCAAATTTTATAATCAATTTTTGTCGCCAAATAGCTCCAAAACGTTTCCTTAAATTTGTTCCTCGTATGTAGTAAAGATTCGAAAGAAGTGCTAATCACAATTTCGGTGTCCTCTCTGTTTGTTCGAAAATTGTAAGAAAAATTAAAATTCCCGAAATTGGTTTGTCGAGCTGTCTATCCGCAAAATTCAATCACATTGGTTTCAATTTTCAAATTTCGAATATTTCTCTTGGTAGCCTGTTTTGATGATTGCATGACCTAGATAAAATTATGAAAGGTAACAGATATAACTTAAAACTGACAAATACAATTCTTTTACTTTAAAAAGTTTTGATTTTCAAAAGTAATTTTAAAAGTTATATTTTCGAGAAGTATTATACAATTGAAAGCTCACTTTGATATAATGAAGGCAAGCTCGTGTGATGTATTACTTGGTTTTTTGTTTATTGTGCTGGTAATACTGAAACAGTTAAATTTATTCATGTTAGCTTCATTTGTAAAAGTTGATTGGTTGATTCCGTACGTGTCTTCTGTTAAGGTTCTCTGTCCTGTAAGTGTACTGCGTGTATTGTATCGGGGGGGGTGATTTTCCCACGCAGAATAAAGTGATATGTCACCGATGGCTAGCGGGACTTTCTCCAACCATGTATCTCCCACCAGCGAGCACCGCGCAGATGGGTGAAGCTTTAAGCTCCAGACTAGCTTCCCGGGACGTGCGGTACTGTAGTGATTTTAAGTATGTATGTACGATGCAAGGAAGGAGAAGGAAATATTGCGCGCGGGCCGTTTATTAGGATACTGCTTCGGCATTCTCCTGCTACTGATCATAGAAACCATGAAAAGCAGCCGATAAGAGCAGCAGGTCGGTTGAATTGTCCTCCAGACAACGACTGATCTTAATCTAGAAATGTAGCTTGAGTCAAAAATTCTGTCACCGTCGGAACTCGACCGTAGAACTTCTTGATCAGAGACTTCAAGATCAGTTGCAGCCCTAATATATTGCATTGATATTAGTTTATCCCCTAAGGATCTCTCCCGGAATTTGTAAAGGTAACCAATGACTACGGTTCCTGACTATGGAAAAAAATGCAGACGTGTACCACAGATGTTTCGCTTAAAATAGTTTAACAAAAATGTTGCAGAATAATTTAAATATAAAAGAAAATATATTAAAAGATCAAAATAAGTGTTAATATACAAGTTTGAATATTTTCAGAATGACGAGGGCAGGCACCGAGTAAAATAGCTTGAAATAACACTTCCATGTTACCTTTAAAAACTTTTTATCAAATTGTAGCAAAACATACATCATAAACATTGCATTTTCAGCAGCATATTGTAACAGGTGACGAATAGGAAAGTTCGATTTTATCCACCTGGGAGAAATCCGCTGCCGGGAATAAGTACGTCACGAATGCTGAAAACCAAACACGTCCTACTAATTCACTGGAGGAACATTCCACTTGTCTCTACCACTCCAGAAATCGCTTACATATGACGGAATTAGAGCAGCGAATGCCGGGAAGGGACGCGGAATACATTAATAAAAATTAGAATTCCTCCACCCGAGGAACTTTTTATTTCCTCAATTCGCAGAATTTTAATTTGGGTGGCGGCACAAGTTGTAGGTCCCGGAGAGAGAAAGAGAACCGACGCGGCGGCGTCGCGGGGACGGCAGAGTTCACTCCCGAGAACCGAAGGGCGTCGTCCATCTTTGAGTGTCAGGATCTATTAGTTGTTTGTTAGTGATTCCAGGCGCGTCAACTAAAGTCATTAATCGCGTAAGGGGTAGTGCATGTGTTTTTCCTCGGGATATGGCGGTGATTTTCCCCCGCTGAATGGCGAGATCCACCCGGTGCCATGGCGATATCCGGCGCCGACCTACCGTCGACTGCCGGGATTTCCCCTCAACCAGGTATCTCCTATCAGCGGGGCAGCGGCCCAGCCGAGACAAGCTCTAGGCTCCCAAGGAGTCTTCCGACATGTGTGGTAGTGTAGAGCATGTTAGTATGACTGTATAAGGAGTGCGGTTAGGAGAAAAAAGTGGATGGAAAGTACGCGCGCGGTTCATGGACTATTTATTTGGGTACTGCTCCGTCATGCACCTGGTGTTGATCGAAGACACCACGAAAAACTACCGATCAGAGTAGTCGACCTTCAAAATTCTTCTCCAGACAGCGATTGAATTCGATCAAGCTGAAAAGCTAGTGTCGATAATCCTTTCACTGTCGAACCCTATTACTACCCGATCAGATGCACTGCAGTGACATCAGATGATGTCACCAGGCATGGATGATCCTAGGGAAATGCCAACATGAAATTCGCTCTCTTATGACGCACTCTTGAGAACAGAAACTGCAGCGCGGTTATTCCAAATTGAGGTAGATTTTAAAATATCACATAGGAGGGTTTACTTTGGCAAAATGTATATATTTCATTAGTCTGTACATTTTAGGAGCAATTATGAGTTGTCTGAGAAGACACAAAAGTTTCAATTTGTTCCATTTTTTATAAGTAAATTTTTAATTTCTTCACTTTTAAAACCTACCAACTTTCGAAACAAGGATTGCGAGAAAATCATTTTAAATCTTTGTCCCAAAACTTCAGAGTTTAATCTTCGCCAAGGTGTTCATTTCAAACGAAACATTATTTAAAATGGAGAAAAATAACGGGTAACTCATGAAACGACATAAGAATTAATTTTGTTCTTGATATAAAATTATATTTAAACAGTTTTTCGCATTTTATGGATAAATACTTAGATTCATTAAAATTACTCAGAATGACATGCCTATATGGTTTAGTTGCAAGATACACATGTGAGATTCTAATGTCTATTCAAATTTCATGGGTACTGTTGTGTACAATGAAAGTGGCCTACACGTGATGCAATAGCATGCGCAATATAGCATACACGTGCAATAGCATACGCAATAGCAATAGCATACGTCACAAGGAGAGAAAGAGATGCTTTTTTTGCTGAAAGTTTGAATGTTGCGACACGAGGGTTTTAGTACGAGAGTGGCAATCAATTGAGAGCAAAAAAGCCTTACCTGGACTGAATAATGTACACTATTTTTTTCGACACAGTTGCATATGCATATTTACTTATTCACTTATACATGCGTTTATATATATATATATATTATATATAATTATATATATATATATATAGCTAGTATATATAGTATAATATATATATAATTCATACCTACTTTTTTGTTGTCATAGATTCATGTATTAATATATTTTATTTCGAGAATTTCTTAATTTAGGTTTGGGATGATCGTTACGCTGATCGAAAACACTTTTAATTTACCAATTCTAACTATTTCAGGTTTTATATATTTCACGAGAATACTTCAAAGAAAACCACAGGTTGAAATCATGCCAACAACACGGAATAAGTTAGAACTACAGTACGCTGCTGATGCTCGAGCAGAAGCTATCTAGAAGTGGAATTCGACTTCCACCGCCACGCACGTTACGGCGATTTCCCCACTCCGATACTGCAAGAACTCTTACCAACACTCGTTTATCAAACAAACTGTTACTCGTTTTGTTGTCTGACGAAGATTCCAGGCATCGACCGTCTCCGTCCTGGTGCACTGGATCGTTTCTTCTTTCTAGCAGCGTAAACCATACTGCCTATTCTCAACTTCACATCCATTATCCAAATTTGTATATTTATATGGTACGCTTATGATATTTCCATCTTTTCTATTCAATTTGCTCACGCGGGAATTTCAGCACCGCCACCAATCCTTTTCTGTGCACTGTGAATCGTTTCTCTTGTCTAGCAGTCTGAACTTACTGCGTATTACACTTCACATTTATTATCAAACTTTTACTCCCATATGTTAACGCTTATCAGTTATGCGTATTTATATTTCATTTGCTTCACACCCAAATTCGCACCGCCATAATCTTCCCTTCTGTGCACTGTATGGTTCCTTCTTCTAGCAACCTTCCACTTCTACTTCCTATATACAATTCCCAGATCTCTAAATCAATATTTGTTACTTCAATTTGTATACGCTTATCCATAATATAATTGTAGCTCAGTTTTGTCGTTCGAGCATCGACGCCGTCCTTCTGTGCACGGATCGTGTCGGCCTTCGTAGCAGCCTCCACTTCCTGCCTCATTACTACTCCCACATGACCATTAATCACGGCAACCTCACACCCCTGCTTATACCGGACGGACGGTCTATCGGCCCGGCACCCCGACATCAACGCCGCCGGCTCGCTACCTCGGCCTGATTCACTTCGGCGACGAGGCCATACCACTTAACGCGCGGCCACTTGCTTGCGCGGTGATAGCCCCCCTGCGCACGCCGTGCGTGATTACCCGTGTGCCTGGTGCTGGACGCGCGCCGCCGCCGGCGCCTGCCTCGTGCGAACTCTTGCAGCGTACCAATGCCGCCGCTACCAGGCGTTCCGGAGCGCCTCATGGCCATCCGCCCGCCCTAGATTATGTAAGCAGATCCCTCGGCTGCGATAGCTGCAGCGCCGGCTCCGGGTTGTACAATGTCGTGGTCTGGACAGCAACAACCCTCGCCGCGCACGTGCGAAGCTACGCCGGAACGCAGACACCGGCGACGTACTACCGATTAAGGTCATTGCGCACCGCTTCACCTCCACGGCTTCACCGGAAGCAACGTTGTTCAGGCACTTCAAATCAATCCTCACCATACCTATCCCACTCGTGTAAAGTGATTCAGGCGCGAACAATCAGAACCACTTCTCATTGTCCAGAACTGCCACATTTCGAAATAACCACGGTCGCGGCATAGCCGATGGATCACTTACGATCAGATAAGGATCACCTGATTAACCACCGCGAGAAGGTATCACCATCACCACGCCAGAAGGACTAACCGATCAACACGCCATGAAGGACTCACCATCATCACTCTAGCTAAGAACTTGTCACCCGTAGCCACTCTACAAGTACCTTGCACCACACTTGCGTACAAAGACGCCTGCACCACCCACTCTACAAGGACCTGCCGACCACCATCTCCTGACCAAGGACCTGCTACCACCACTCTACGAAGACCTTTGCACTCATCCACTCTACAAGGACTCTGGCACCACCACTCTACAAGGCTCGTTGCACCTACCACTCCTTTCAAGTGGACGTGCACCAGCCACTTCTACAAGACCTGCCACCGACCGACTCTACAGAGAGACCTGCCGACACCACTCTCAAGGACCTTGCACCCATCACTCTCAAGGACCGTTGCACCACCACTCTACAAGACCGTGCACCACGCACGTCTACAAGACCTAGCCACCACCACTCTACAAGCGACCTGCACCCACCACTCTACAAGCGAACCTGCACCACCACCTCTACAAGGACGCACTACCACTCTACAGGCACCTGCACTTACCACCTCTACTAAGAACCTGCATTCACCACTCTACAAGGACCGTGCCCACCACCACTCTACAAGACCTGCAGCCACCCTCTCAAGACCTTGCACCACCACTCTAACAAGAAGCTGACCACACCAACTCTGACAAAGGACCTGCCACCACCACTCTACAAGACCTTGCACCACCACTCTTCAGGGAACCTGACCACCACTCTTTCAAGGGACCTGCCACCCACCACTGCTTCAAGGACCTCATGGCACGTACCACTCTAAAAAGGACCTGCACCACCACTCTACAAGGACATGCACACCACTCTACAAGTGCGACCTGCACCTACCTGACTCTTCAAGAACCTGCACAGCCACTCGTACAAGGACCTGTCACAACACTCTTTCAAGGACCTGCACCACCACTCTACAAGGACCTGCACCACCACTCTACAAGGACCTGCACCACCACTTCAGAAGGACCACCATCACCACTCCAAAACAACCTTAAACGCCATTCTAGAACATACACAAACATCACTCGAGATCACGAACATTAAGTGCTGAAGAACCAACTTCATCGTTCCACGACATTTACGATCAAAATGCCAGAATTACATGTGGCGAGTCGCCATTAGAACATGGCACAAGCACAGACGACTTCTAAGGCGAGCGGCGTGACACAACGCACACATTCCGGCAGAGCTCTTTTCAGTTTTAAATTAATTGAAAAATACGAAGACTCAAATTGGAGAAAGCGTGCAAAAAAACTATTTGAAATAAGAGGAAACTGTATAAATGAAAGGTAAAAATATATCTCAGCATTTATTTGACCTTCGTCTCTCCCTCTTCTACTTCCACTTGTGTATTGCGTTCGCCTTCATCCTCATCTCCCTCTCCTATATCTTCACTTCTGTCAACACCCTCGACTTTACCTTACCACTGTTTCTTTCTTTCTTTCTTTATTTCCTTCTTTCTTTCTTTCTCTTTCTATCTTTATTTCTATTTCTCTCTGTTTCTTCATCTTCTTCTTCTTCTTCTTCTTCTTCTTCTTCTTCTTCTTCTTCTGCTTTTTCGTCTAACGTTCTCCCCTTCCTCCTCTACCTCCGCCTTTGCCTCTTCTCACCGTTCGCCGTGCTTCCTCCTCCGCTCTTCTCTTTCTCTTCTCCTTTGTCTACCTGTTCACCGCTCTTCTTCCTCCGCATCATGTACTTTCGCCTTCGCCATGATTCCTCCTCTGCTTCTTTCTCCACCGCAGATGCCGCCGCAGATTACGGCCAGCGCGCACTGACGTGTCGGCATTTGCTTGTTGGCTTATAAATGAAGAGCTAATATTGTAGTTTTCAGCACATCGATGAAGAACGACTCGGCGTTGCGGGGCCGAACCTTCGCACAGGACAAAGAGCTTGCGTACACTCGCCTTCTTTCTCTAAGCCTCTCGAAATGCTGACCAGAAGTGGTTCAGGACATCAACTGAAGTCACTGCAGTGCTTCTGACTGGGAGGTCCTTTAAAAATATGCCCTTCACGTTGTGAAGGCACATTGTGATTTACGGAGAATCCGCGCGTTGTTACTGACGTGATACGATCGCTTGCGCGCTCGTTTGGGAATCGTCATAATCATCGACTATCTTTCTCAGATTACATGGCAGCTACACAGACAAAACAACGTTTTATTAGTACCCCTATCTATTTAATACGCTTACTATTTATATTAATTATCGATTTATGTATTCATCATCATTATTATTATGTCAATCGATGCAATACTAATATATGGGATGATAATGCATCAATCATCATCGAACTCATCCCATCATCCATCAAATTTCATATTATTTATTTATTGATGATTTATCTTGGATTCTGTCTTATTATTATTACATTATTAATTATTATTATCGAATTATCATAATCCATTATCATTCATCATATAAGTTATATCATTATTATTACTATTATAGCTGTAATATTTTATTAGCATAAATATCTATTATAGAGGGATCTCTACGTATATTCTCTTATAAAATAGAAATAATATAAATTGTTGATCGTTCCATCAAATATCAATTCATTAATTACGCAATTAATGAAATACTACGAGCCCTATTTATCCAACTTTCATCTTTGTATGTTATGTTCCTTTTCTCATTTCTAAGCTGTCACTTTTCTTGTAGATATGAATATCGGCACACAATTAAATAATTTCCTTTCATCAATACTGCCTTTTCTCATTTTTCAAATCCCATTTATAAATTCTCGGCTATCCGGTAAATCCCATTTATATCAATAAGTGTTAAAATATATTTTAAATTTAGTAAATGTTTTTCGTTAACATCTTTCAAGACAGACACGGTAGTTGCAGGAAAGGCATGGAATTTAAGACGTACCGTTTCTACAAAATCGTCGTACTTCATTTGACTACTGATTCTATACTTCAATTCAGTTAACTTTATTTTTCATTGAGTCAGAATTTCATTCTCGTTTTCCTTTTTTTGATCTAAAAAAGAAATTTCTGTTGGTGCATATTGCTCTACAAAATTCATTCACACGATTGACTCCGTTTCTGGATGTTTTCCTCTAAAGATATATAATACTTTTTAAATCTTTTACTACATTTAATTATTTCACTTCCTTCCCTACAATTCATTTTGATCTGTGTAACTAAGTTATATACATACGTTTCTTTTACCACTGCACATCCATCTTCACTCGCATCTACCAGCAAAATCGACCAGAATACCTAGAAAGATTAAACTATCGAAAGGGTTTCATCTGATCATTCGAGTATTGATTTGGATGGTCCCTTTCACTGATGACATCATGTAAACAATCACTTTCTTTCAGCCCAACGGGTTAGACATCGTGGATCTTTGCCTCGCCTCGCGTCGCGCTGCTCGTCTTCATAACAAATACACAGAAGTAATGCATCCCAAGACCTTGGGGTTTTGATAGAAAATCATTTCATCTTACCCAGAACTTTGTTGCTGTAATTTTTTAATTGAACTTCAAGAACAAGAATTTCCCTACGACGATACATTCTAATGCGCAAATTAAAAATTCATGCATTTTCGCGGAAAATTCATTTTTTTAAAAGAACACATTTAGACACACTGATACATTGAAAGCATTTCTCCAAGCTGAAGTAACTGCAATATCAGATTTTTTCAAATTAATTCCACCAATTTTTGATATGTTTTAACGGTTTGAATAAAAAGGTATTTACAAAGTCAATTTTGCAGAAACGGCATTTTCATGATTTTATTTTTGAAGCAAATGAAAGTCCTTTATTTCATGATTACCATCGTGTTTCCAGTCATTTACTCTACAAGACTACTTATTGTCTACTTACTTTTGCAACAATCCATTTGGCAACAATGCACGAGATTCTTCAATAATAACAACATAATCCACCACAGCCTATTGTGCCTTCACTACGTGAAAATGAGTAAAGGTTTGAGTCCAGACGGTGGAAGTATTTTAGACATTAGTTTGTCAGCTGTCGAATTCAGTCGCTGTCAGGAGGAGAATTCTAGCAGCCGGCTGCTTTGATCGGTAGTTTTCAGTGCTTTCTCCGATCAACACCAGTCCAATGGCGAAACAATACCTCCAAAACGGACCACGGACCGCGCGCGATTTTGTTCTATCCTCACCCCTTACACACACACACACACACACACACAAACGCACTAACGCACTACAATACCACACTTTTGCCGGGAGACCGGTCGAGAACTTAGAGCTTGCCCTGGCTAATGAGAGATTCCTGGATTTACCTGGAGAATACAGTCGTTTGGTAATGAACTATAGAAGTTGATGACAATGATAATGATCGTGTACAAATTGTAATATCATTCTACTATGATGTTTGAAGTCATCCATTGATTACATGAGTAAATGTATTGTACTTTAGACGTTTTTTGTTTAGTAAACTAAATATGACTATTAATTCTATGAAATATCATTGATTATCCCTACGTCAATAGCACGGGTGCAATTAAAACTACGCCATGCAATTATAAATCCACAATTACCAATCATAATTCAGAAAAGGATTAAATTCGTATAATTTAGATACTTTAACACAGACATAGCGATGGTATTTTCAGTCAGCCATGCAACATAACAAAAATATACATCACAGATTACGTAGATAAACAATGAATGAATAAAACTAAATTGGTGAAGTTAACGTTTAGCTACCTATCTAATGGAAAAACACAAAATATTTAATATGAATAAATTGAATATTTTACTTGTAAAATATTTAGTCTTACAATTACAAATATAAAAAATATAAACGTCAGTGCTTAACCGTTCTAAATGTATGCTAGCAAAACTGTTAGAAGAAACTCACTTTTTTTTACTTTCCAATATTTATTCACGTATTCGTTCTCAAACCTGTCCTAACGTTTCCTGTGACGTAATGTTTTCATGGTTTTGTCAGCTTCTTTAATATACCATCAAGAATATGTTCAATCAACAGTTTGAAACATTTATCCTCAACATCACTAAAGCAGTCATGCAAGGCTTACTAAAATAGGTATTTTTCAGGAGCAATACGGCGTAATCAAATATATGCATCCGCTCGTCATCAAATGGTAATGACGTGCTTGAATTTCTCAAAGTTAATTAGTCTTAAAATAAAACAAAAAATATTGAACGTAACATATGGATGAAGATGTATAATTGTATTCATGGTAAAAAAGAAAACTCGCTCCTGTCGTCGCTCGTTTTCTTGAACATACCACTCGTGAAATTATACCCTTCTTTATCAACTCGTTTCGTTGATTACGACATTTTATCCCATTGATCCGATCTCAATGAACATTCAAATGCTACGTGAGATAAAATTTGGTTTGGTGTTCCGGTTTTGCAGAAACCAGATTCCCTCCATCCCCAACGCCTCGCGTGGTTGGTTCTGACACACCACGTACAATGATTTCCAAACTTTCTGGTTTGCAAGCTATGTTTATTGAAGTCCATTGCCGCGTTGTGCTGTTGACTTGCCACGATTTCCATCATTTGAAACTAATTTCGAAGTTGAATGCTGATACAATGAGCTCCTTTTTTAAATGGATGATGTTATGTATTTCATTCTGTTTCATCGAGTACTTTAAAACGCTTCTCAGTTGTGTATGCAGTTGTCATTGGCAAAATTCCCTAAATCTGGACAAACATTCTGTGATTTAATATTTTGTTATATGTTAAACAACGAAAATTGAATTGTTCTCCAAACACTGAGTACATAGCAGTTAAAATACATCGCTTAAAATAATACATAATTGTTGAAAATGTATTTGCCAGCACAGATCTCTTCATTGGAGTTCCACCTGTTGTTAAAGATTAAAATATATAAAATACATAATAAAGTTGACATGTCTGCGTACGTTACTCATTTTAGAATAATTCAATATGATATCTACCATCGGGGTTATTCTTAAAATTGTAATTTTCAAATCTATGTATGAAAATAAGATTTCATAAAAACAATGTTAATTTTTCTGGACGGTGCAGTGTGGATGAACATGCCAAAAATTCAACGATTTAAGACCTATATTTGAATCTCAATACAAATTCTAATACCACCCTATTAACAACCGCTCCAGTATTTTAACAACGGCTCCAATACTTCAGTGTTCGCTTCTATTCCTGCGGACTTAATTCCAGAATTTTTTGGCTCCTTGACATGAAGCGAAGTGCATGAACAAGCACATGAAACAATAATGGAACACATGAAAAAAGAATATACGTCACGTGTCTTTTGTATATGGTTTCAATATTTAGATCCTCCAATTAGACGTTCACGCTTTCAGTGCATTAGTGTTAATGTTATTAGATAAAAAATTGCCACTAGAAATATAATTATTTATGTACTAAGTATTTAGTACTAAGAGGTCTTATTATAATATGAGATCAAAACTCCGGCCTGCTAGGCCGAATTTGAGAGTCAATCAAATATGAATGATACCATACGAATTTCGTACAACCTGTTGTCCTCTTCGCAGTGTGTAAATAATCCCTTATATAAATGCATAATACTTAGCCTACAAATGCCTTACTAAAATGATATTTTTATTTAAATTTATGGAATTGGATTCTGGAAAGTAGTGTGACTAAGCACTTAAAAACTTTTTCAAAAATGGTTAACAAATTTCCAAAATTTTGTCAAATGGAAATTCGTCTCATTCAGAACCCTATAATCTGGTTTACAATTCTCATAAACTATTTCATAATTCGGACCAACTTACTGGAAAGTTTATAATCTTGCTTTCTCAACCAGAACATGAACTTTATGGACACTTCCAATAAAATATGAATGTATTCACGCTACTAAGTAATAACTAAAGCCCGAAAGTTTGACAAAATGTCTTTTTATTTTTGTTTCGATTTTATGACTTTTAACATTAGGAATCACTTAAGTGTACATCTGCAGTCGATTTAGATTTTTAGTATTTCGTCTTATTAGTGACTTTCTCTGCCTCTTTTGTCATTCTTTTCCCTTTTTCCTCTCCTGACACCAATCTCTAAAGAGCTGGAAACATATCTGCAAGTCTGGATAACATGAAGGCACGGTCGTGAATTGTCTTTATGATTGTGGATGCGGTGGCTCCAGAGTCAGGTTGCGTTACAAATCTAAAACTTAAAAGGGAGAAAAAGCGATGAAATTTTTTGATATTTTTCATTGATCCTGACAGACTTGTTTGCTCACGGGAAATCTCAGTTTTTTTGTGGATGGACTTAGATCCCGTTTGAGCACAGAGCTGTCTGTCCACGATATACATTTCTTAGTTTCTTCGTTGTTTCTCTTTCCTTCTGGCGATTACACTAGTCTGAAAAACGAAATCTACAATTCCGTTTTCACTGATATAATTTTGTTTCGAAAAGGAGTTCACAATTGCATTTCGTAGAGACAGCGTCGGGAGTAAAATAAATTCGTATTGGTGATACACGACGGTCAATTACAAAGGAAAGATACTTTACTTCCACCTGAGTGCTAATGTAAATTTGACATATAGAATAAATAGGTGAATCATTTTAATTAAGTAATTTAATTTGTCACTCAATACAAACACCCATTTAGCAACAATGTGCACCAATCTTCATTCGTCCTTAATCCAATCATAGCAGCGAGCGCGGGAGTGGTAAGAACCAAAATTAGGAGTCGTGAGCGATACACTAGTTGAGAAGAGTGTTGACATCATCACTACCCAGTTAGCACGATAGTGGATGAAGTTGATTTGGGGCTTGTCAGCCTATAAAACCACGAACCCAGCAGCAATATGCAACCGTTAAATTCCTTCGTCCAGATCTCAGTCAGGACATCGCCCGCTGGAGTAGTTAAGATCCAAAATAAGGTTCTTCGGAGTATACCTCAGTCGTGCAGGCGTCGCGCAGGCGTCTTGCCGGCGGGGGCCACACAACACGGGGATTTATGAACGGGACACGTTCAGGTGCTTATCTTTCGGTGATGAATGGGCCGCGCGCTTGGAACCATCACGTGGACAGCGCCAGAGCGCGAGAGCCGAAGATATGATTAAAATTTAAACTTCATCATCCGCGTTGAAATGTGGGTGCCCATTTGCGTCGTGCTGCTGCGGGTGACGTGCCTGTTATAAACAATGTACTCGCGCAATGCGAACACCGTTAGTGGTTGTATCAGATAACAGCGACGTATTAAATTCAATTCTAATAGTTCCGGGTGATTAACATTTATGCGAGTAATTTTCCTGATTTACTCGTCTAATTAATATGTACTGGCCGCTTCGGAGTAGGGACACAGACATTAAGTGCAGAGCTCCGCGGGAAATGATTATTTTTGCGATTTTTCTCTGAGAAAGTCATAGAATTAAAATATTTGATCCTTGAACATTTTTAAGACTTGCACATTTGATCATATTTTAAGTAAAAAGTCGAACTTCATGCCGAAGTAATTCGCTTACGCATGTTTTGAATATATGAGACTCAATTAGTTCTTTGGTAAAATTGAAAAAGAAGTTGTAAATGTAAGCAATGGTCAAGGAAATTAATTATTATTTACCTAGTTTATATACGCTTTAAGATGTATGTGAAGCCTGTGACAGTGGCTAACCAAAGGCAACAATCTATGTCAAATACCTTGTACTTCATTGAATTATGAATTAAATTGCGAAAAAATTATCTTTTCGGAAAACAAACAGTAAACTTCTTCTCAATTATTTGTTTCGATGAATATTTAAATTGATACTCATAAATATTAATAATTGATTGACGAAAAACCGCCTGAGACTTATGGCAAAGAATACAATATGCGCATGTTTTCTTGTAATCCAAAATCTATACTCAACTGGCTTACTATACAGAGAGGTGAATTACGAATAACGGTTCTAACAGGGAGTTTAGCAGCATTCGAAAATTATGAATTTATGTTCTCTAGTCATATAAATAGTATTTGCATCGGAAAACAAACTTCGTATATAATTTTTTGGTATTGCTGACGAAATACGAAATATTTTCCTAAAGATTACTTTTTGTATAAAAAAGGTTTCCTAAAGTGAGCTCCCGCAGAAACTTTTTAAAAAAATGGGAGAAAATTAATGAAAGAAAAAACCGCAAATAGATTGAACTGAGTATAATTTTATAAAAATACAAGTTGAACATCTTAGACATAAAATTGTCTTATATGTCGCACATATTCTATATATTCAAGTGCACATATATGTCATAGTGCACATATATATACACACAACTTTTTCCACCCGCGTACATTCTACATGAGCCCTGAGTGAACACATTAAACATAACATCCATTTTTCTCCTACATCTCTTTAAAAATTCAATCTGCAAAACATGTTCTCTTCATCTTTTTCACCTGGGAGCGATGATATTCCAGGTAGAACTCCCAATGCGGAGAGGACACGACTTGCCATTCGATTCCTCACGGAATGTGGAATCTTCCTTTTGCGTTTGCTCAGAATTTTCCTAAATCTCTTTTTTTTTAATGTCTCTAGGTTCAAATAGAAATTTGCCCTCTCGAGCTGATAGTTTCAAGTACGCCCGTGCTCTTTAATAGACGCCTGACGTATAAGGAAAGCCAAATACTTTATTATTATTTTCCAAGACGAAAAATTGGGGTCCCACGTTAGGAACCTTTGGGGGGTTTGGGTTAGACACCAGCGTCTTTATATTTCAAATGCCAATAACCTTCTTATAAGGCCAGTAAAATAAATTAAATTATCCTCAAATTATTACCAGCACTAGCTTGTAATGTCACCTTCAAATAATGTAATCGTAAGAAGATTGCACTGTTCGTAATAAAAGCCAACTGTCCGTCAAGCGATAAAGGAGACTCTACCGCTTGCCTGGGCTTCTGTTTGCAAAGAAATACTATTCTAGAGTACTGTTTCCAGTAGGCAACAGTAATCTACAGAACAGTGAATCAAGGAACTTTCATTACGAACCTGGTTTGATGTTTTCCTATTCCGAATTACTACTTGATAAACAAAATAGTTGTATGCGAGTCTAAAGATTTTTACAGACTGAATGACACAAAAGAATTTCAGTTAATTAAACTTGAGTGATTATTTACGTGAAAGATTTTACTTTAAACCGATCACCAAAATGAATTACAAGTACCGATAATTAAAGATCGAAATAACATAGTTCAAGTATTCCGAAAAAATATTGTAAATCACACATGCAGACAATATGTAGTTAAATGATTTATTTCAGAATAATACATCATTTTGTATCTGAATACACGAATCCAAAAAAGCATTACAGAGTATTGACGAGCAAACAATATACAGAGCTGACTACAACAGAAATAATAGTGGATTCGTTCTTCATTTGTAGCTATTGTTCATTCTTCGACTTGAATTATAGACAAGGTAAAGTGGAAGAATATATCTACGTCAATGTGATGATAACAATGTATGAGGAATCAAAAACGAAACTGAGAAAGCTTGTTAATTACACGTAAATATTATTTTGTGAGTTAGGTATTTTCCTTAAACAAAATTATAGATTGAATGAATTGAATTAATTGAAAATCAAATTAATGGTTGAAATTAATTGAATCATTATATTTTTGTTGGTAAATAGCAATCCATTGGAAATTTGGTACCGAACATCGAGTTCTGTAAGGTTCCAAAATTAATGATTGGCCTATTTATCGGAATGCACAACATTTCGACTTGTGACAAGTAACAAAGTATTGTAGAGAAAGACGACAAAGTATAAAATAACTATTTCACCAGCTCTCGAATTCAAAACGGCGCCCTTGAGACCTACGTGTACGAGAAAACGCTAATTTGCTCTTGGGCAGCAGAAGCGGCGCGGCAGCGGGCGCGTTAGAGGGCGTCACGTGACTCCAGGCCCTCTAAATTCGCGAGAGCAATCTGCCGCGTCCTCCGCCCACCGTGCGATTTAGAGGGCCATGACTCGTCCACTCTCGCGAATTACGCCGGCCCAACATTTCTTTCCCGGGAACTCTAATTACAGTTTTCTATAATCGCAGAAAATATTTTTTACCTCTCGGAATGAACCGCCGTCTTTTGCAATTTTACACTCACAATTAGTTTCTTACTGCCTGGTACAAATTGGTCATTAAGCGACCTATGCAAGAGAGTGTATTCAAGGTGAAAATTCTGACTACAGACTAGAGCAAGAGTGATAGTAATTCATGAAAGTAACTTGTGGTGTATGTGGTTTAACACTACATTCTTTTGAGAAATTAAAATGTTCTTCTATGTTTATTTTCTGAACAGTGCCAATCCAAATCTACGTTGATCGTCTCTCCTGAAGAACATTTAAATGCACATTTAATGCTGCGTTCTTTATACTTTGTAACATGAACTTTTAATATGATTAAATTAAAAATGCAAATGTCAGAAAAGGTATTCATTTACTACAAGAAAATCAGATAGCATACACCTTTTCTATTCTCTCATACATATTTTCCACTTGATTAATTATATGGGGTACCGAATTTCCTTCCCAGGCTAATCCATCTTTCAATTAAAGTAGAGAATGAAAACATCACTTCATTACGAAAGACTCAGGCATATTGTTCGTTTTTAAAATACCGATCTTCATTGAAGGTGCGACATGTATGCAAACATTACTTAAAATTTGCAGCTCAAAACAAGCGCTATCTAATGCTGTGCTTGTCTGTGAGACAATGTCCAATTTAAAGGCCAACAACCACTTTATCTCATACTGGTGCCGGTGCATGTTGTGGAGAGACAGCGACTCTACAAATCATTACTTACAGAAGGTACAGTTCAGTCAATGCAACTTGAGACGTAGTTGCAACTACCGTCATCGTTAGCTCTGCTCTGACCTTCCAAATGCATGACTCTTCTGGAATGTTTTTGGATATAACAACTAATTGCTTTGAGAATCATAACCGTATCCTATGACACTGCCTGCTAGCAGGTCATCTACCATGTATACCTTTATTAAGATACTTTAACAACAACTATTGACACACTAAACAATTGATAAGCGCATATTGGCATAGATAGGTGAATTTTTGTATTCAGTTGATTGAATATTTCACCTTGCCGGGCACGTCCACTGCTATGGTCATTAGTCCCATGAGAGTACTGAATGATGTATTACGGGAAGCGGCAGTCTTCTTCCCCGGTTGGATGGTGAGATCCGGCATCGTCCGACACGTCACGTCGGCTTGGGGGGCATTTATCAGAGGCTGCTAGTAAAGGAGAAGAAGAACGAGGAAGGGAAGATTGGATGCGATCCGTGGCCTGTTTGTTACGGTACTACTCCGGCATTCTTCTCAAATGGATGGGGGAAAAACACTGAAAACTGTCGATCAGAGACGCCGGGCACTAGAATTTTCCCCCAGACAGCGGCTGAATGTTACCTAGCTCTCAAGCCAGGAACGAAAAAGCGTCACCCACTGGACTCGAGCGCTGGGACCTCTCGAACAGAGTCTAGGAAGAGACAATAGTAAACTTGGCTCTGATCTGATGTAAACCAACCATTTACGTCATCGTGTGCGCTTCAAAGTCACCTACCGAATGCGAAAAACAGCTTTTTGTTATCTTCAACTGTAGAAAAATATTTGAGTGTTAATAATTGATGAACCGCCGAACAAAATGGCTCAGTGCGTAGCGCGCTGACTTCGCATTCGGGAGGTGCGGGTTCAATCCCGGTGCCGGCCATTCTGACCAGGAAAATCGTGGTTTCCCTCAGTCATCCAGGCGAATGCTAGGATGGTTTTATTCAAACGGCACGACCGCGAAACCGGTGTCGCTAGCGGAATTCGTTAACTAGAAGTCACAAAGAGTGATCGAATTGCAGACATCGCGGGTTCCTGATTGGGTGACTGACTAGGAACCTCAGGATATAAAAGCGCCGAGGCCAATTGCCCTTTACGGGACATATAATGGCTAAGTACAAATACACAGTTAATGAATCAAATCTGAATGATGTCATATATCTGGTTGTCACGACCCGTTTGGCAGAAATTGACATCGGATATCTGGAACATGTATGTTTCACTACACAATGTGCCATGTCACATCCAAACTGCATGACATTCCCTTTATAGTGGGACACCTGCCCACACTATTAACACAAACAGTAAATCTATTATAATTTTTTTTACAATTTTCAGTGCATAATGCTTTCATTTACTCCTTTCAGATGTTCTTTGATATGCATGTTCTTGGTTGGTGTTCTGTATAGTTTCACAAGGTTTTCGAAGTACACAAATAATCAGAGTGCATTACAAAGCGTTAACAATTCAAAAATAGAATACAAAATAGTGTTTATTAGACATAGTAATTTAATTAGACATAATAAAATTGAAAATGTAGTAGAGCAAATAACATATCCTAAAATGATTTAATCAATGTTGAAGATCTGGGAATCCTTACAACTTAAATTCTTAATTCTGAAGTACATCTTTATGAATTTAAAAATAATAAATTGCTCTTATATAAAATAATGGACATAATTTGGAAGATAATAATATTTTAATTAGAACTTCCCTTGATGGCATTACATTTTGGTGTTTCTATCTGTAGATGTTTTACCAATTATTTAAAAATATTCAATCTAGATATTTTAGATTTATTATATATTGCTTTTCATGAGGAAAACAAACATTATGGCTAAAAGAAACCTATTGGTTGCTTTCGAATTTCGACCGGTAGAGTCAAAAATAAATTATATAGACCTGATTTGTTTATTTTGAATACAAGCTTTGGAACTATCCGAAACTTTTTAATTTAAATATATTTTACACTGATGTACTCGTGTAGAAGAATGTTTAAGGCAAAGTCATTTCTACACTTCTAGCACCCTAGCTAGATTCTCAAACTTGATTGTCGAGGTGGATGTGTTGATTTATTTATCATCAAAGAACAGTAACAGTATGTGACGTATGTGCAGAAGTATAACATCCGCACGCTTTGTGAGCTCCAAAATCCCTACTTCATACTTTTACTTTACGTAGTTGAGTGATGAATAAAGGTATCACAAAAGGAAGATTAGCAATGTTTTGAAAACTAGTTCCATTTGCTCTCGAGTAATAGAAAACTTTCTTACATTGGTAAAAGGACTACAGATTTGATTTCATAGAATTGCTAACAAAATAGCAGCACACTCCTTAGCCTACTACTACGAGTACTACTATTAGCAAAAGGAGAGCCCAACAAAACGTGCGCATATTGAAGCGACATTTTTTTAAGAATCCTCTTTTCTCCACTGATTACTTTTAGAAAGTTACAGCTTTCAAGCAACAATAGACAATATTGCAATAGACAAGAACATATTTTAGTGGTTGTAACATTTGTATGTGCTAGAAAAGTATTATAAATAATTTGCAAATACACTGAAGAGTAAAAAAACCGTCCATACACCCGCCATATATCGTGCAGGGCCGCCCGCACAAGCGCCGCAGCCCGCACAAGCACACGACGTCCGGGCTCGATTTATGTCTGAAGTAGTGCTGGAGGTAATTGACACCACGAATCCTGCAAAGCTGTCCATAAACTCGTAACAGTATGAAAGGATGGAGGTGTCCTCTAAACAGCACGTTGCAAGGCATGCTAGATATGCTCAATAATCTTCATATTTGGAGTTTTAGGAGGTCATTTAACGAGTTTAAATTCAGAAGTGTGTTCCTGGAGCCACTCTGTAGCAATTCTGACCACGTAACTTGTCGCATTGTCCTGTTGGAATTGCCCAAGTCCGTCGGGATTCACAATGGACACGAATGGGTGCATGTGATCAGACAGGATGCTTACGTATATGTCACCTGTGAGAGTCGTATCTAAACGTATCAGGGGGTCCCATATCACTTCTACTGCACACGCGCGATACCATCACAGAATCTCTATCTGCTTGAATAGTCCCCTGTTTGCATGTACGGTCAATGGATTCACGAGGTTGTCGCCATAATCGTACACGATCATAAGCTCCATACAATATGAAACGAGACTCGTCAGACCAGACAACGTGTTTTCAGTCAGCAACAGTCCAAAGTCGGTGTTGACGGGTCCAGGCGTAAAGTATTGTGTCGTGCAGTCATCAAGGGTTCACGAGTGGGCCTTCAGCTCCGAAACCCGGTATCCATAATGTCTCGTTAAATGGATCGCACGCTGTCAGCTGTTGGTGGTCCAGCAATGAAATCTTCAGAAATTAGCGGAAGGATTGCACTTCTGCCACGTGTATTTTTTGGCGGTTGTCGTCGGTCCCGTTTTTGCACGATCGGTCGCAGCGATACCGGGGGTTTGATACTTTACCGTATTCCCGATATTCACGGTACACTTGTAAAATTGTAGTATGGGAAAATACAAATTACATCGTCACCTTGGAGATTCTATGCCACATCTCTCTTGCGTAGACTATAACACCACGATCACACTCAAAACGCAGACTATGCATAGACTATAACAAACGATCTAACAACCGTGTCAGACTTTGGTTGTCGTATGTAGTCGCTGCTGACCGGAGCGCCGTATTCTGATTGGTTCCACATCTCTTTATTCCAATACGCATGGCTGTATCAGTTTTTTGGCTCTTCAGTGTATATTTGTATTCAAACGAATTGATATATTTTTTTATAATTTGCAGGTAGGCCCATTGGGTAAAATAAATATTTTAATGATGATCAAATTTAAATAAAAATAGGAGTAAAAAAAGTAATTTCGATCAGTCATTCGAAAAACATTAAATTGACCCTTTGTGATCCCCAAAAAGCTATTGGAATGTTATAAACAAGAATTTTAGTCATCCATATTGTTGTCTGTCTTAACACTTGCTTTACTCCTATCTCTTTGTGACATTCTCATCTTTCTAACGTCAACCTTTTTTCCTTAATTTTCAACACTTTTCAATTATTCCCGCACTTTCTACCTTGTAATAAATCAAAGTATTCGCCATTAGATATTCTCTTGTCTGTCAACGCTCATTTTCGGTGCTCGTTAAATGCAACATTTTTCTGGAGACGAGTTTTCTTCTCTTTCCTTCGACTCCGCAACAGAAAATTCGATAAAGTGTGTCGTTATGGGCCCCAAGACACCGTAAGCCCCTTTCTGCCTCTCAAAATCAGAAAGCAAAAAGGCAGCGTTAAACTCTGATTTCACAGCTAAGAAGAAAAAGAACTCGACGTTTTAAGGAGAGCTTGTTTGTATTTAATACTCTCCCTGACCCCTCGACTGATATGACAATGATAATGAGAAAGTTCTACAAATATAATTAATGGATTAATTAAAGAGTATTGTCGTCTCAGTTTTACATATTTAAATACTTATACCTGCTTCTCCTCGCTTATATTATTATTCATTCATACAACACTCAGAAGGGGAGACTCAATTCCAAACTGAGCCATTACGTTCGACTTTCGCTGGTTTCTCTATTAAAGGTAAACTCTGGGCTCTCCTTACCGACATTTCAAATGAAAACAACTTGGAGTCAGGGTGTGGGAGTCTTTGGGTGGCAGAGTTTTCTCCAGTTAGCATCCTCTGTTCTTTAATGGAAGTACTTGAAAGTTTCATGAGGTCCACGGCTGACAATTCCTTACCTTCATTTGCGTCCATTCTTTATTAATCTCAAGTTCACCCCTCCGGAAGTACCACATCGTTCGTTGCTAAGTTTTGCTCTGTCAAAAGATCAGTGCATGATATTTTGTTTATATAATTTAGACTGATTTCTTTCCTTTAATCCAGCCTGGTGATGAAAAATACTCATTGTGGATGTTGTAAGCCTTGAAATACGCATGTTACATACCAATTACTACACTAATACATTATATATTTATTAATTTGTGTTTTTTCTTTTAATTTTTTATATTTGTACTAATTGTTGCTTAACTCTCACCAAGCGTAAGCTAATTTTCAGAAATAAATTATTATTATTATTATTATTATATTGTTATTATTATTCCTACCAGGAGTTTAGCCAGTATTAGAATAATTATTTACTTAAACAAGATTTTTGCTGCATTTGTAGAGTGATTGAAAGTCTCGTGCCTCCAAAAACTTCATACGATGCAATCTCTTAAAACCCTACACTAACACTAGGAAAATGTGCAAATCGCTTTCCTAATGGCTCTTTGTTCTTACAGTTTGATAACTGACGCTGTCAATACAGTTAAAAGCACGTATTACCACATCAGTTGTTTTGCTTCATAGATATCTAGGGGAAAATTTAGTACGTCTTGTTTTACTAATGTTGAAGGTGACTCAGCATTCTGAGCATATTAATGGTAGGATGTAGATTAAAATTCTGTTATATTACGTGTTGCAAAGAATATAGACTTGCATTGTTCCCGAGGACTATTGCAGCAATTTATAGCATTGAATGAGAGATGAAAAGTCAATTACAGAAGAAAAATGTTCACCTACTTTCAATCGATATCCAAGTTCATGAAGACTTTTCTAGTAAAAGTCCCTTGTCTCTGAACCTCCCTACCAGCTTAACTGATATTTCAGAATTTCCGCGCCTGTGTATCTGTGTGCATGATGTGGAAGGCAATCTACGATATCTTAATGGAAAACGAAAAAAATTGAGCAAAAATATTATCTACTTTTCGAATTATCCGAGATATATCATCAGATCTTGTATAAAAAATGCTAATGTCTTCGAAGTAACATTTCAACACTGCATGACATTATAATCCAGATCTTGCTAATGATACAACTCAAAACGTCTGTTACATTTAGTTATCGAACCTAACAGAACATTCACACCTTCAAATAAATGGATTTTCATTTATGTTTCGTGGATTTATTGTTTCAATTTGATATTAACGATATTATTGCACATACATTCTGTTACATTAATAATACAAAATAACAATTTTTACACAAGATTGTCATTTAATTTAAGAATGTAATTAAATATTTAGGAAAAAACGTTTTATACCGTCGAAGTGAATACAAAGAAAAATAGCATCATTACCGATTTATTATATTTTGTTCAATGAGAAGTTTGTAAGCATAGAAAACATTAACTTTACACATTAACAAAACTATGAGTGTTGTTTTATCTTAAGCTGCAGGCCCTATGCTTGGTCTGCTGAATCTTCACTAAACAGGTTACTAAGATTAGTTAAGAATAATAGCGCGCATACGGAAGTGTTTATTACATAATTAATTAATTCTATTGTACGTTTAACTTTGTAGTTTCATTAGTTCGAAATTTAAGAGAAGCTACTGACACAATATGAAGAGCTTAAGATGAATTGGCACAAAATCGCCTGTCTACTTAAATACGGCCAAAATCACCTTGTTCGTTCGCAGAGGCTGATCCGTAGTCCGTTTGTCGGCGGCGAAGTTATGCCCCAAGTATATTCGGGTTTATATGAAGGATCCCGCCTTACTTCGTAATTCCATAGTACCTTGGCGAGAACCGTTTTCGCTTCTAGCATAGCGTATCTTCTTCCTGAAATAAAAGATTATGCATTCAAGAGTTTCAACGTTCTAAGTAATGCACACAATGTTTGCAAAAAAATCCATCAAGTATGTTATCTGATGTGAGCATTGTGCATCGCCGATTAACGAAACAGACCATCTTTGAACAAAAAGAGAAAAATCACAATATATGGACAATATAAAGAATGTATTATTTTGTGTCATACAAAACTGCCAGTAACAAAGCTGGTATTGGAGAAGGAGCTCATATCACTATTATATTAACACGAACCCCATGGGACGCATATGTTACTATACACTGGACATTAACACACTTTGAAAGCTCCTCGTATCTGTGATCAGCAGAACGCGAGGCCCTCCCCGACAACACATACATGAGAGACAAGGGGCAGACAATCATTCCCAAGGTGCGACTCGAACCGCGACCGTTCGGACCAAAGCGGGCCGGCGAGCCAACACAAGCTCTTAGCAACCTCGGCCATCTATATAGGTCGACTCGAAAGTATTAATTCGCAAGAAATATTTGTACTGAAATAAATATACTGAGGTAATCAACACGTCATACGTTAAAAGGAGTCAGTATTTTATGAATACTGTTGTTCCAAAAATTAAATTTTACTTTGATACCAAAGTGCTGAGATGGTAGACTACACAACGCTACATAGGGGAAATATTTAAGTCATAAAGTAGTACAATAGAAAAAACAATGGATTTACCTAAATGAATTAGTGTCTAGCCAATCACAATGTATCTTAGAGAGTTTTTAGAAATACAAGCAGATGAAATTAATTGTAGAGGAGAAGAAATGCGGAAAGACCAGCGTAAACGAGATTATAAGATATTTTGTTTACTCTGTGTGAATAATTAAAAATTAGATAAGTTTATATTGTTATTATTCGTATTTACAAGTATTTAAATAACTGTGTTATGCAAACTATTATGAAAACGACACGCGAGTGTAATTCGTTGGTTGATATTTTAGGTGATTAAAACTTTTATGAAACATTTTCATATGCTGAACTAAAATTATTGTTTTTCACAATGTATAGTAGTGAAGGTATTTGTTCCCACCATATATTTTTAATTTAATGAAATCTCGAGTCCCGAAATAGCCGGACGCGCGAGACATTGTTTATTGAGTTATAAAAGAAAACACAATTGTATAATCACAACCATTGAAGAATAAAGAATTGAAATCGGTTCACGGGATTGGCCAATGTAGTTAGAGAAACAATTAGATACGCCACTGTTTCGAAATATATAATTTCTTTATCAGGGCTTAGTAACAGTACAACAGTAGTAACAGGGCAACAATACAGATAATGTGTTATTTCAAGCCTCTACCCCATCTCGACATGGAGTTGCTGGAGCACGTGGGTGACCAATCCCTGAACCGATTGTAATTCTTTAAAAGTAAGCAGTAAGGCGAATTGAAGTACACTATTTACAATTGATTATATTTTTTGTAAAGAACAATACCAACCAATGCATATGCGTTGTCCAGATCCAAAAGGAAGAAATCCATACGGATGACGTACAGCAGCGCCCTCGGGAGAAAAACGTTCAGGATCAAAAACTTCCGGATTGGGATAGAGACTGGGATCCATATGTATGGCTTTTATCGGTATAATTACATTGCTCTGAGCAGGAATAACCAAGTCACCTGTAACGAGTTTTTGGATTTTAAATATTCCAAATAAATTATACATCACGTAAATAAATAGAGTATTTCGATGAAATAATTCCATCACCTCCTAAATGTAAAAACTGGACTTCTACACCTTAAGTGAACTGCATGCACCGTAATTATGTTAAAGTACGTCTTTAATAATAGTTAAGTAATTTATTTAAGAATCAAATATATTATTAATGTAGCCAAAATAAAACAATATATTAAAAAAGTGGTCGTAATAAAATATCTCTTTGCGATCTTTGCTATTTCAGCATCAGCATGGAAAGTTAGTTTAAAATTTAATAAAAAGTTCCAAGAAATTACTGAAAACTTAAATTGCAAGATGCTTAATCTACCTACATGAATGAACAAGAAATTAACTATGGAAACGTTTAAATAAGCGAATGAAGAGCATTTTCATTAATTCTGTTTAAAATGTAGTATTTTTTCAAGTGATGGTGAATCAGATCTACTAAAGTACTGCTGTTTGTATCACCAATCTTACAAGAGACTAGAGGCACATCCACTCCAGATTTGCGGGCGAAGAACCAAACTGGAGGATAAAGACGCAAGGTCTCTTTAATAACTTGCTCCAAGTACGATAATTGCCTTAATGATTCAGGAGTAACATCGATCGGCTCCGTTATATCAAATATTTTTTCCAGCTCTTGAATAACTTTCTCCTAAAAGTAAATGTGAAGGATTTAAAAACAGGTTTCTAATTTTTGTAGCATGCAGTTAGCATTACGATTAACAACAGAATGCATGTTACCTGAACTGATGGGTTGTTTCCAAGAGCGTAGAGGGCAAAGCCTACAGATAACTTGACAGTATCGAAACCCTGCAAGAGATTTCCATGCCATGTTATCAAGAAAATATACCTAGTGGTTGCTATTTATAAAATGTAACTAATACTACATAATATAAGCATGTATTATATTATTATTATTATTATTATTATTATTATTATTATTATTCTAGGCCACTTGTTTACTGTCGCACACAAATACAAGAATTATTAATTATCATTCAACTGAACGTTGCTTCAGACTAACGTATTTGCACGAAGCAATGCTGTATATCAATTTGTACAAAAGTTAACACGACGCGTTTTTCTCCTGAACTAAATAAAAGAGACTGTTTAGTTCAGCTATTAAAGAAGGAATAACGAAGTGTGGTCTTCCGTTAACACCTCTCTGCAAATAGGTAAGATGGAGCAAACAGATAGAGTGCAGTGTGCAAACCGAAACACGTTGCAAAAGCCCCACTTCCTCGTTTGACAGCTGCCGCGGAGCTTAATAAGACGTCACCGTATGCGGCCTTGCAAAGCGGAGATGTTTTCTGAGCAAACTTTCATTCCATGCGGCGACATCTCCCATTCATCGTGAGATGCCAAGACAAAAGCACAGGCGAAGAATGCATGCGAAGATAAACCTTCTTGCACCAGAAATTAAAAAAAAAACAATTTACTATCAGTTATAATGATGGGTGAGAGTGAAGAAACAATGCATTATGCGATATGTGTTCACAATAAAGAGAAGCTTTCATTTTCTTATACCTAAAAAGAAATAACTCATAAGTAAGGTAAATAAATATTGCATTAGGGTCATCAACATATTATACAGTATAAAATCTCCAGATGAAGATCAATTCAATTCTAACTTCTATTAATTATAATCAAACCACAAATCAATTAGATATAACATAATATTTCAACTCAATGAAATAGTGGACGAGCTACAAAATACGTTTTGTTTAAGAACAATTTTCAAATCAAAAAGGTAACGGGAGTGCGCCGCTCTGTGTAGAGTTTGCCAGAGAGAAGGTCAATACTGTAGAAGTTAGTTTTCATTGAGAGCATTGAGAAACTTGTGGTACAGAAAGTTTTGTTCGAGGCATTTTTTCTAGAATTTCACACATTTCCAAACAACAATTGTATTATTCATTCCACTATCTAATCCATCTTCATGACTCATCGCAATGATATCTCAACGCTCAATTCATACTGTCCAAACCCGTTGTGACGTCGCAAACGTTAAAAATGACTTCGGAACAAGCCCACTGTGAAATCACGCAACTCAGGTCATTTCAACAATGACAATTATAGTGTATCCCACCGGATGGTACACACAAAAAATGTCGCTTTAAAAAAATACAATGTACTAAACATTTTCAAATTATCAGTTTTAAAACTATCTGTGCATGTATAAATCTACTAATAAACAATTTCCATTCTCTATTTTGAAATCAGTAATTATAATCATGAGGTACCAGTTACCGAAAAAAAAACTCGTAGGGAACTACACTGTTTCGCTATCGTATGTTGCTGTACCACGATTTCGTGTTATACAATCGGTAACGAGAATGAGTATTTTTGCCAATTAAACGACAGTATACATACCACAGATTGATTCCATCTTGAGTGGTGATGAAACAAATAATAATTAACATAATAATATAAAAATAATAATAATAACAACAACAACAATAATAATTCGTAATAGAAGAACTTTTATGCTATTGTAGAAAACAATTCTTTATATTTTATGCGTGAAATTATTTGATTTGTACCTTACGTAGAAAATACTCTCAAAATACGCTAAAGAAACAAAACTGTTGTGAAAGGTGTGAATAACCTATATTACCAATTTCCAGCCGGAGCAGGAATTTACAATAAAACTACGCATCCTCTGGCACTATAGGAGGTGTCTATGGTATCATTACATATCCAGGAATTTGGAAGAATAGAAAAATAAAAGTTTCGTTTTTGAAAAATGCGAATTGTTCTCAAACTGTACGTATCTATGAAATTGCAAAATTGAGTTATCACCCAAGATCGCCAAACCGACTGTTTAATGCATTGTTGCCCCGTTCCTCTTCACCGGGCAGTTTGAAAACAAAAGACAGCTCTTCTCTTCTCTCAAACTCGCTGTACATTTTTATATTCCAATTTTTAGATTTCCTTAATTTCTTCATTGTAATAATTTCCAACTAAAATCCAAATAATAAATTTAATTATCTTTCTCTTTTCGAAATTCTTATTATTGTTATCTTCTAAATGTTTGTGTAATCGCCCATTGCTTATAAAACATTCAATTGCCAAACATTCATCAAATAAAAGTTTTCCATTATTCTATAGTAACCTAGAGTTCTAGTGATTGTGTATATATTTTCTTAAAGTTCTTGGTTTATTTATTTACTCTTCACAGGTCTGCTAACAACACAGTTCTTTAGATTTTTAGAAATAAATAACTTATTAGACTTCTACCCTTGTATCCTCGACTGTTTGTCTTTTTGTTAATGTGTCAATTTTAGTTATCTTGGTGATTTTTTAAAATAATGATTGGGATGCGTCCGAATGGACCGTCATAGTATTCAGGTGTTGTGTCATGGAAAAGCAACGTTTTGATGTTCTTGTTATGTAAGTACCGTGTCTAGTGAGTATCCATATGTAAAACAATACTATATTATACTGTATTAAATTATACTGTCATAGCGGTATTCATAAAGATATTGTTAAAATATATAAATCATTGCCTTGTTACGCAATAGCCTTTCATTTGTTCTTGATAAGGGTGAGTTCCAGAAGGGTTTTTCTTTTTGGAAAATCTTTATGTGTGGTTTAGTTCTACAGCGCGTTTGCTGGTACAAGCGTCAAATTCTTTCTAATTACTCAATACCACTCTCCCAATTCATTAAAATTCATCAGTCATCACCACTTAAATATCAACTCTTTTACCATTCACACAGTGAAAGACAACAGCAAACCACTACAGTGATACCCCACCACGAAGAGGGTGGTCGTAAAGAAGAGATCTCCATCGCCCTAGTTCAGTAATGAGTCGACCCTCAAGGTGAACGGCGTCGCCGGAGCGACCGCGAGAGGCACTTACGGTGAACATGAGCGTGTCCAGCTCCTCGGCGATCTCGCCGTCCGCCATGCGCGCGCCGCCGCTCTGCTGTCGCAGCAGCAGGTCCAGAAAGGCCGTGCCGCGGCGCGCGCCTCGCCCTGCGAACACAAGAGCGCGGTCGCCACAGGCACGCCCACGCCCACGCCCACGCCCACACCACTCCCGCTTCTGTGTTGGGTTGGAACATGTTCATGGATTAAGGGTAGTGTAGGAGACAGTAGCATACCAATGCCATTCATGTACTATAAGTAGGGACCGCTTTGATAGCTACTACTTGGCCACTGCTGGTATATTAAACGCATGTTGTGTTCATGCACTAATTTTGTCAGTGCGTTTGTTTACATTTAGATTATTTGTAAATGGATTCATCACTATCTCACTACAGTATCATCATCCTGCATGACGTTCATTTGTTTCCTGACCTGGCAAAAAGTTCCTTCAGAGTTACTGCTCTATATCAGGTGGACACAATGTGAAGCCGACAGCTGATCCCTATATAACTGACAGGACATTTTATATATTTAAGAACTAATAATTCATCTATTTATCTCTATACAACAATCATTTTCTGCACGTTTCTTTTAAATATTTTTATTTTTTGAGGTTTGGCAAGGGCATATGTATTTTGAACATTTTCTGTTAAAAGTATTGGATATTCACTTCTATAAAAATAAGAGCAAACTAATCGTATTTAAGATATTGCAATAGTGAGATATCAATTATCCCAACGAACTGGGGGAAGGTATAGTTACGAAATTGGATAATTCGGATAACCGAACATAAAATAGCAAGTTTGCATAAAAAGCTGTTTGTATAATGTTTATAAATAATGAACATTCCGAGTGAGTGACAGCTGGTAAGCATTTACGATCAGTTGTTTGACACTGTACCGTGTGTTCTCTTGCACTTAAAAGTGCTGAAAAGCATTTTTATGGTAATAATAAACATTCCGAATTGTTAAGCATTTGTTGTAGGAATTGCAAACGTTCACTGAAGTCAGATGATTGACTAAAGTAAAGTATCTCGTTCATTGTATCACATATCGGGAATCATTCTCAATATTCAGTTTTAAAAGTAAATGTACTCGTAATACATATTGTATACGGTACGTAATAAAGTAAATAATTATTTAGAGAAAATATGAATTCAGCTTTTGACGTTTCGGATAATTGACGTTATGCTTTAATAGACGTCCCACTGTAATTGTATTTGAAACTAGCGGAATCCGGAAGGCGTTGTTCAGCCATTCATCTCCCATTCTCTCTCTTCGTCTCCCTCTCGCTCCTCCTACTCTCACTTTCTCTCCTTCTCTCCCCAGCAAAAATGTACTAAAATGTTCAAAAATATCTACTGAAGATTACGGTGTGAGAAATGTTTCTTAAAAATTGTTGTTTTTAATGCCCTAGAACGCTTTCTTTAGGATTTATTTCAACATATGAATGCAAAAAAATCTTGCGAGTTGTATTTGACATCAATATTTAGTTATGTTCTACAGCACCATCTAGTGGATTTTTCGATATTTTAATGGTTATTCTTCTAATCGAGGCGGAGATGAATCCAACAAATCAGATATAACTAAAATTGATTCAGGCGTTCTTGAGTTATACGAAGGTTGCTATTTATGTTTCGGGATTTGGCCACCCTGGTGTTGCAATCTGGCAACTGACAGCTCTATCGTAAAGTTGGACGTTTTGAAGTTATACGTACTTTGAACGTTTTGACATTCGAGCGCTATTTGTGTTATAAACAGTAACTTAAAAGATTCATCTTGACCCAGAAATGGAATTAAATCGTGTACATTTTCGTGCGTTTATTTTTTACAACTTTCGACGTGGATTAACTCAGCATCAGTGCATGGATGAACCTAATTCAATTTTTGGCGATAAAGCTCCATCAAGAACCAGTGTTTATCGATTATATGGTGAATTCAATCGTGGTCGTAGTTCACTCCAAGACGAATTTCGCGAAGGTCCTCCAAAATCAGTTGTTGTTCCGAAAACCATTGATGCTGTGCGTGAACGGATATTGCAAAGATCGTCATGTGACCTATCGTGAAATTGAGACAACCTTGGGCATTAGTGGGATCAGCATACATTTAATATTGCATGAACATTTACTTTCAAAAAAATTTGTTCGCGTGACCCACACAATGTCGATCTCTCAAAAAAGGGTCGTGCGATTGCTTGAAAGAAATTCAAAAATACGATCGCGGTGCTTCGAAAAACCGCTATGACATCGTGACAGGTGATGAATGTGAATTTACGCGTATGAGCTCGAAAGTAAACAGCAGTCGACTGTATGGGTGTTTCAAGATGAGCAAAATCCAACAAAAGTTGTTCGCGCACGAAGCACTTCCAAACAGATGTCGCCTGTTTTTTCGGAAAAAACTGCGACATGTCGCAACCGTACCACTAGATCAACGAGAACAGGCAATTCTGAGTGGTACACAACGATTTGTTGCCAGTCTCTTCCAAGAATCAGAAACCCTAAGACGGATCACTCTTCACCACACAATGCGAGCTCTCACACATCGGCTCAAACAACTGCATTTTTGAGCACCCAAAAATCGATTTGATGAGTCATGCCGCCGTATACCTGACTTGGCACCGAATGACTTCTTTTTATTCCCGTACGTAAAAAACAAACTGAGAGGGCAACGTTTTTCGGACAACTGAAGAACGGTTGCTGCATTCAGAATGATGTTTTGGAGATACCTCAATAAGAGCGCCAAAAGTGCTTCGACAATTGGTTCAAACGCATGTCAAGTGTATAGATCTTCATGGGAACATTTTGAAAAACAAAAAGTGATTTTTGATGATTAATATTTGTTTTTGTTCTCTAATCCTGAAATACAAAAGCAACTCTCGTAAATGGCGTAACTAAACCGACTTTGTGATATGCAGATGTCTGGGGAAGGAAACGAGGAAACTTTGAAAATAAGCTCTTAACACCATCTTAAGCATGACCCCTCTACCTGTACATTCTGTACATGTATGTATGTATATTGTATATATATATATATATATATATATATATATATATATATTATATATATATATATAAGGAGAGAGAGAGAGAGGAGAGTGGGAGGGAAAGAGAGAGACAGAATTTAGACCGTAGTGTCCAACACCAAAACGTTTAATTATGCACTGCAGGCCAGGGGGAAGGGGATGGGGATGGGGAAGGGATTAATATGCAGCTGGCGACGTTCACGCCGCGGTTCCGCGCGTAGAATCTGCGCCTTTGGAGGCAGCGCCGTGCCCTGTCGCGCCGCGCCGTGTCGTCGAGCGTAGCCGGCGCTGGCGACACGTGATGCGCGGAGCGTGACGGCGACGGGGCCCCACTCACCTGGCGGCGTCTCCTCCGCGCCGGTGGGGGCGGGGCCGGCGGCGGCGGCGGCGGCGGAAAGCGCCTCGACCTTGGCGCGCCGCGCGCGGATGCCCTGCACAGAACCACGCGCGACATCAGCCTGCAGCTCTCGCCGTGCGTTACAAGACGCGGTGCGAAACAGAACCCGTACATTAGATCTGGACATTGCAAACGAAGCCACCTACACTTAATAGAAAGAACAACTACGCCAACTACACGAAATAGAAAGAACAACAAGGCCAACTACACGAAATAGAAAGAGCAACTAGGCCAACTACACGAAATAGAAAGAAATCCTAAGCCATAAACACTAACAGAAAGAAATCCTAAGCCACCTACATTATTAGAAAGAAATCCTAAGCCACACACACTTAATAGAAAGTAATCCTAAGCCATCTACATGAAAGAAATTAGCCCCTATATGTGACCACTTGTATATTCCTATTAATATATCCCATATCATTAACCAATGTAACCCTATGCAATCAATTTAGACATAAACACCCACAAAATACGAACCTGGAGTCAATTCTTACATCTATAGATTACTAAGATAATGTCATCAATTCTGCAAAGACATACACATAATAAATAAAATTTAATTGTGTTTTTAAATGATTATTTAATAGCTCGAAATTAAATTCACTGGACATTTTTATAGTGTGAAACAAAACCGAATACACATTAGCTTGTAATGGAAACATGGAAAACTTTCTCTGTGTTGCCATAACTGTGGATTTAACTGTGGATTATGTACCCATAACTGTGGATTTTTAATCGTTTTTTCACCATGGAATTACGGAAGGCAAATACACAAAATATGAGTGTGCTGCAAACGTGTCGTTTTCCCGATTTGCAGAACTCCTAACTATCACTTAGGTGATAAAGAGCATGTCATAAGACTTGACACATTTCGTAACTTCATAAATATTTAAAACATGGTTACAATATTTACAATTTTCACAAAAATATATTAGAGTAAAAGTAAGATACAAAGAGGTAAGCAATAATACCGAGGGAAAGCAATGATATATATTTTGAGTAATGTTTTTCCGAATATCTCAGTTTTTATTCTAAGAAAACTGAGGTGGTCTGTAAATCATATAGAGGAAAGGTACTCTAGTAGGTACTTACTATAATCTGTTTGGCTTGATGAAATAGATAATAAAGAACTTCAAACATTAAATTTCCTATTAATATTCATCGATTAATGGTATTACAGATTCTACTTTCCACCTGTTTCGGAATAATAGTTTATGAAACTACGGCGAAAACAGGTGGTTCATGAACGAGTCGAGTTTGTCGTCCGAACGTAGTGAGGACGACAAAAAGAACGGTGCGGGACTCGCCTCGTACGCTTATTGCGTATACTATTTTTTTTAACACGCTCCGAACGAAACGCAATGCGCCAGGTAAAGGAATACAAATTAATTTTCAAATAACTAGAAATACCTTACGTGTACAAAAGTGAATGTATTCCAGTCTGCCATAACACTTATTTGTAAACAATAAACAAAGACGTCAAGACGAAAGACAATAACGAATTTTTACAGATGTTTTGCACACTCTTCGCGATGTTTTACACACTGAAAAAATCATCTGTTTTGCACACGGAAAACAAGCACGAAAACCGTGTTTCACGCACCGTGTGTTAAAAATGTATTTTTTCTTTAGACTGTTAACCACTTTATACGTACATTATTTGTATGTTTCAACATTACAAATGTAAATAGTAACATGCACAGTTACAACAGACCTGAAGAAAGAAAATAATATTTCCGAGATATCTGCATGCTACAACTTACGGGGTGTGGTCCAATATGTTTGTAAATCGAAGAATCAGTACATCTCTATGACCGTGTCAATGCATTATATAAATTTGGTTTTAGCATTTTTCCGCTCAGAGAAGCAGTTTTCTGTTATCACGCTACTCAATACCAGGCGATGCTAGAGCAATAGTCTAACAAATGAGTTGTGGGTCGCGCGCAATCCTACCTTTCTCTTCTTTATCCCATCCTTTCCCATTACAATGACACACTTTCATACACACTTGCACACTGACTGGCATACAGACATACACACTGACTAACAGAAACACTGGCGCGCTTACACACACACATTGAGTACACGCATACACACACACACTCTTACACTTACCCTATACTAGATTTACACTTACATTTACATGCACTAAACCCCAACTACACATCAGGATTGATTGATTAACGTTTTCGGGCGCATCAACGCCTAGGATATTTAGTCCTGTAAGTGTAGTGTATTTTTATTGCAGGAAGTGCTGGTGGTGTTGTCCCGTTGCATAGCGAGTCCCGGCGTCGACTTACTCGTCGGCTTACAGGTTTTCCCCAACCAGACATCCCACCAACGGGACAACGCCCCAGTCGGAACAAGCTCTGAGCTCCCGACTGGTACCCCGGCAGTGGTAGTGTAAAGGGTGAGAACAGTGCAAGGAACAGGAAGAAAATGGCGCACGCGGTCCGAAACCCATTGGTTACGGTACTGCTCCGGCCTTCGTCTGCTGTTGATAGGAGAAACCACGGAACAGTACAGGTTCAGCCAGCTCCTTGAATTATCCTTCAGAGACTGACTGAATTCGACCTAGCTATGTAGCTAGAGTTGAAAATCCGGCCACTGTAAGGACTGGAGCCGTAGGACCTCCCGCTCAGACGCACTACAGTGACATCAGTTGGTGTCCTTAACTACATGTCGGGAAATTAGTCAGCTACTTAATGCTCGTTCCCTCTGGGAAAGCTACCCGGTAGAGGAGATACCTGGAGACGAAAACCACCCGCTAGTGGACGTGTGGGCAGACTCCAGATTTCTCCTACCGGGGAAAGAACACCGCCACCTCCCGCGATAAAGAGTCTCGCCACACAAACGGGATTAAAGAGAATAGCAGTTGACGTGTCCGGAAAATAATTCAATCCTTATCAAGTAACAAGGATTAAAAGGACAAATTACATATTTTCCAGCAGGTGTATCAAACTCCCTAGAGGGAGCATTGTACAAGGAGACATGTGAGTCGCTCAAAATAATAACGGCAGATCTCACCAGAAGTTTGTTTTCAGAAAAAAAGATCCTTTTTCTCTTTTCGTTCACGTTCATTTTCATTTCGAACAAACTTTTGAAGGTGGAATTTGAGGGCTTTGCCATACCCCAATTCATTTGATATTTCATCATATGACAGATATATAGCAGTAGTTTACCGTCTTACTTCTCACACAAAATGCGAGGTCGGTTGGTATCTGCGGGTATTATCCTGAGCACCTCATTCTTTGTGTTTCCGTGGATGTAGAGCAATTTTTATAAGAAAGGACAGCTAGTGCTGTCTCATAACTGAAGATTATGTGGTCGTTGTGTCCTTGAACCCATTCATCTTTCCTTCCTTCATTCGTTCATTTGCAGTTGGCTACGTTGTAAATGGATTCAACGCTTTCTTTTGTGACGTACTCATCCGACGAAAATATAGAGAGTTACAAGAAGTAATTGAAATTAGGCAGTGCAATGCTATTTCTGTTCTGCAAAATCTCTGTTTTATAAACACGATATTAAATTTACTTTTTGTGTGACACGTATTAAGTTCATTTTAAAACCGATTCGTGAATGTGTAATGCTTGATGGAGCTCGTGCTGGCGGTAAGGAGGCGAGATTTGATCGAGAGCTTTCCGTGGTTCCGCGCTATGCATTTCATAAATTTATTTTTTTATATAATGACACGGTTGTGAATCATGAGAAGCCATGATGACTTAACGGAAGCCATGCACAAATATGTACATTTTACAAAGAGGCATTTTACATTGGACAGATATCGCGGTGGAGGAATACTTCCCTGAAGTACAAGTGACGTTCGCTTGTTTAGCGAACGGTCATTTCGGCTTCTTCTTAAGCCTGTTTTTCACGGTAATTTTTGCATCCTTTCTTCATCATTTTTTCTGTACAGAAAGTGGATGGAAAAAGGACGTTCGTTTCTACGCAGTATGTTTCGGCGCCGAAACTGGAAAAGAGTGATTCCAGCGTTTTACACGATCATTTGTGTCTTTGTACGTAATCATGAAGAAAATACTTCCTCCGGACGCCGCATGCAGCGCTGAAGTTCAAACATTTGAACATCGCATCTGTGGTAACAAATTAAGTTAGGACTGAGCACGGATGCGACAATATTAGACTGCACATAATTTATTTCTCATTACATAACCACTTCACAATACAATTCAACACATCAGAATGCTCTCACGCAACTACAAAATGAACATATCACTCCACACGCATTACAAACCAGAGAAAGTCCCGCAAAGTGCCGCCAGGAGCGCGGTAGTCAAATTGGATGAAATCTCTACCGAAAAATTAAGCATGCGTCATTTTTTCGTACAAATTACGTATAGTCTGGTCTGCATCATTTTCTGTACGAGAAAAAAAACGATGAAAAAATGATCGTGTAAAACAGGCTCTGGGCCGGCTCTTCGATAGCACTCACCTCGCCTTGCGCCCTTCGGAGGAGTTCGTGCGCGTCCGCCGCCCGTCGGCCGCGCGCGGAGAGGCGGTAGAGCCACTGCGGGTACAGCCAGGGGCGCTGGATGCGCTCCACGATCTCCCGCGTCGCCCTGCGGGGCACGCAGCGCTCGGGTCACGTGACTTTGTCTTGCCGAGCGCCATTTTAGTAAAGAGTGCTGACGAGAAGAGCACATAGAGGCCTGTTAAATAGATATCCGGCTGTGTCTTTTCGTTATTAACGTGTTTCTGTCTGTGAATTTGCGGAGTTCAGACCATCTGTGGAGTAAGGTTTACATTAGTGCTAACTATTCTTTCCAGAGAAATAGCAGTTTTGTTTCTTCATAACATTCGAAGTTTTTTCGATTGATTGGCAAGGAAAGTTCAAATATGACAAGAAGAAATGACTATAACATACTATAGATTTTAAAAATCCTTACATATTATTCACACTCTGCACTGGTTTCTTTTGTTTTTATTTTGATATAAACGTTAGAACTCGGTAAAAGGATTTAAATGTAACTTAACTGCTCGCCTACCTTGCACACCTGTTATTATTATTTGTAGACATCCATCGGTTAATTTAACATCTAACACATCCTTTATAGTACGCACATTATTCATACAACTTTGTCATTATTGTGGGTCGGCATCTTTGTGTCAATATCTCTGGTATTTAAACGATTTCCGTTAATAATCTGTTTGTTTAATGATATATGCACTATACAAATAACAAAAATCCATTCTTAAAATATAAACGGTTACAATAATATATAAAACAATTTAACTGACACACGCTTTGTTCAATAATCAAAAGTACGACAAACGCTAGCCCCATAACGGCAAACGCAAACGAACCTAACTCAAATATAACACAAATTGTTAAAAAGATGGGACTAAAAATTAAGCTAAAGACATTCTAATTGATACTTCACAGCGAATCGAAAAAGAAGAGCTGGATGGTTTATATAACTTAAGCAGTTTACCACAAACTGCGGAACCTCACTATTGCATAATGTCTCACTTATCCCAAGAATTCTTTACATTGCTCATCTTTTCCCCCTACACCTCCAGTTTTAACCCTGGACCTCCAGGAAAAACAAACTCCTAATAACGTTTCCCAAAAGACACTTAGACCGCCGTAATAAATCAAGAAATTTCTCCCTACCTGTTAATCCTTTGACCATACTAATTGTCATGATATCTAAGAACCGTCACCAAAATTTTGAATGCTCTTACCCTTTGCTTTAGAAAAAAAATCTAGAATCATCTAGCCTACAATATCTGATCTTCACATAGAGGGGATAAACCAAAATTTATTGTAGGTACTGAATTTATTTTCAATCCAGAAAAAATAGAATAAAATGCATCTACATCTATTTGGCAAGGCGTTCGTCTTCACTTACACTTCTAATGCTTTGTAATATTGTCTATCTTTGTCGGTTTCAGAGCCCATTCGAATTCCCATGGCGGTTTCTGGAAAAGAAAAAAAAATTAAATCACAACATTGTCGTCACGAACCTACGAAACAATTCATCACCTCAACTTACCGCATATGATAGAGAACGCCAGGGTTTCCAATTCTGGTTCCACGTCAAACGGATTGCCATCGGCGTGATTACGAAGGTTCTCCACAAAAGCATCACTATGGCGGTTGAAGACGGAGACAAACGACTCCAGGACATCCGAAAAGAACGCTGGTGCGATGATCTTGTGGTGACGTCTCCATTTTGCCCCTTTGCATTCATATTTGATAGTCAAAGCATCGTTCTCAAGGCGACATTAAAAAAATTAAATGCAACAGTTTCAGTTAATATTTTTTGAAATTGCATTCTTTAATTCTGGAAGTCTAAATGATAGACTCTCACGATACATTTCCTCACAATAAAATGTAAATAATAATTAATTTCATATTTTACCTTGGGGAGAAATACATAATTTGTGAATAATAACGATCGAAGATAAAAGAGCCACAACAAACATGCACCAATATCACTCCTCCGAAAAGAGTTCAATATATTTAAAAATACATTGAAAATAAATGAAATATACAAAGGCACGTAACAAAGCAAAATTAAAAAAGGAAAGTTCATAAAAATAAAACTAACTTCTTTGGACTTGTACGAAATTCCTCAATTAATCGGCACGATCAAAGTGCTCTGACAAGATTTAAAACAAATCATTTTCAATTATAAAGTTTTAAATGAAAAAATTCATTTACAGCTCACCTGTACCTGCAATACTAAACAACATCCTTCTAGAATGCTTCATTCACAATCAAGAGAGAAAAGAATACCTAAGAAGCAATAACTTCAATGCAATTTTATCGTCGCCAACTTATCAAGAAACAGTTATTTTATTATTTTAACTATTTTGTAAAAATATTGATATTTTCTCAGAATTGTCATTGAATTTAATGTATTGGTCGCTCATGGCCTGCGTAGTTTATGCGCTTTCAAATTTAAATAATTTTAAAAACATATTTTAAAAGTTCCACTAAAAATATTGGAAAACCATTTGAAAGGGTTCATTTTATTATTCCACAGCACGTTTTAATGAAAGACAGGTAATTACATTAACGAAGAATTTATTAAAGTGCTATTGAAAATTTGAGAACTACTATGACATCTAAAAACATCCGAAACTGTACATAAAATTGTATTAATCTGCCAACCATTTTCAACATATCTCAGAAGCACTTCTTTCATAACGAATATAAAACTTAAAAAAGCAAGTTTGTGAGGTAATTTAGAGGGAGACCACTTTACAAGAATATTATCTTGGGTACTTGATATTTCTAATTCTTTCCTCATCATGTACTTTATACAGTTAGTAAAACTTTTTGATGTCCCTAATTTTAAAGCATGTAGGTATGTCAGAGTGTAGAAAGTTGTACAGAATGATTTAATAATTGCAATAACCAATGAACATCTCGAACATCTCAGGGTCGGCGATTGGTATTAAATCGGAGAGGGTATTCGGAGGGAGAGGGAGAGGGCGCCCCCCCGCCCCCCCCCAAGGTTATCACCCACCGCTAATTTAAACAAAGAGAAAAATACAAAACAGAATTTTTCAAAGTGTCATGTTTATCATTAAATTGTTATCATATTCATTTTATGTAAATTCAGCTGTTCATTTTTGCAATGCAAAAACATCGATGAGATTTGCATATTTTGATACAAACTCATTTAACAATTTCTCCAAATCGATTTTGTCTGTCATGTTGCTTTAAACATGTAAAATCGTGGTACTGTTGAGCCGATCTTGCAACGTAGTTGCTCACATATGCCTTTTGAGTCGCCGCAATACCGAGAAACTTCGTTTATTTCTGGAATTTGACGTTTATGGAATATTTCTCTTACCAAAATTCTGAATGGGTATTTTACCCAGTCGGAATTTTTCGTAGCCACCCACAATACCCATATTATCCGCCGCGCCAGTTCGATTTAGTTGTTGCTGAAAATGACAAAGGTCAAAATTTTTATGTATCCTAATAAAAATAAGTAACGTAACGTAACTTTTAGGGAGGTTTCTACAAAGCAGTGGGGTTAATAGCTTCGTTTTTAAGATACAATAGTTTTGGACTCAATATTCCATCTAAAGTAAGCCGAAACAATGAAGTCAACTAAAATTTTTGTTCTGGTACATGTGAATGACTCATAAGGCCATTTAGCAAGCAACAAGGACTTTACAGCCTAACGACAACCAAATACTTTTCGAAAAACTCTCGGAAAGTTCTGCTGAAGAACTGATCGTTCCATTTATTTTAATTTTACAAGATGTGTGTCTGAAAGCAATGTTGATGTCGTAACATACCAAAACGAATAAGATGGGCTTTATTACTCGAAAGTAAGTAAATAATAATTTCGTATAGATTGAATTAAATTATTTTTTTAAGAAATCAATAGTGCAGGTACATCGCTGGCGCTCGATCTTTTGCCAATCGATTTACGCCAATAATAGTAACAGTCGTATTAGAGTCGGAGATTGCCGAGACTCCACTCACATCTTATGTTTTCTCGGCCGTAAAAAAGTCTGTTCCTCCAGGACTTTGACACCTTTGACTTAAACATGATGCCTCTGTAAGGGAAAAAATCAGGACGCTTCTACATACGTTCACTGAGATATCCCCCGTGAGAATCAGCTTGGCTTTTCTGAGGTAAGAAACATATGCAAAAAACGACATAGTCTGCAATACTTGGACTTTTGGACGGAGGTCCAAGGTCGTCGGAAAGCAAAACGTGTCCAAAATAGGTCAACTGCAATGAGGAAAGCGCATAGAATAATTCTTAAATGCCATAGATCAGAAAACTCTTCATTGAAGTTTAAAATAAAGTTTTCAGCACTCATGCATTCAAAGTAGTACTTACACTGTTTAGTGTTTTGTAAAGCGTTTCTTTGCGGTGTGGATACAGGAAGTAGGACTTTGGCGTACGCATATAATCCGTGTGTATATATGTGTTTATATATATTTGGGCGACATGGATCAACATGACTGCCTCCTCGAATACGGAGAATGTAACCAAAATTATTTACTTGTGAGTTCCCATAATTTCACGCTAAAAATTGATGTAACTAGAATGAAAGTGTATTTGGCATACTCTTTCAAAATGCTGCACTCGTCTCCTTTCCTCACCTTACCCGTCAACATTTCGTTTGTACGCCAAAGATGTACACTTTCTGTACTTAAATAACTATTTTGGTTTTCGGTGTAACGTATAGATTCTTCTGTATAAATTTCTAGAGTATTTTAATTTTGTATATCATTCAACAAAAAGGTAACGTACGATTATAACGAGACCCAACACTGCAATCATATATTGAAATATAACGAGACTGAACATTGCAATCCATGTATTTTGGTGCGACTAACTTAAAGTTAACACAATCTCTTCATTACCTGATATTGAGACAAGGCCTTCACCAATGGCTTCGGCGGTGAATCTGTACAGAAACGTCTTGTCTTGGTTCTTAGCGTTGGACACGAACACCTGAATTAAAGGGCGATCGATTACGTAATAAATTTATGCAATAACTTGATAACAATGTGCGTTACGCACTCACCTGCACGTCCCTCGGATCAGCGATGAATATGTGCGTGAAAGGGCCGAACTGGGCCCGGCCTGTGCGTAAGCGCACGCACTCAGAAAGAAAATAGTCTATCAAGGCGGAAACTGCAACAAAGGAGACGGCGTGATAACGGCATTAGCAGGCATACTAGACCCAAATATGGGAGTAGAAAGAGCTATCGTTATGTTTTCCAGGCTATCTTTTGAAAAACGTCTCATACAAGAATGTCAAATTGAAAATATACATGAATAATTAATATATCTTGAATTGAAAAATATGTATCAGAAAGACAAAAATGAAGGAATATTTTTTAAGACAATTGATTTAGCGCACCATGGTTTCGTTGAGCTTTTTTTAATTGCATATTTCATTTCCACCATAGTTACACTTCTTTTTCAAAATAAATTGCGAAAATGAAAATAAATTCAGTGAGAAGAATTTGATATTTAATATGAATGGAAACAAGGTTAAATGCAATTCGCATTCGTTATTAGGTTTCAAAAAACACGTGTTAAACGAATCATAATAAATTTATTCTCCAAGAATTAAAAGAATTAAATCAGAATTAATTTCCATCTTAAAAGAAGAATAATTCCAAAAATAGTTATTCTGCGTTGATGTTTTTGCAGTACATTGTAAGCACAATAGTAAGTAGACAAAAAATGTGAAACATTTTAAGGCGGCACAGTTACTCTGACACTTGAGGGGAGTTTATGTTTTACACAGAAAAAATAATTTATTCAAAACGTAATGCAAGAAATGTCTGTGAAAAAAGATGCTAAACAATTCTGTATTTATTGTGTCTGATTCTTAACTATTCCTGAAGGTCTTAAAAATATGACCTTCAAAACACTGGAACCCAATATGTGAAAGCAGAAATGTGAGATATTAGACGTGGAAGTTACTCAAACTCACGATGTTTGAGTAAAAAGGAGCAAACTTTCCAAGCAAACACTGAGCCGAAATTTTTTGTACAAATCCTAACGCAATCTTCATAGTCGACGTCGAGTGAGAATGAATGGCATAAAAAGAAGCACAGAGAGGTGTACATCGCTTAAAATAAACTTTCCCGACACTACGACCAGCAAAATGAGCATTTCATCAAAATCTGGAACTCGAGACCCCAGCTTAGCTCAACTACGCACCTGCCGAATCTAACCGATCGTTCGAAATTCTTTTGTAATTACTTCGTGAAAATAATTTAATAAAACCTGCCTTATATATTTCAAGTTGATTCTGTCACAGATATTGAGACAGCTGAAATTATCCATCAATATAATATTATCGATTAATTTTTCACTTATTTAAATAATGCCCGAAACATTGGAATCATTCATTTTTATTTTGTACTAACTAAACAAAAATAAAAGTGTAATTATTAAATATCCTACAACTACAATATTATAACATTCACAGTGACAGTTGAGCTAATATTAAATCAATCGCTTATGGTTGCATCTGTTATTTTTCTGAGGTTAGAGACAGATAAACAGACAATAAATTCAATTTGTTACAGTTTCTATTTAGGGGATATTTTGATTTTTGGAGATACTATACACGAAGCCTCAACATTCCTAAAAAATGTCACCACATTCTTTTATTAAAGTTTGTTCTCAGATAACGTAAATGACGTTCAAGAGAATATGGCTGGTCTCATCTTCGTTAAAATGTCAGATTTTCGAAATATGGAAAACTTCAAATGTTTTTGGTATGTTCATACAACTACAATATTGAAGATAGGAATTGTTTACCTGAATAAAATCTGTTCTTGAAGACAAATCTGAAAATAATTACGTGTACGATTTTTCAAAATTATGAATATATTTCGTCTAAGTTCGCGTGAAATGTAGGCAATTTTTAATTTTTCTACACATTTCTTTTATCAAAGACGTCTCAAAAAATTTTATTTAAACTTTCTCTTCCCATGTATCGAAAGAAGTTAAAAATATGGCGCTAGTCTCATTTTCGACAAACCGTCTGAATTTCGGAAAACTGCAAATAATTAACATTTCAAAACTAATAAAATTAAAGATAGAGAATATGGTAAAGGAAATAATCTCCACAAAAGTTTAGAAAAAAAACTTTTGTAGAGATTATTTCCTTTACCATATATGGATTACCACAAGATATCTGCTACCACCACGGAATTTAAAGATAGAGATTTTTGGCGAAAATAAAATCTATTTTAAAACATTAGCTCTTTGAAAAGGGCATGCACAATATTTTTGAAAAAAAATAACAACAGTAGTTTCCACGTCATATCTTTTAGAATCAAATGTAATTTATAAAAAACATTTTCATTATCCTCTGATTGGCTTTAGGTTGTAATCATATTTCTTTGTCTCGTTCTTAAATTCAAAAGTTCTAATCCAAAATTTCAAATATCTACCAGTTTGTCCCCTCCCCCATTCTTCTGCTGAGTTTGGCTTCCAACACCATGGATGGTGTTGATGAGGGTTTGCTGTTTTACAAAATGCAATAATTTGCATATATTACAAATATATTTTTAAAAGGAATGACATAGTTTGTTAAGGTGTGTTCATTTGTACTTGGTATATAATTATTGTAACTTACACATTTTAATTTAAACATATTAGCTTAAGTTAGAAAAATGTGATGTACTTTAGTTAATTACGTTTTCCTAAACTCTTACGTTAGACAAATTGTAATTTAGTTCATAGGAATTTCGGTTTTATATATAAAAGACATGAAGAAGAGGAAAAGTACTCCTCCAAATGTGAGTAGAGAGATAGTAATTATTCAGAAAATTTTAACCAACACATTTCAATAAATTTTCAAACCTAAATTAAGGCGCTTTATTAACATTTTGGTTTTCAAAATTATGATATTAGTCTGTCTAAAATAAAACTGGTCAAAGAAACCCAACTTTTAAAAAAAATCTCAAAAACCACTCCATATTTTTCTACTATAATATATGGGAATGTTCGAAAATTGCAAATAAAGAAATAATGTGAAAAAGTACGTACTATTGTAGCACTAATAGTTATATTTTGTTTGCCTTGAAAATAAATATTTCCATTAAAAACTCGAACTAAATATTTGATGATGAATATATTAATCAGTTGAAAAATAACCGATTTTAATCACTGTAAAATACAATCGATTATCGTAGGAGAGAGGAAACAACTCTACTGGTGGTCTCCGCGCTGTAGGCTCCGCAGAGCGCCAGCGGTGCGAGCGGTGCGAGCGGTGCGAGCGACCCACCTGGGGCGAAGAGGCCGCAGTGCAGCAGGTGGCCAGCCAGGGGCAGCGGGCGCTCGCACGGGAAGCGCAGGGCCATGCGGCGCGCCCGCCACCACCCGCGCACGCGGCCCGGCAGCGCCGCCGCCCACGCCACCACCCACGCCGCCCACGCCGCCGCCGCGCTCAGCTCCTTGCCCGCGCTCCACGCCATCGGCCCAGACAGCGTGCGCAAGAGTGCGCCTGCCACGGACCGGCTACTCTCTGGGCCATGCCCGCGGAGGCGGGTGCGCGAGAGCGGCGGTGGGGACGAGGTCGGACGGCAAGCACGGGGACTAGTCACGGGCATGTGGGGTGGGGGTAGGTGTAGGGGACAGGGGGCGGAGTCGTCTGTTGGGACTGGAAAGTGCAAGGGGTCGGAGGACGGCAGCAGGGAAGGGCAGAGACAAAGTTGGTGGTGGTTGATGGTGTTGGCGATGGCAATGTCCATGTGGTATCTAATCATCAATTGCATAATGAATTCAACCTCGATCTCATCATGCACCACATCACTTACTTATCTCACAATTTCATCTCAAATATACACCAAATCCAAACTGTATCTTCATTCAAACTTTGCAAAAACCCAATCCATCCCACTCGCATAAAAAATAAATATATAATTCCATATATTTTGTAAATTGTTCTCAGATCTGGAATAGTTCTTATGAGGTGCCATTATGGTTTCCTCAACTTCTGTAGTAGTATTAAGTTAGGATAAGTTAAGTTATAAGTCATTAATACATATATAAAGTTATCAAAAACTGAACAACGTACAAAACAATCAAATACATAAATAAATAAAATATCCATGTGCTTCGGCGAATTCAACGCTTTGTTCATAGTGTCCGCAGTGGTGACTGGGGCGGCGGCAAAAAAGGAGGCGGCGACGATCTGGAGCAGTAAGATGTATAAGCGGGGACAAAAGACGGAACATTGATACGAATGGTGGCGGGGGAAAGCGGCAGTGGCTAGAGTGGTGGCATATATTAGCAGTGATGCAATATTATTGGCAGTGATGGCAATGATGGCGATGGTGGAAGTGATGGAGCGATGGCGGTGAAGGAGGCGGTGAAGGAGGCGGTGAAGGAGGCGGTGAAGGAGGCGGTGAAGGAGGCGGTGAAGGTGGCGGTGAAGGTGGCGGTGAAGGTGGCGGTGAAGGTGGCGGTGAAGGTGGCGGTGGCGGTGAAGGAGGCGGTGAAGGGGGAGGTCAAGGGGGTGGTGAAGGCTGTAATGATGATAGCGAAAGTGGCGGTTGAGCCGGTCGATGCGTTAAGAGGACTCTTGGAGACCCACGAGGAAGTAGCGCTGAAAACGTCATTAGTGGAAACACGTACGCAAATCCACGCAAAACAAAGCCAACTCTTCACGTTCGGAATGCGCCATTAGCAATGCGTGTGTGGCACATGTTTTATTGCATGCCTATTAATCACATTTATTATTACCAGCTTTTGTTTGGAAGTATTTTTAACCTGAGTGATCTTTGAATCTTTTGCAAGATACAAAATTATCATTAACCAAAATTATCCTTATCCAAGGAAACATTTTCGGCACAAAAATGTTTCCTTGGTTGATTGTTTCTTTGTGAAATTGACGGGATTGTCTTCACGTTTACGAGAAGAATAACATGCGGTGTAACGGTTAGCGTACTGGACTGTTGTACCCAATTTGGCGGGTTCAAACCCGATCGAAGCCATGGATTTTTAAGGGCGAAAAAATCCTTCGTACGCCTTCCTTCGGAGGGGAAGTAAAGCCGGCTGTCCCATGTTCGTAGATTTACTTGCATGTAAAAGATCCTCAAGCCTAAATGACGCCTCTGAGCTAAATTCAAATCGCCTGTTTCTCGCCCAATAAATACCTCCTTTCTCTCTTAGTTGGTTAAAGGAGCGTAGCGAAATTTGCGTGGTCAGATGGAAGAGCGGGCCTGATGGCCCGAGTCTCGCCACGTAAAATAAGGCAAATTCAATTAAATTCAATAACATGGTATTCCAAAATCTATGTAGGTTTGTAAGGTATGTGAATATAATATGTCCACGTTAAACGCCTCAGATTTTGCTGGTTATATATTTCAACATTTGGCCAATTTAACAGCATCATGTGAAATTTACAGTTTTGCTTCAAGTTGAATTTAGCTATATCACAAAAAACGTTATTAAGGAATATTTTATAGTTGTTTTACAAAAACATTGTAATGTGAAGGTAATATGTCCACATGCAGGTTTTATGACCATTGCAACATTAACCTTATGGTTGGGGATGGAGGTGATCTTGCTTCGCTGGATGGCGAGATCCGGCACCGACCTACCGTTGACTAGCGGTGTATCCCCAACCAGATACCTCCCGCCAGTATAGGGCACCGCCACAGCATGGACAAGATATACGTCCCCGGCGATTCTCCCGGTATGTGTGGTAGTGTATTGCACGTAAGTGTAAGTGTGTGTTAGGGGTGATGATAGGACAAAGAAGAGGACGAAAAAATCGTGCGCGATCCGTGGCCCGTTTGTTGATCAGCCTGGAGTTGATCGAAGAAACCACGGAAAACTCCCAATCAGAAAAGCAGCCGGCGACTAGAATTCTCCACCTGACAGCGACTGAATTGCACACAGATAACAAGCTAGTGACGAAAATCCTGCTACCGTCAGGGCTAGAACCTAGATCCTCCCGGTCAGAAGCACTGCAGTGACACTGAAAAGCGGCATTTATCATTTTAGGAAATTTTGTGATCCACTTTATCAGTATGGCGTGTTCTCAATGCTTGATCTTGAGTAGCCATAATAACTGCTTCCGAAAATGGGTTTATTCTTCCCCTTTTAAGCCACATAAATTATTTATTTTTATTGAGCTGCATCTTGTGAATTCTTTTTAAATATTCTCTACATGGTGGATTGTTTCTTCTCAAGATTTCTTTAAAGTGTTTACCTCTTCCATCTCATGATAGAGGACATCACAAGTTAAGAATCTGTGTTAGTCTGCGTGTCTTGCATACAGTTTTCACAATTCGTCTTGATACACTTACAAAAATCTATTTCCCATTCTTCGGTTAGATTTAACAACCAGTCTCATTTATGGATCACCTTGATGACTGACTACATACATTCCCATCCCCACTATTGCTTTGTGCCCAGAAGCTTTGATTTGTCTGAAACCTCTCCCTTCTTACTTACGTGACACAAAGGCTATGTACATCAGCTCGAGGGTGGGCAACATGAAGCATTGTAAGCAGTGTTTTGGATTTTCGATTCATGATTCGAATTTCTTGCTACAGTCCAGTCTACTAGTATGAGACAGTATTCGGCTACAGGATTGCCGAACTACCTATTGCAAGTATTTTATTTTTGAATTTCAGAGCGGCTGTTGGGCAAGTGTCATTGTTCAGAACCTGTACTCCCTACGAATTGTTTTGTTCATTTTGCCGTTTGAGATGGTCCCAAATTCTTCAATGGCCAAGTATTTGTAAATTTGACGAGGCTCAAGATCTTCATTCACAGTGTGATTATTAACTTCAATGCCGTCTGACGTCATTTTGCCTCTTTAAATTGACTTTTGCACATTTGTCAACACCAAATTTCATGTACATGACATTGCTAAAATCACTGACGACAGACAGCATTTGGGAGAGAGTTGCTTCATTCTTAGCGATTAATTTTAGATCATTCATGTAAAACAAATTGGTGTGGTTTTTAATCACCCTAAAGCTATTAATCGAAGTCACTGTGTGGCTACTGTCTAGCTAGTGGAATCAAACTAATACAAAGCAGCAGATGAAACCGCGAATCGTCTTGGATAATTCCTCTGTTAAAATGAATGTCTTGCTTCTCCTACTTCCTTTCCACTAAATATTCGTAACCTGATGTTATCCACAAGTTGATACTTGCCTTGTAAAATTCAATAAGTCTAATATTAACTCGATACATCTCCGTGGTCTGCAAACTGTATCGTATGCCACGCTTTCAAAGGCCTTCTGTTTGTTAATTCAAGCCATGGTTTAGTTTTGTTTTCATGTATCATTCAAGAACATTTTTTGTTTAATAGCAAGATTTTCTTACAGCATTAAGAACCTTTATGACATCAATTCTGTTCAACTGGCAACAGATGGTTTTTATCTCTGTGTCTATATATTTGGTTGTCTATAGCTGCAGTTATAACTTTGTACACTACTGTCAGGCAAGAGACTGGCCTATAGCTCTCAGCTTATGAACTGTCTGCCCCTTTGAGTAGCAGATACGTGATGCCGCGCGTGAGACTTTCTGGGAGTTCCTTTGGGTTTCCTAGAAATTTGTTAACAGTCTTTTCTAGATGCGAATGTAATGCTGTTAACTTCTTAAGCCAATAATTCTTAATTGCTTAGATCTCTTCCAAGAAATGCTTAAACTTAGTAAAGGCGCCACATCATATCCTTCAATTCATCTCGTGTCCATATCTCACGATGGCTGCGAATTACTGCTGGCACTGGGTCCCTAAGACTAACATCCGTGCGATGGTCAGGTGACATTAGCTGTCATTTCTGAGCGGGTATGGGACATTGGTAGAACAAAGCACGTTAATATTCATTGTATTCGAGTTCATTGTCGAGTTCACAATCACACTTGACCCATGGGTTATTTCCTGTCATCCGTTACTGCGAACCATAGTTGTCTCAGAATCCCACCCCTCCGCAAGGACCAGCAATCGTTCCTCCGATCGCCAGTCGGCACTACCAAACCCCACGGGATTTTTATTGATTGTTGACTGCAGCCTCCTCCTCTGGCTAATGCATGGTTCGGGCCTCCACTGTAATCCTGTAATCAGTGACCTGGTGGGCCAACCCAATTTCTTTCCTGTACTTCCTGTTCTTCCCTTTTATTATTATTGTTATTATTATTATTATTATTAATATAGCTACTCGTATATTTGTTGAGTACACTTCCTTGTGTTATTAGATCTCCGCAATTGAGTTTGAACGTTCGTAAAATACACCAATCACGCAAGAATATGTATTTGAAGCAATGCAGTCATTATTTGAGTGACAATGAACTTGACTGCTTTGAGTCACCCTATTTTATTAGTATGTCACGCACTGAAGAGTGTTTCACGCCTAAGGGGGTCCAACGTTTTCCTTTCACTTGCACAGTGTTTGCTTTACGTCTTTGCTTTACGCGTAATAGCCACGTTTTTTTCGGGACTTTGCTCGAGAAAGTATGCATTGCGTCTAAATTCTTCAGTTAACAATAAACTCGAAAAGTGATATCGCAGCTGAAATACTATATTAAAGGATCACGTACATCTTACGCAATTGGGAGGGTTACTGCTTGAGGCTATTAATGGGTGTGTGAGAATGACGAAACCTCTCGTTTGGTGCCCAGAGGAAACAATTCTCAGAATACAAGGTGGTTGCGAGAATCTCAGCAAAATTCTCCTACTTCTGAGAGGACGGACGTGAACACCAAGGTAAAGTTCCGTCTGCATACCGGTTTGTTTATGACTTAGCACCAACACGCACTATTTTGACAATAGCGCAAACGTCCTGTTCGAAGACATTCTCCGAACCTTGGAATTATTAATTAGAAGAATGTTCTCACTTTCATTTCTCATTGTAAACCATTAAAAATATTTATGCTCATTCATTAGAAAACCCATTCTTACCCATTGGTCTCCTAATACTATTTTTAAAATGTAAAATGTATTCTCTCAATTTTGATAAATATCCATTAAAATCTGTTATCTTGAATTATTTACGATAACAATATGAACAAAGATGTAGAAACCAATTCAACTTCCTTCTAATACAAATAGTGTCGATAGAAATCGAGACACATTTAAAAGTAGTAGTTTCATTTAGTGCTAAAACACTTAAGGCGTAGGTAATTTGGGTTGACGGCATCTTATAGTCTGAATAGAATTGTGAATAATTATTTAAATACTATAACTTCCACTCAATTCAACTTGGTTGGGTAATAGTATTTACGGAAACAAAATTAAATCACAAGAAAAGGCTAATTCATAAACAAATACCGGAAAGGATTGTTATTATCCCCTGCCGTATTTTTAATGCACAGAGACAGGCAAAGCATTCCTCTAAACTTAATTTTGTCGAAAATCAGAAAGGAAATGAAGATTTCAAACGCGGTCGCATATTACTAGGTGGTAAAACCGCACCTTCGATGTCTAAAGTACCAATAGCTATGGATTGAATGAAACATCTCGTTTGATTCCTGTATTTCTAAAATCATTCGAGGAGAAAAAAAGGTTTTAAGCCTGGTTTTTCATTGTATGAGACAAATTTACGATGGTCTACAACATTTCTACTGAAGCAGTTTATCAGAGGCTACAAGATTTAAGAAACCATGGTACACCGGTCGGGAGGATTATAGGTTTATTTTCGGGGGTTTTAGAAACACACGAGTATTACCTGTTGATAATAGAGGGACGAACACAGATGAAGTTATAGCACGGGAAAAATATTGATGATATGAAGACACGTCAAAAAGTTAGTATCACAGAAAACACGACAGTCATTGCCGAAGTGTAGAAATCGAAATGTTTTTTTTTCTTGGAGAGGGAAAAAAAGAACATACCGTTAATGGGTAATATTTTATCGACATGTCTTGGCGAGGGGTCGAAGAACAGTACTTATTAATCAGAGATGTACATCCGCACATACAAACATCTTAACACATGGTTGTACAAAAGGTACTATAGGAAGTTGATATTTCTTGGTTGTACAAGATGTCAATTTTATGAAAAATCGTCGAAAAATGATAAAATAAATTATATTAATCTTAAAATCTTTCAAACCTTCCTGGATACGTAGTATAACATGTACAAGTCATAATAAATTATTAATATAAATTGATACTGTGTATCAATTTGATCGTAATATACAACGAATAATTAGGGAAACCTTCATAATCCCTAAAAAGTAAACCTACCAAAACATTGTAACATATCCGTTTCAGAATTACTGCCTTACTACTAAATATATTAAGTGAAGCTGTTATTCTTACTGGCTGCACATACGGAGAAAACTGTGTGTACAAAGAAACCCAATGGTACCTAGAAACTAACCGTTCAATTCAAGACACGGTCTTGACAACACATTTCTAATAAATGTTTTCCAATAAACTCACTTGCCCTAATTCACTCTGTGACACACGCGGTAGTAAAAGTTGTTCGAGTAAACGCAGTGGTATCCCAAATGGATCATTTAATTATTTTTTTTTATTATTTCACAAAATGATTCTTGACTGTTTCAATCACAAACACACTTTAAACACATTTCCTAGCATTAAAACTTCAGTACTATATTGAACTATAATGTTTATAATAATAAAAACCAGATATAGATCAGAAAGTTGTATCAGTTGTAAATTGTTTCATAGGTTCCAGCCTGCGGTGTGCACTGCGTGCTGTTTAACTGAGATTATTCTCGCGACGACATAATGAAGTCTATCGGTTCGAAATCTAAAAACAATAATAGAGAGGTTCTGAGAACAACGGCGTTTTCAAAAATTTCTATGTCGTTTTATCAACGCACGAACAACTCAGCCATCGGAGAAATCGACCGCCTGTGCCGGAGGGTTCATACCTAAGGTTCAGAGCCGTTGCCGTACCTTCTCGTGTGGCGTGTGCCTGTTTCTTTGATTCGAATTAAAACTCTGAGCAGCATTCGAGACGCGCCTTCCCCTCAGCGAGCAGCCCTGCGAGCAGATGCCAGGCGCCGCGTCGTTATGAGCACGTATGGAATCGCCATCGGTGAATCTGCCCATCGGCACCTCTCGTCCCGCCCCCTCGTCCCGCTCCCTCGTCCCGCTCCCTCGTCCCGCTCCCTCGTCCCGCTCCCTCGTCCCGCTCCCTCGTCCCGCTCGCTCACCGGCGATCATGATACTATAGTACCAAAATACTAAAGTACTATAGTAAAAGTAAATGCACATACATTCCACGGCGCGTTACACTCCCACATATTTTACCACTGTGTATTATCCGGAAACAACGCATTTCATGCCTTTAAACCGAGTGGCTAATAGTACACTAACGGTTATGTTTCTGGTGCTGTAATCTATTAATGAAACCTTTTAGAATTTGGATGAGTCAGAGTAGCATTTTTGAATGGAACCTAGAGTCCATAGAATAAATTGTTCAAACTTTCAGGCTATTTTCGATTTTAAAATAATAACACAGGCACATAAAAGGCAGATCCATAGACGTGACACATCTTTATTTTGACGCCCTGAATCTGAAGGTGAAGCCAGAATTGCGCCATCATCTTCCAGTTTTTCGCGATAAAAAATTATAATGACACAATTCTGACTTAGAACTCGGATTCAGTGCGTCGTCATTCATAGAGAAACATGTGTCAAGTCTTTTAAAGCACTTTTACTTTCAAAAACTGGATTTATCAACTTTTTCGTTATTAGGGCGCGACAGTTGTTTTTTTCTACCCAAAATCCGACATTTTATCGCGCATCATTACATAACTTTCCTTATACTACGTATAATATTCAATATGTATGTACATGGGAAAGTAAAAATTATGAAGTTTTGAAATTTGACATGATGGTTTGTTAGTAAATATCGCACATCATATGCAAAATGCAAACAAAAAATCAAGCCAAATTTCAAAACTCCCGGATTTCTACATTCCATGTCTAATTTCACTGAGCTAGTTGAGGGAAAATGTCGAAAAAGTTTCGAACTTTTGCAATTTTCGAAAATCAAAGATTTTCACGAAAATTACACCTGCGCCTTTCTATTAAGCGTCCTTTACGATATCCACGGACAAAGTTGAATTCAAAATTTGGAGTCATTTACATGAAATCTTAGAAAATATTCTTGTGGCTTCATGGAAAGTACCCTCGAAATTAAAACAACCGTTGCACTCACAAGGCCTCGAGTTTTTTCTTTATCGCAAAATATCAGTTTTGGAGAAAGTCGTCTGTTCGGTTTAGGAGCCTTCGTTCACATCAAAGCAATGGATAAACGGAGCAACGTTTCGCCAAAATCGAGTTTTCGGTATCAAGGACACACAAAACCAGGAACCTCGCTTCATCCCGCAAACTGCTTCCACCTCTGTCAAACTTTCATGCGTTTTCCTGCCAGATCTCTTCTCGCAAACCGACCAGCTCTGTTCTCGATCCCGCCAGTCTCTCCACTCGCGATCCCGCCAGTCTCTCCACTCGCGATCCCATCTGACACCTCACTCGCGTTTTCGCCAGTCTCTCAGCTCGTCATCCCGCCAGAATTCCCGCTCGCATTTCCGCCTGTCTCCTAGCTTGCTTTTCTGCCAGACTCCTCACTAAAGACCGAATTTTATGCAATTACATATTTTTTGTCTTTCTACTTACCGCTGTTAAAATTTTAATTTTGGAGTATCGTTCCTCTTCTGACACAATATCCAATATTTTTGTTACAAGTTTTTACATATATAGTACTATATTATATATTTTTCTATTTTCATAATTTTTTTTTTATTCTACCAAGTTTCTTCAATTTTAACACACTTTTTTATGAAAAGTAATATTAAAAAACAGCACTTTTCTCCATTAGTGAAATCTAGGTGTGAAAAGTATGAATGACGCCGTTTCGTGAAATTTAACCTTAATTTTTGAGTAAGTTTGGCGATCGCCTTCGATGAGAATGTTGCACGCTGCAGTGATTGTTTGCTGGTCGTAGATACAGACACTTTGTACGATGGATTATTGTGCTCAAAATACATAAAAACTAGCTTATAAGCATCTTGGTGTGGTTGCTTAACTACTGTCCTGGAGAACAATAGATAAAGTTCTTACTACTGACGGAAAAGTTGTATGGTGCAGAATGTGCATCAAATTGTGCTCTACCAATGATGATTAAAATGAATTATTTTTTAAATTTGTTTAGGAATACTTTTTATAAAAATAATTTCCTATTATATAAATGTGTTTTGTAATTATAATATTTTAATATTACATATTACATTTGATTTGACATATTTATTAGATATTCTTACCGTTTTCATTACGTATTTATGTACATATTTTGACGTTTTATACTACATATTTTTCCAGTCTCTACCCCTCATTCGCGTTCACGCCAGTCTCTCCGTTCGAAATCACGCCAGACTCTCCACCCGCAATCCTACCAATCTCTCCGCCCACCTTCCCGTCACTCCTTCCACTCGCGATCTCGCCAGACTCTTCGCTCGCATCCCTTCAATTTTTTGTTCGCGTAGCCACTACAACCTCACTTGCCATGTCCGTCTGGCTCCGCGCAAATCCTCACCATATTCACCCCCACATCCTCTCCAGACTGTCAGCTTTCATCTCCGCCAGACCCCTCGCTGCTAAACTCTCCCCCACCCTTCATTCCCGCTATCCCACCGGCGTTCCCGGCCCGAGAGAGGTGCCAAACATCCCTAATAGTCCGTTTGCACGGGCCTCCGTCTGTTTGCACATCCACGATGAAGCGCGTTACATGTCGGCCATTTTCATTATGATTGTCATATCTAAATAAACGCACCCCATGTGACAACAACACTCACGCCTGGTGCCAGGGGACTTGTCACCTCCCCATCAGATATGCAAAGGCCTGAACAAGATCTATATTCGCATTATAAAGACTTTTAGCTGCGTTAGATAGTGTTGATGTTTACGTAGATATGTATTCCTATGAATAGAGGTCAACATTGTTACAAATCTTGACAAGAAATTACATAATTTTCTTAGTCTTTTCAATTAATTTTATGTTAAGTAACAAATGCACAATTAGACACTACAAATTGAGAATGATATATAATCACTAAAAATGAAAAGTGACAGTAAATTAAATCGTTTTATCTCCATTTTCTCATTATACTTCCTTTTAAATGTAAAATAGAATGAGTTTTTTTCAGGTTCTTTCTTTGACTATTCTGCAATTTACTAACCACATTAATCTTCATTTTAAAATATTTCCAGAGTGAGTTTCTAAGCAATAAATATTCTACATTAAACACCTCGAAATTACTTTGCTCTTTGAGCAAAATTATTGCGAGGAACCATGATTGTCCTTGCAATATTTGTAACGCTTTCATACTATGGGTTTACGTTGCAATTTAATAAAGATAATAGATTTGTGGCGTAGTTCTGTCGTATGTTTTTATTTGTACAGAAAGATATTTCGGTCGCATTGCGGCCATCGTGTTTGAAAGGAGGTCCCCAGCCGCCTCAGAATCGGACTAATAAGGCCGCAATGCGACCGAAAAAGTTTCTGCAACAATAAAACATACAACAGAACTATGTCTCAAATCTATTATTGTGATGAAAGTGTCGTAAATTCCACACCATTTCTTACCATTAATATAGAGACACGTTTTCGTACTTAATGTTCTACGATTTGTAATACTGAGTTAATGTATTAAGTTAATTAATATGAAGTTAAATAATGAGATAGTGTCGGCTGGTACCCCAACAGTTCAATATACGTAAAAAAATCAAAAAATGTAAGCAATTCAAGTAAAATAATTAAAACGAGATTAATTAAAAGTTTCCATTGAAACATTACTTACATAATTTTATGCGAAATGTCCGTGTCAGGTACATACACCTGCCATATACCATTCTGCGCAAGTGGTCTGGCTTTGATTTCCTCTGGGCACATACGTTCGACTGCAGCACGTGGCAACAAGCACTATTGCTTCGACACTTTTCAAAAAAATAAAATTATTTTATTACGAAAATTTCACTACCCTGGTATATTTTGTAACAAAGATCCTTCCACAAACACGCTCGTATTCCCACCAGCACTCTCCAACTATAACTGCAAATGGAAGTATGCAATATGCATCCATCGTGAGAAGCAGAAAGCGACTTCCTCGCAGAACGACCACCTTAACACAAAGGCTGCATCAAGGGTACATTTTGAATCAATAAATCTAATATAAAATGAAAAAAATTCTAAACAACATAAATAATAGATTAAATGCCATCAATAATAGACTGAACTAGTGTACTTTCAGTAACAAGCGAATTTCATAAAATTGCATTGCTGCGAGTCAGGTGAAGACAGAATATTGGTATTCCCCTGAGACTCCTTCCGTTGCCTCGCAGCGCTACCCATCTGGTTGTGCCACCAAAGGCCGCATGTTGTCAATGTTAAATCGAAGGGCCAAGGTGTAAAAGCAGTAAACTTAGAGCGCCATTTGGACGCTCATTGATTTCAAAATGATTTCATACACATCGTTATTGCTGCAATATCTTTAATATTGAATGTCATTAAAAATAAACTGTATATTTCTACGATACGAGATTTTTTTTCGATTATCTGGGGGTTGTGCATCCGTGCAACCTAAGCACGTGCCACCACTGATGAGAAGTGATTTTCAGAATATCCCACTGCCTCCAAGCGGCTCTCAAATTATAATATTATTAAAACAAAGCTATGTGAAATGCAGTTAAAAAATACTACATCAACTGAAAACCTAGAATGTTGTTTTCAAAGATAACGATAGAGATGTAAATGATCCGTCAACAGTGGCTAATCTCTTCCATTAATATTTTTCAATAATTGATGCTGACTTCACTATGGGTTTTCAACCACAAAATCAACATCAGTTGTTTCTCCAAAAATGTAGAGACTGTGGCGTCGTTAACACGAGGGCCAGAACCGTTAGG
>BOPP01000051.1:4514251-4555686 GCA_017312745.1 Gryllus bimaculatus | reverse complement strand
CTACAAAACGTCATTTGTCGATTTCTTTCACAATAATATGAGATTTCTCAGTTTTCTTTAAATTCCAAGGATTTTACCATTTTTTTTATTACTTGTCTACAACTCTTATAATTTCGAATCATATTCTTTCTGTTTTTCATTTTCAGTTTCACAATATTAGTTCTATTCAATTATTTTATTGTCTCATGTTCTCAATATACTTATGTGGCATCCATTAAAGAGCAAATTTACTGTTTCCTAATTTTTGTTTCATTATTCATGTTTCAATTTTTTCGACGATCGTTCAACGTATTCTACATCATACGCTGCTTCTTTTGAGTTGACTTACATTTATTTCCATTAAAATAGCTACACTATTTCTAAATTATTAAGATCTTAAAGTACAAAATTTCATAATTTTTAATTTTCTAATTCACTTTGATTAGTATAAGAACATTGTGCAGAACTAAGTCTTTGGAATATGCACGGGAAAAACAAAGATAGGAGCAAATCTATTACTCGGATCTCATCACGAATAAAACATAATATCTGAAATTTTCTCCACCTGTGTGCGCCTCCTCTATCTATGGTGTATCCTTTTATGACCAAAATAAAACCTCATGCAACGATGCCAAATCTTCAGATTACCTCACAAAACTAGGTGGCGACCTCCACTAGAGAGAAACCATTCAGATTAATGTGTATCTTTTGTTCCACTGTAATTGTTGGAACATGGAACCATTTCGGCAAAAATAAGAAGAAACAAACTTGTGATTACTGCTTTTTGGTGAATTGAATTTTTTTTCTCATTGAAAGAAATGTTTTTATTATTGCGATATTATAATTTCATGCTTGGTATTACTATAAAAACTAAATGTCAAGAAAATGGCTTTTATCACACTAGAATTGAATTGAATTCTTTCATTTCCAAAAATTGCGAGGAAAATATTTCTTGAAATATTCACTAGTCGAACACACCAACAACATTTCAAATAAGATATTCCAAATATAATTGGAACACTAGAAAATATTTTTCTGAACCTCAATGTTATCTATTAACAACAAATTGCGTTACGAATGAATCACTGCTTGACATGATACAAACGTAACACTGCCACAATGCCTTTTGCATTGTTTTTTCTTCTACTAGTAATGCTCTCAAAGGTTTGATAACTTCACTAAGTGCAAAGATTGTGGAAAATATTTATTCCTTTAAATGATGCTCAAAATAAATTCTAAGCATTAATGGTATGTATGCAACACCAAAGTTTAACAACGACGTTTAACGTCGATTACAATCTCTTATTATTTCTGATGTAAACGCCCCTTTCTCTACACATGTACGAAACGGACAAGAAATAATATGAACGCTTTAACAAGATTGGGACGAATATTTTAATGTATTGTAATTGAAGAATTATTTCATATAGGGAACATTTAAATTCTTGCCCCGAATTCGATTCCCGCTTCATCGGTAGTTATAATTCGTAAATGAGGCATTCTAGTCCCTTAAAATTTGGTTTTAACCCCCTTCTCAAGGACAGTGGGTTATCCACACACTGAAAATTACAAACCGACAACTTTCTGGATATTAAAAGTAAAATGCATTAAATGAAATGAAAGAATCACATCTATTTTATATATTAATATTATTATATCTTGATGTTATTATCGTTATAAAAATTGTTATTACTGCATATTTTGTAAGACTACAAACTGATTCCTACAGCAAAAACACACTGTATTTTTCATAAGAGGCAGAACATGATACTTACAACGCGTGACTGATATATCCGTTGCTCTTTATATGTATAATTACATGATATGATATAATTATAAAATTTGAATGAAACTCAAAACATTGAGGAGAAGAGTGGTCCTCCGCAGCTCGAAAAATAAAAGTTGCACCTACAGCTCCAGGAACGGCAGTCGCCTCGTGTCACCTCCAGATAAATTCCCGGGAACAAAGGGCGACTTCCTCGCAGGGAAGGGCGCCCATATACCATTAAAAGCGTCACTACCTGTACAGCAACCGGCTAATCGCGCGGCGGCGTTTCGACCACGAATATAAAACTACGCGCCGTCGCGCGCCGCGCTGCTCTGTTGGGTTGGTAAGCCTGGGCCCGCAGGGTGGGACGGGGCGCTGGAGAAGGCGCTCCCCGGGGAGGTAACTCGTCCGCCACGACTGCGCTGTTTGGGCGGCTGCCAGCTGGAACACACTGGAATATCGCAGTCAGCCGGTCGCTTGCGTCCCCGCCGCCCACGCCACCGTCACCGCCAGACAGTGGTTCACAACGCAAGCTGATCAAACATTAACAAGACATGAAAGAACAATTGAAATATATAGTGAGATTTATTAGGGTCCATGTTCATAGACAGACACCTTTTTGTAACCTTAATTTATTTCATAATATTTTTGTGCAGCGGTTTCGGGGATTGTTGTCCCCTTCATCAGGCTGTGCTGTACCCTAATCCTTCACCCTATATAATTGATTAAAAGACAGATTAAATACGTGAAAATAAAAAATTGAAGTATTTTGTAAAAAGCTTTTAAAAATATCCTTACAAAAGAACTCATAAAAAATTAAGATTTGTTTCAGATTCGCGAACCTATTAAATGTTCAAAATACATTTAGAAATGTCAGAGCATGGTTCAGAGTTGCTCCCAGATGGACGGATGTGACTTGGTGTTGTCGAAGTGGAATTTTGCGTCAAAATTAAAATTGTTTTCTCAGGCTAGTCAACAAAATATTTCCACTTATCTCAGTTGGGAAAAAAATAAATAATTTTCCACATACAATATTGGCTTTGTCAAATTATTGTAATATCAAGTATGCCAAGTAATGGAATCGAAGAGAAAAGTATGATGACAAAAAAACTAGAAGCTTCAGTATTGTCAAAATACATATTCATTGATTCCACTATTATTACACAAAAATACCGTAAGATACATAATAGTAAGAAGAGATAATAAACTACAGTAATATAGTCAACTAGTTCAAAGACAGTATGTTTGAGTAATTCTTCTTGGGCATTTCTGAGTCAAAGATGAAAAACATGGGTTCGAAAGTAAAGCCCGAATAGTTCCCGTTCTTTCAGATATCATATAAACACGGTATGTATATTTTTTACAAAGCTGGATCCACTTAAGCTCAGGATCTGTAAGCATCACGTATATATACGAGTATTTTGACCCATATCAATTTTTAAATTATTCTCTTCAATTTGCTTTCCACAGCGTTTCACAAAGTATTTAAATTAATTTTTATACTAAAATAATAATTATCGTCTAATCAGTAAACACACAGGTAATAAACAATAGAATGACAGAGGGTTTCTAGCGTGTACCGGAATATATGCAGAAAAAGGATTCAGAAACAATGAATAAAAAGTGCCAATCTCACCGTCGTTTATGTAAAACATTGGGCACATCGTCTCTGCCATCCCAGCAGATAACAAGAGGGGGATCAGATGGATATCTAAAAGAAATATATCGGGATTTTCAGAGTGGAAACATATCTGGAACCGGAGGTCGTAGTTGTTCCAGTAGTAACTGAAGGTTGAGGAATCACACACAAAGTCCTGACGAAGTACCTGAGTTTCACAGGTCATAATTCGAGTCTGGGGTACCATTTGCAAAAGAATGCGCTGCGGTATACCTCTTATTGTTCAGCGCTCCTGCATAGTCTTCTCTCCCTTCTTGAGTAGGATCCGAATCCAGAGAAACTACATCCAGCCAAAGTGTTACGAATCCGGAACTCCTAACAGAAATACACTTGGAAAAGGATTTCAAATACCGATTTCATTGCACTTTTCTTTGGCTGCGGGCAACTGTGCTCTAACGCTGCACCCCCTACCTCCGCCCTCGTTCTCGCTCCTGCCCCCGGCTGCCACCAACACCGCACCACCGCAGCCACCGCGATGCTCGCAAATATATTTTATTTTTATTCCGCGGAGGGCCTGAACCAGCGAAGAGGGATGGGGTGGCGGAGTGAGGAAGGGAGATCCACGGCATACACACTGAGACAACGTTGCCGGGAGGCAGTTGGGGTGACGAGCAAGTGCCTGTGGAATGAAAATAAAATAGAGGGTTGTTCGCGTAAATGTTGATTTAGTCCTCGCAAACTTTTAATATTGTCTGCACAATACGCGTAGCCGCACGTAGACTAGCAGGTTGCTCAGCAGCCGGGAATGAGAGCGTAGAAAAAGAGCTAATAGCGTTTGCGGTGCGGGACTCGAGAGCAAGAGCAGTTTTCTCAAGATCGTCCCATTGCGGTATTATATAGCTCCTCACAGGTATTCGTAAAGAAAATCCTCAACATTTTTACAGCCATACTGATTCTCTTTCTGGAAAACTTTAGCAGTACATCATTGAATCAATCAAGGAACACTATGAAATTAGTCAATGTTCATAATGTATGGTTTAGGATATGAATGAATTGAAAGTGGACTGTATCATTAGATTGTAGTATACACTTGGCCAGAACCCTCAGATGATTCAGTAGGGTAATTGGAATTGGATGTAGTCACAGAATTTTTCGTAATCATATGCAAAATCTGTTAGAACAAGTAGCACTTATTTCACTTGAATGCACCAGCTCCTGTAAAATAGAAAGACTCATACATACAAGAATTACATAACGGTAGCCTCAATTGTCGTCCCTGAAGACTACACAGACTTGTAAAGAATGTCCATACAAGAAGAAGGCGAAGTATATTTGTAACACGTATTATTATCGTTACGTTACGACCACGTGCGGGACAGTTCCATCCACGTGCGGAACATAATTTCCTCCACGATGTCCGAAACGTAATTATTCCTACTTTTAAACGGAATTGAATTGCTGAGTTTCACCAAGATTAGAAAGCAGCAAAACATTATAAACAGTTTAATTTAATTATTTGTAATAAAATTATTTATTTTGTAAGAAAACGATAGCCGATGGCCGAGAAAATTATAGTAAAATTTTACTGTCATTTGTGTATGTTACATGTACATCCTCATAACCTTTTCCATTACCTCTTGGCCTGACAGGAAACTGTGTGTGTAATCTGTGCGTGAAGGTTAACTGGATCGCACAAATTGCACAAATACCGAGATTCGTAAAGGTTGTATTTTAAACTCATATAGATAGCAGCTGAGAAGAGGTCAAAGAATAGCTACCCCAGACTCAAGAGAAGAGGTAACAAATTCGTATGAGAAAGTCTCTGTAATTTTGAAGCATTAATTTCTGAAGCATTAGTTTCTTCTACTAAAATCTTGTTACAATTTTTCTTACACAAAACGTTCTAAATAATATGCCTATAATCAATTTAATAAATTTCTGCATTACTTCATTCATGGAATTATTACCAACGAAAATATCAATTTTAAACAAAAAATTAAATTCAAACAAATCATATTTTCTTCTATTTCACTTCAAAGTATTAAAACGTTGATTTATAAGAATGCAAATCTAATGCAACAAAGTCTTCAGAATGATGAAAATTAGGGTTACATTACATTCATAATTTAATAATAAAAGTAAAATATTAAATGTATACTTGCTCTCATTCAACTTTTAATGGCGGCGAATACTATCAAGCCGTGCGTGTTGCATTTTAGTTACATTGCTTGGCAATTTTGACTGTAACTAACTGCAGATGTAACTTCACATTAACTTCTCCCCATAGCACGTCAAACACAATTTTTAACTTTTTTTACGTAAATAAATAAATAAATAAATAAATAAATAAATAAATAAATAAATAAATAAATAAATAAATAAATAAATATTCAATTATCTTGAAACGAATAGCACTGCAGCTTTTATGAGTAAAGAAACTCTACAATTCATTCATTTGTAACGTAAAAAAAAGAGAGATCGGATGAGTAAATTAGCGCGCGTTCCACAGCTGAGGCCGGAGTTCGATGCCAGCGGGATCCCAGTAAAATTTGTAGTATAGCGGGTTCACCACCAGGTGCGCTCACGTATCTCTTATCACCTTTTCATGCATACTGTTCACATTGTTCACATTATTACCAAAATCATCATATATCAACTCAAATGCAATAGCGGGGACACCAGAAGATGGTCTTCTAGGGATTCTGCCTCAGGAAGCACAGCAGCAGTCTCCTCTAAAATCCGAGCCATAAAGTAAATAAAACATTATAATACAGAGTGCGTGGGAACGTTACTTAGTTGAATTTACATTTGCATCCAACATCACTTCACGCGCTAGCTTCTTATCTGGGCGAATGGCAGAGAGAGCGGAAGAAAATTTCCGCCTTCGTGAGACCATCACTCGACTTCCTCTGTGGGCAAAAGACGAAGACCATTTTTGGCCAAGGAGGTGATAGAACGAAAGGAAACTTAAAAAACACACTGGGAATCGCGATGATCAGGAGACGCGGCCAGACGGACACGCGGCCAGACCCGGACACGCCGGCCAGACGGACACGCACGAGCACGCGCAGACCGGGACACGCGGCCAGACTGGGACACGCGGCAGACTGACACGCGCCAGACTGAAGCGGCAGCTGACACGGCAGACTGACACGAGACTGACACGCGCAGACTGAACGGCAGACTGAAACGGCGGCCAGACTGACACGCGGCAGACGGACACGCGCAGACCGGACACACGCGGCCAGACGACACGCGCCAGACGGCGGGCAGACGGACACGCGGCCAGACGGACACGCGGCCAGAACGGACACGCGGCCAGACGACACGCGGCCAGACGGACACGCGGCAGACGACACGCGGCCAGCGGACAGCGGCAGACGGACACGCGGCCAGACGGCACGCGGCAGACGGACAGCGGCAGACGGACACGCGGCACGAGGGACACACGCGGCCAGACGGACACGCGGCCAGACGGACACGCCGGCCAGACGGACGCGGCAGAACGGACACGCGGCAGACGGACACGCGCCAGACGACACGCGGCCAGACGGACCGCGGCCAGAGACACGCGGACAGACGGACACGCGGACAGACGACACGCGGACAGACGGACACGCGGACACAGGACGGACAAGCGGACAGACGGACACGCGGACAGACGGACACGCGGACCAACGACGCGACACGCAGGACAGACGGACATGACGGACAGGCAGACGGACACGGGACAGACGGACACGCGGACAGACGGACACGCGGACAGACGGACGCACAGACCATACTAGATCCATATTTGATAAAATATATAATTTTAAAATTTATTCAAACTCCTAGTATTTACTTAAAGCAAAACAAAATTTGTGTATGACAAGATATTATTTGAAAATACTGCAAAGAACAAATATCTTTTACAAAAAATATATGGCGTCAATAATGGCGCGTAAAGAGATCCCTACTCTTAACTTTTTGAAATGTTCAAAAACTCAGAGGGTTCGCTTGAAACGGGACTTGTGCTATCTTTAAAAACGCTTTCAACAATATTAAATCGGAAGTTGTAAACGAAAGAACTGAAATCATTTTCGAGAAAATTTTGAAAATATACAGATTATATGGCAAGTATCCTCCAAAATTGAAAGATTCGTTTCAAATTGGCAAAGCATCCAGTCGTGCGAGACGAGTCGAGGAAATTGATTTTGGGAAAATACTAGCCCATTGTTTCTCGTGTTTTTCATAGACGGACAGATGGATGCGGAGATACGTAAAACATAATGCATCAGGAGCCCTAAAACTGGTATTAGTGTTAAAATATCAGCATTGGTTTCACGCATATTTACATAACTATCTGTTTACCTATACTACATGTTATAGCCTCCTTTGATCTTTCAGAATGGACACTGATGCCATCTGATTAGTGCGGACTCATTTGTTACAAGTTGAAAAGCGATCATACCCAGGAAAGTATACGAGTTTGAGAATATGATATTAAAATATTCGATTTTTTAATGAAAAAATTGAGAGACTAATTTGATAAATTAATTGCCAAAATTAGATTCAAAATCATGCAAAAACTACCTGTGTTTGAAACTATTATGAGAGGATATATCAAAATACATATTAAAACGCATAAGAAGAGAACATTTAAAGAAAAAAATGAAGCCGATTTGTGAGAAAGTGATTGCCAAAATTTCATGCAAAATCAACATTTCATGCAAAAATTACTAATATTTCCAAAAAAATGTAAATGACCTTATTCCAAGATTGTCTTTGAATAACATATTTCACTCAGGAAACAATTTCTATATTGAATTTTCTAGGAAAACCCCGAATAAAGTTAAAACGTTCACAATTTTCGATGTTCAGATATTTGAACGAAAATGACACCAGCTCTACTCCTTAAGACTTGTTTTCGCTCTCCGAGGAAAAAGTTATACAAACATGTGGATCCATTTTTAGGAAAAGTTTGAAAATGTCGTTGAATATGGTGGCTGTAAAGTACTTTCAAAAATTAAAATAACCGTTTGAAACACGCAAGGTCTCATGTACATTTAAATCAATTGAGAAATATCAATTTTAGAGAACGGTTTAGGGGCTAGCATTAACGAAACATAGAAGGGCGATATCAATCGATTTCGATCGATATTGAGAACCCACAAAACAGATTATCACTACACAACGTGTTAGAGTATGCAATTTAGTATATGTAGGAACAAGATTTATCTACTCTCTCTTTACGAAGACCCGGTCTGTCGACGAATCGTTGATTTCCGGAGAAAGGGGTAGAACATTTTTTCTTCTTACGTAGTAAAGCGAGAAAGTAAAACTACTCGTATGTTGCATCAGTCGTCGATTGTCAGAGGAAATCATTTTTTAATGGAATAAGGAATTAGTTAAAGAGCGAGTTGTTCTCGTATCACTGCTGTTTGTTCATTGTCCTTTCTTACCAATAACAGTTATTTTCTATTTATTGTATGTGATATACCAATATATCAACACAATTTTAACGAATTCATTGAGTTATTTTTAATCTATATTAAGGTTCAAATTTGTATGATGTAAATTCAAAATTGTAATTGTTCGTACTGTTTCTTCCATTGAATTTCTTTCAAACTTGATTAAAATGAAACAATAAAATGTAGTTTAAAATAATAACAGCTAACTTTCCTTCAAAACGACTTACAATAAAATTACGGCTCAAGTCAAATAAGTACCAAAATAGTGTTTAAACATGGTACGATTTCAGAAACCCACAATATGATTTAAGGAGGATGAAGGTATCATCGACTGCACACAACTCGGAAACGGAAACCCTTATCAGGCAAGAGGTTGTACAGTTGCGTATGCAACGCTACAGGAGGGGAGCCTGTTTTCTTCAGAATGTTTTCAGTATTAACAGTGAGGCAATAGTGAAGTATTCCTAGCAGCTGGATGCCCTACATTGAATATACCTCGTTCATTAAAGCTTCAGAAGACGACTGCTGTGATTAATAAGAAGCTGTTTTCGTAAAATCGTGTATGTGAAATCTTGTAAAATATGTGCATTTTCGAATATCGGAGTTCGTTTTTAAAATTTATGAGTGCAGGTTTTCAATAAGCAGAAAGAAAAAACAATTCAGTGTGATATGCACAAGTTTCCAAACAAATTTTTTTACAGTTTAGTATAGTGTGCAACTCAGTGACCTTTTTCATGATACCGTTAATTCTGTGTTTTGTTTTGTCCGTGACATTATGTGATGAATTACCTGATCCAGACCCAATTCTTAAATGTTGTCGAAATGGTGAGGAGCTTCATTCAAATGGAAGGGACTGTGTTAAACGAGCAGGATATAAAACGCAAATACTGGAAGAAGGCGAGTACGTTGACATTGGTGATCCAGCTGAACTCGAATCACAGAAGCTTTACTGGTTGCCCTCATCTGTATTGAATAAATTGCCCCGCCAGAAATTATTTGTTGAATACAGAAACACAGATGTTTGCAATACTGATTTTTTCGTTTTATTAAATACTAATAATACCGACCGCTACAGAATCACAGATAATTATACTTTGATTGTTAGTTTGACATATATTGACGGCAATACGTTTAATGCTGAATTTGGAAATTTTCAGTATTGCTTGGACTCGCTATCTGAATCACAAAGTTCTCATGTATTTCGTATGTGCTTAGATACAGAAAACAATTTCACTACCATTAGAAAATGTTGCAAATTTGGTCAACAGATTCAATTAAGAAATTCTGTTGCAAAGTGTGAAGATGCTGAAAGTAACACATGGTCAGCCGAAGATTCTGTTTTTCGCAGCTATTTTCCTAACACCACCATTACAGACATTATGGATGGAAGCATCTCGCTCTGTAGTAGCGGAGAATTCAAAATATTACAGCCAGATGAAGCTTTTAAATACATAAATGAAAATTTAGCCTTATCTTTGAATGAATATGATGTGCAAAATTATAAATGTTTTGAATCATTCTTCGACTCAATAAAAGAGAATGAGACAGTAGGATTTTGTCATCACTCAAGTAAAACTGTACTAGCATACTATTTGGTATTTCGGCATTTCTCTGTGCTTGCGGCTATTGCATTGGCAGTAGGTTTGATAATCCTTGGAAGTCGTTCAGATATTTACAGGACCATTCACGGAAAAGCTCTTCTGTGTCACATTTTATGTCTTTTCATTGGGCATGTCATCTATGCTCTCTGGGAATATTACCTTCAGAAATGGGATGATGAAACAAGTAAGTGCTTGCAAATAATGCATTATATTTATTGAAAATGAAAATAGTAATATCTAATGTGTGTTGAGTTAACAATTGCTTATCAGTAATAATTATTATCTTCAACAATAAAAATAACTTAATTGTCCTTTGCCAGTTGTTTTAATCTATTTTCATTTTGACTTTCAGAAGGCTTCAGAAGTCTATAAGTATTTGTCCTCATTTGCATTGTCCTTGTACATCATTGTATTCCTTTTTACTTTCTCGACCTTATTTCCGCAAGAAGAGAAAGTATTTTTATCATGCTCCAGAAAAGGACAGTCCTCATTCATTTACGGTTAGGCTTTCGCCCGATTCACACCTGACCCACGTGCTCCAGCAACTCCACATGGAGTTCGGTGTGATGGCTTAAAATGACACGTTACCTACCACGTTACCGTTTCGAAACGTTGGCGTATCCAATTGTTTCTCTAACTACATTGACCAATCCCGTGAACAGATTTTAATTTTTTCTTCTTCAGTGGTCGTGATAATACAATGGTCGACCTAAATGTCATATCTAAATGTCTAAATGACTTAAATGTAGCTTCATTATGCGCACGTTTTGTTGAACTCTACTTTTGCATATAGTGGTAGGAGTAGAGGTACAGCGAGTTACTATTTTGTTAGCAATGCAGAAAAATCATACTTGCAATTCGTTTTCCGATGCAAATAAATTTTCTATAACTCCGAAGTAAATATGTCTATTTTTTTCAAATATTGCCAAACGTGCGTGTTTTTAAATTTATTTTCATTTATTTATTTTAAACTTTTACTTATCTTTCAACTATTTATAGTGAAGGGATTCTGGAACTCAAGAATACGTGCGCAGATAAATATTCTCACCCATACGTCACATACAGTTTTACTTTACTTTTTTTTGACTAAATAAATCTAAATTTCCCGTCCCTTTCGAGGACCGTGATCTATATACCCGACGTACGATGCTTCTCAGTGCTGCCAAATACAGAAGTCCTAAGAGCGAAAACTTGCGTTCGCACCTATGCCATTCCAAAAAAAGAGAGTCCGAAATACCATTCCATAGAGTCCGCGTCGGAAGTGAAACACATTCATTGACATCATACGGGTAGTCATGTGCAATCAAAGATTTCAAATACATAGATCGTTTTCATGCATGTAACTGCTGATGTAAATTTTAGACTTGCAATAAAAATTTGAAACATTTTAATTACTATTTTTTTACAGTAATTTTTTTAATGGTGCCTATTTAACTTTTTTCATCTACTAGATGTACAAGTATACTTTAACTAATATAAGTCTCTCTTTGCAAGCCTATTTTATTAAAAATAAATATCTTTTTGCCTCCCCATTTTAGATAAAATAAATTCCTAAACTTCCGGGCTCTAATAATATTAAATTTTATGTTTAATGTTATTAAATCTACCAATATTATAATATTATTATCGTTATTGAAATAATTATTACTATATTACTAATCTTTATCTATTTTCTGTATTACAACTATGTGCAGAATGTCTGTATTAGAAAACTATCTGCATTCCATTTAAAATTTCTAAACATAAATAGTATCGTATTTTTATTATAATTTTCTATATTATATGAAAACATCAGAAGTATTACTTTCCACCCTTCCTGTTAAAACACGCAGTCACAGGAGTTATCTAAAATGGCGAAATGTTAACGATCTATTATGTTTAATCATCATGCAGAATTCTAGAATGTGACTAATTAACTCGTACAGTTTAGGAATTATACGTAGCTGTTATTAAGCTCGCAATTTTATTTCATTTTGTAAATGACATAAAAGTAATTTGCGAGTATAGAAGTTAAACTAGATTAAATCGATGTTTAAATAATGACAATTATCTGAATGTTCGCGATTGTTTCCGTCAACGATGTATTGTTATTACATTTTTTACAATGCACACGTATTTTTTAATATGTTATTTGCATCTTTGTAATGAAGAGCTGATTTAAATATTGCCAATTAGTTATCAGAAAGCGATTATCTCAAAGGTATACGATCTAAATAATGTTAGGACAATGATATAAATAACCTTAATTTTTCTGGTAAAACCTTAAAACAACATGCTGAATATGTGAATGTAATGAGGACATTAAAAAGAGTAAAAATTAAAAAAAATAACTAAACAACAATTTATTTTTCTCCTTCTCTCTAATATCACACTTATCTTTACAAAATTGTCTCTCTTGCAGTTCTTCTTGTGTTGAATTTCTTTATTATGTCTTCCGTTCTATGGCTCAATATAATGTGCTTCAACATGGCCAGGGGTCTCGGGTAAGATACATTTTTATTCTCCCTAAAATCAAGGCTTTTATCCTCAATACAGAGTAATTTGTTTTTAGGACGTCCTTGGAAGTTCGTAAAAGAAGAAACCGCTGGGCACCGTTCGCGTGCTACTGCGCGTACGCGTGGGGCGGCTCTATGCTCCACACTGTGCTCTTAGCCTCGCAGCCGTGGAGGGAGTACGACGATCGAGATATCATTTCATTCGTGTACCACACCAAAACATATTTCTACCCTGACGGTAAATATGAACTTCATCAGAGTTTTCTATGTGCATAAAGTTCTCATTATAAGGGATTAGATTGCTAACTGATATATTATGTGCATATATGTATACATAATGAGTCATTTCAGGGGTAAAATAATAACCGTCTTCACCTCAATTAGATAAAACGTATTTTTTGTAATTTTGTTGATTTGGGTGCCTGTACAGTAGATTTTTAAAGATTACTCTTCTATAACGTTCAAAAGGTTATACTCGTACTTCTTCTGAGTAGAGGCTTTGAAGATAGTTCGAATCATTACCAAAGGATAATAATGATTATACAAAATGGCACAGATTCTCTCTTACTTGTTAGTTCCTTATTATTTTGAGTGGTGGGCGAGGTTTCAGAAATTTCCCAATATTTTTCCCATATGTTATTTATCAGCATCGAAAGAACTACCAGGGTCTCTCGCGTTACCTACTGCTCCTTTAGCCGTGAAGAGCGTCTTCGCAATTTCTAAATATCACTTAAACCTACCTAGATTCTGTACTTTTACTTATTTTCCCATGGTATCCCTAGTACCATCTCGGTACCGGTGTCATTGTTAAGCGTGTAATATATGTTAAATTACAATACATTTACTTGTCAGGGCAAAATATTATATAAGTAAAGATAAGGCTTAGGTGTATCATGCGAGCAATTCGCCGTGCTCCCCACGCCACACACACAACGTAAAACATTCCAGTTGTAGGAGAGTTTCAAACCCAAAGACCGGGTTATGTGGCTCAAAGTATTAATTGATGTCACTGCAGTGCGTCTGACCTGAAGAATCTAGGGTTCTAGTCTCTACTGTGGCAGAATTTTCGACACCAGCTACTAGGTCGAATTATAAGTCGCTGTCTGGAAGAGAATTCTAGTGTTCGTTTGCTTAGGTCGGTAGTTTTCCGTGGTTTCTCCGACAAAAGCCGGAGCAGAACCCTAACAAACGGGCTATCAACCGCGTGCAATATTTTCTTTCTCTTTCTTGTCCTACCTTCACCAAAAAACACCATTTTCCTGCAACATTACATACTTTCTCTATATTACGTATTTAGCATGCGATAAATGAAAAATTATTTCTTTCTTATATAATATAAGAAAAAAGTAAATATGCGAATTGGTATTGGGATGTAAATTGTCACTGTCCTGTGTCGCATGCGATCCTGATTCACCTGAAATGGTTAGTATGTGTAGTTAAGATAGTAAGTGTTTGTATGTGTAGTAAAGATATTATAATTTGTTACTATTATTTCTAAGAAAGGTCTTATATATTACTAATTTATTTATTTAACATTGATAATATAACTTCACCTCAAATTCTCTCAAATTCATCTATATAATATAAATTTATAATTCTGACGTTGTTTTAACAATATTGATTTCAGAGTGGAGATACTCGCTAAATTTGGAAGCCCTCTTTTTTGGATACGGTCCAGTGTGTACATTCTTGGTCATCAACATTGGTCTTCTTACAACAACGATATTGAAAATACGGAAGTTGGAACGTGACACATCAATACTCCACAGAAGGTTGTCAGTATGCATCACTAATAAAAAGAAGTACGTATAATAAAAGTTAATAACAAAGATGCTTGTTTCTGAGTTATTTAAAGAAAATAACCGATTGAAGTTTTTCATTGTATATTATTTCAGTAGAGTTCGAGAAGATTTATTTCCGAAAAGTAGTATTAACGAAAATAGAAAATGCGTTGGCATAATGAGCATTCGTTGGGAGCGTAGGGTCACAAGGTGTGTGACAAATCATTACATTACTTCATAGTTTGATCCCCGGGCTGGCCATCCTGACCGCGGTTTTCGTTGTTTTCCTCGGCCATATTTCCCTAGGCGAATGAGATAGTCCACCATCACCTATCATTATCATCTTGTCTACTCATTGTTCAATACTTATCATCCTTGTCTTGCAAGGGATACAATAATATACATAATAATAATAATATAATAATAATAAATAATAATATAATATAATAATAATTAATATAATATATAATAATAATAATAATAATTAATATAATAATCACATACCGAGCGAAGTGGCCTGTGCGAGCGGGCTGATGTAATCGGAAGTCCGGGTTCGATTCACGGGGCCGGCCCATCTTGACCGGGGTTTTCGCCAGTTTCCCTGCGTCATAAGGCGAATGCTGGGATGGTCAAAAAGTCCATGATCACTTCATACCAATATCCTATCATCTCCTAATCCATGATTGTCCCTTACTCTATCAACCTATCATCTATAATTCACATTCAAGGCGTAACAACCTTGTCGTAAATGCCAAAGGATACAGCGAAAAGCTGATCCTGGAAGAATTACACACGTTAATCGTGTAGCGTGGTCAGTAATGGCATATTCGCCAATAATAATAAGAAGAAGAAGAAGAAGAAGAAGAAGAAGAAGAAGAAGAAGAAGAACAATAATAACTATATTCGGGATAAAACGACTCCATAAGCAATCACAAATTAAAAACAGACTGCGCTGTAAAGAAGTTGATCTTGGAACATCTGTTGGTACAATTGGGTAATTTTGCAATTCGGTTAAATAGTTTTCGTGAGTTTGAAATTAGATGGAAATTAAATTTGTAAAATAAAGAAACTCTCAGAAGGCATTCCTAAATTGACATATTTGGATATATCTGTGTTTTGTATGGCCACTCAGGAGAAAAAATACAATAATATTACATTATTGTTGCATCGTAGTGAGTTTCAATTTTTTTGATTGCTTTGCGACTCTCTTAGATGAACTACAGAAGCATACACAATACTTTGAGCAAAACATTTTTGACAAAAAAAATGGGAATCTGAGGTTTAGTCACAAAAAAGATATATACAGGATATCTGGAAGTTCCCTTCACAACCAAATTCTCCAGATTGTGTGTTGAATTTTATAAAGAACGACAAATCCAGTTTTTTTTAAATTGTCTTCCAGAAAATTGAGTTTAGATGTTACTTCGGGCTGCCGCGTCAAATTCAAACTGGCTGACGCAGGCGCTGCGATGGTGTCTCAGCAGATCATCGCGTCGTCTGAGGAGGGAGCTAAGCTAGCTTCGTTTCTTTGCGTTTTCGGTGAAACTGATGAGTGAGGCGAACATGGCTTACTGCACTCAAGAGCAAACTTCAATAGATTCAAGTGTTTTTATGTGTACCACTCATTTAATCTTCTGGTGTACATGCAATTTAGTGTCACAGACGCCATCTCAGGGCGATATTGCAGCCGCCAACGAACATCTTCATTTTTCTCAATATTACAGCTTCCCTTCGTCGTCAGTTTTAAGGAAGTTATTAAATAATATCAACTGGGCATTGTCGTAGATTCGAAGTGTATTTAAACAATTTTAATTATTCTCCAGAAAAGAAATTTCTGGAGATAATCTGAAAAATCAGTCCTCTATTTTGGCTTCACAAATAATTGATGACAAATACAAACAATATAATAATGGCATAATAAAAATCTAAATTAAAATGTAATTACGAAGCAAGGTAAACATCTAATAAGAAATATGAATGGTAAAGGGAGGGAGAGAGGATGTGTAGGTAGCTAAATGTTTTATAGTAAAAAGATAATAGTCACTATTATGGATCTAAATGTCTACAACTCACAGTAATAATCTAGAAATTACTCGTAGTGAATAACCAATTCATTTAATTTACACGATAACTAGCATCAGAGGAATATTTTATTACAAAAGTATATGAAAGTATTCTTACAATTCATCACACTCGTGGGGGAAAAAATGGAACAGGCACGATCGCGTGGTGGTGTTAATTCTACCTATAGTGAGGACGTTGGTCCCTTTAGTGCGAAATTGGCGCATATATGCGTGGGTCTAGGAATAGACGTTACAACTATCTGGTGTCTCAGTAGATAACTAGATAGTATCTGGCTTTCCGCTATACTGAATTCAAACATCAATGCGCAGCGCTGTTTTATTCCTATTTAGTCGCCCGAGTGGTTCTCCGCTAGCGGTTGAAGGAGCGTACTGAAATTTGGGTGGTCAGATGGAAGAGCGAGTCCGATGGCCCGAGTCTCGCCACGTAATTAAGTCATAAATCCAATTCAATTTTATTAACAAGCAAAATAAGGCATACATTCAAAGGCGGCATTTATTCCACCCGCGCACTCACTCGACTGTTAAATTTTCTAAAAACGCATTTTTCATCAACTGTAATCACGGAATTCAGCGTTGTAACAATGAACACAGAAAAGGTACCAAGCCTTACGAAAAAGACATTCCTGCAATGCTAAAATTATTTGCAGAGTCGAGATTTTGGCTGACCAAGTGAATCCGCGTGGAAGGCTGGTGTTAGGAAAATCATGCTGTTTATGTCAAAATATATTATACGCATTTTATATCAAATTTTCATAAACATCTCGTTACATAATAAGGGATTTTGTAAACAGCGCATACAGCGCCCGGTTCCAGGAATCATTCAAGCACTCCTGACATGCGCGGCGCCGCGGCGCCGGTATGTCGCATCCGTCAGGAATTCTAGGAATTAATACCCACTGAATTATTTATTATATTAACAATACAACGCGTATCATTATTTCTAACATTTAATTCTTGCCCAGCCGCACCATGCATTTTTAATTATAAATCAAAATTACATTATTTCCAAACACATCATAATTGTAACATCGAGTGCACAGATACTCGCGGCGGCAACAGCCCATCACGTGAGTTATAAAGCAATCTCCCTTCCGGCGGAAAAATCACTTCCTTCTTGGGAACTCGCTCCGAGCAGATGTGCCCGCAGTGCGCTTTGCTAATCGTTCTATTTTTAATTAATTACTAGTCAGTGTTCAATTAATCATGTGTCATGCGAGTGCAATATTGTTACGGATTCAAGTATTTCGCATTAACTTCACTAAATAATCTGTCTGCGCACACAGATAAGGCAGAGCATGTGTTTTGTACTTCGTTCTTAATTTACCTGTGCTATCCGCGAGAGCAATACACTAATATGTCATATGATGGTAAAACGTATATCCGTATAATGCAAACTGATTATAAACTGTGATCAAATGTGAACTTCCTCTGCTTATGATCTATTAGCATGTGCGAACTGTTGCGTATTATTGTAACTGTAACAGCATTAACATTCTGGTGTCAGCTACTAACGCCGTTTCAACAATGCATTGCATAATTCGTAACATATTTTAATTGATACATAGAACTCTATCGCTGGTGGCATTTGCTGTTATTCCACTTTGTTGCCATGTTGGAGTTTGGAAGCCATGTTGCTTGCGTAACTCCGTCGCCTGACCATCTACGACTGCATCGCTCAGCGCCCGTACTGTGAGCGTGGTGTCGCGCCCCGCCAGCAACTACAGGCAGTAACAAGTCTACGCATAATCTTCAGAGAAGAGCACTATTCCTTTTTTTTATCATTCACAAGCTTTAATATTCTATTCCATGCCCAATTTCCTCTGTTCCTATTATTAGAAATTCTTTAATTCAATGTCAATACTATGACAACATGCCCACGGAATTTTCACGCACCTTTCATCTAAATTATCAACGGGAAGGGATGCATTTGTTTTATTTTATGTAATATTAAATCAACTCTTTTGTTTTATATTATTTTCACAATTTTCAATTCATGTTTTCTAATTTCCCCAAAATTGCAGCAATCCTCTCATGCATGGTCAATTCCTGAAGAATACGGCTCTAGTATATGTCTTCAATAGGTACTCTGGCCCTCCGTGTTGCTACCAATCAATGTAAGTGAAAGGTATCGGCTATTCCCACAGGTATCGCTTGCAGTCCACTGACAAACAATTTAACCAATCCCGCCAGCTGGGTTGCCGACGTTTCGAATATTTCGTGGCCTTTCTCAGGGCTAGTGTGCGCCGGAGTTGACAGCGCTCGGATTTATATATGAGTAGGATGGGGCGACTATTCTAGACCGAAAAAGCCGGCCTATCACATGGTCGCTCGTACTGAATATTGAAGTTCGCCAATGAGATGGCCGCTCAATACTGAAGTTCAACACCATAAATCTCTACCTCCTGCCCTAGCGGCCACCACATTCCGCTCGTCCTCTGGTGAGACGCACTGCGGTAGGCGACATCTAATGACGTTCAAACGAACTCTGCAATTGATTCTCTTGGGCGTGCGGTGATGTTTACCTACTTTTGGATTTGTAGCGAGGTATTTGACAAAACACTGTTCAAAAACCACTCTGATACAAGAAGTTTTCCTTATAGTATGGGGGCTAGGGCACTGGCTTCCAAACTAGAAGCTGGAAGGGAGAATTGAGACTAGAGGCGGTGTATTTCCGAAGGGTGAATGACCCTCAATATGTGCAGGAGACGCGGTGACATGAAACAGCTCTGTGACAGATGCTCGGTAAAATTAACTATTTCCGGTACTTCCCCGGAAGCACGAGACTTCACGTTATACCAACCACCCAGTTGTCGGCAAATGCGGCCAATAGCTCGCGGTGAAAGTGAATCACATTCCGGTGTAACAAGAGACGCCATCGCGGTGCATCTGTTTGGAGAAATGTGTCTAAGTAAACCTGATCTAAAATTTAGGTGCGGAGTACGAGCCGTCTTCCTGAAAAAAAAGAAAAAAAGAAAAAAACAATAACTAGTGGTGCCAAAAGTGTACGTACTTTCACGCAAAATTATGAGAAAAGTACTCAAATTTTCGAAAACTTGTACAATATGATCTGACTTCATAATCTATTTTATTAAAGAGATTTCATTGAGGAAAAATCTCAATCTTCGTAATTGTAGTTTTGGAGAAAATCGGCTGAACGGTTTAGTCAATAGCGTTGTTCATAGACAGTGTGGCTGACAGATGGATGATCGGTCGGTCGGTCGGACAAATGAACAGACGAACAGACGGACGAATGTTCAGACGAACGGACGAACGAACGGACGGACGAACGGACGGACGAACGGACGGACGAACGAACGAACGGACGGACGAACGGACTGATGGACGAACGGACGGACGGACGAACGGACTGATGGACGAACGGACGAACGAACGAACGGACGGACGGACGGACGAACGAACGAACGAACGGACGAACGAACGGATTGACGAACGAACGGACGGACGGACGAACGGACGGACGGACGAACGGACGGACGGACGAACGAACGAACGAACGAACGAACGAACGGACGGACGAACGAACGGACGGACGGACGGACGAACGGACGGACGAACGGACGGACGAACGGACGGACGAACGGAAGGACGAACGGAAGGACGAACGGACGGACGAACGCACGGACAGACGGACGAACGGACGGACGAACACACGTATAGCCGTCATTCAATTTTTCGGTGTCAAGGACTCTCTAAACACGTATTCTGGCTACACCACATGTTAGAGGATTTGTTTTTCTAAATTTAGCAACTGGATGTATTCATTTTTTCGTAACCAGAACCCTGTAATAAGGTGTTTCTATCGAAAATTTGCCGTTTGTACATATTTCAGCATTACCTTTTTTTCTCTCCACTGCGTAAGAGGTAGAGAGAAAATAAAAACCTGAATCGAAACAAGTCAAAACACAACCAAGCGCACAGAGAGAGCACTGCACGTCTTGTCGCAGGTCCCTGAAGTACGTGCGCTTGCTGCTGACGACCGGCGTCGGGGAGACGGCGGCGGAGATGGCCGCGCTGGCGCTGCGGCTGCCGCCGGCGTACGACGCGGACGGCACGCGCCTCATGGACGACCTCATCTGGATCACGAGGATCGTGCACACGGAGGCGCTCTTCAGAACCCTCGCGGCGGTCTGCGACCTGCTGCGCGCCGCCTCCGTGCTCGCGCTCTCGTGCTCCAACGACAGCGGAGTGTTTCGGCAGATCCGCGCGGGCGGTCGCGCTCTGCGCCGCGCAGCGGGCCCGTGTTGTCGGCAGCATTGCGCGCGTGGCGAGGCCAGCGTGTACACTGTTAACGAATAATACAGATGGATTCGTAGGCTTCCACGGCCGGCGTCATTGGATTCTCGTAGAGCCGCGTTTCAGTCGATCGAGCAGACGATTCGATCATCATGGCGTGGTCTGCTTCACAGCTATACTGTGTTCTATATTATTCGGCAGTTTAGCTCTGAAGTAGTCCACAGCATGATGATCTACACGTCAGCTCGATCGACTGAGACGCGGCTCATTATGGACAGCCAAGAATCGAATAATAGAGATTTCTCTTGGCTAAACTGCAGTAGCTATTCCCTTTTGACGGTCTTATTAGCAATGAGAAAGGTTTATGGAATGATTCAATGAACAATTCACGCGGGTTCTTTAAAATCAATTTTCCAGGTATCTGTTGGTTCATAATTTTCCAGATGTCCGTAGTATTGCTAGTATATTTCAACAAGAAAAGATCCCCCCCCCGACCTCTGTTTAGGTTGGAGGTTTTGCAATATTCAATTCTTATCCAGGAAATATAAAATCCAGTTGCCCGTAGAATTGACTCCAGGTGACTGTTGAATCGGGCGCAATGGCGATGGTTCAAAGCTTAACCTCGTAAGTACCAAACTTTAATTACGAAGTTTAAATTTCCACCCTCATTGTCTTTGTTATGTTTATTATCTTTTTAGTGATACCGCAGGAGATGTAACGGGCTAGAAATATTTCAAATCAGTCTATGATTTTAAAAATTGATTTACAAATAAATTTCGATGAACCATTTAGCTAAATATTTCCAAAGATCATCAATCATAATGTAGCAGGAAATTTACTCTGCCGAAGACGCGTTTAACCAATCAATCCGAATAGATATTTCTAATAATTATAATTTTAGTTATTTTGTAAGCTATTTCTCATACAAATTCTTACATTCTGATACCTACAGTAAATCCTACTTATATGTTATTGCAGAGAAATTATATTTTATTGCGCTAATGCACAATCTCAAAGTTCACATTGTCTTGTTCGTGAAAACTAATATATATTTTAGATTTGGATTCACAAACTGAACCAGAACGAAATATCAATTCACCGACCTCGTACTGACTTTGTCATTTTTAATAGGAACTCCGTTCTGTCTAAACTTAACATCAACAGTCCTAGTACAGAACAGATATGCAATCGTAGAAACTAGTGAATAGAATAAATAGTGAACTAGTTCTTAAAAAAGTACAGGGCTTTGAAAAAGTACACATGAAAGGACTGCAATTCCAGAATACGTTCGACATATTTGTGCAATTACCTTATTAAAGATATGTAAAACATACATCAGAAAATGATTTTTATTCATACGTCATTTATACACATAAAAAGCTTCAAGTATATTTCAATTTATTCGCCCAAATATCCATTTTTGTTCTTCAGGTACTGAAGTGGCTTATTTTTCGACTGTTATATTTCCTGGATATGAATTTTGCAAGACCTCAAACGTAAACAGAAGTTTTGGGACGGGGTGGAATATCTTGTGAATGTCTTGTTGAAAGATACTGGGAATTTCCAAAGTCAATAATCAATATATTTAAACTAATATGCAGTGAAAAGAAACGCTCTTGTGATACTAATGCACACACGCGACTTCTTAAGGGCTTAAGTTAATCGTAAATGGTTTAAATGCGAGTGTGAAGAATTTTACTACAATATACACATTCGGTTTGTTCGTGACTAAATTGTATTTGGTGACATATCGTTAACGGCTATCATTCCTGAACTTTCGGATTTAATTTTTCTTTTATATCTGGAATTTAAATTCTTAAATTAGGACTGCACCGTTCGTTTGTTTCAAGTGATACGCTTTTAGAAGTATTGTACCTGAATTGTATATTCTGAATTTTTACACTGTGTAAGCAAGATGTCTAACAGAAACGGACCGGTATCTACAAACATTCATAACAAAACAATCAGTTCATTAATTACTAAACTCGTGTAGAAATAATTCAATATCAAAGACTGTAGGGGAAAATATTAATAAATGACATATGTATGAATATCTTTTAGCCATTACTCAGTTTCTTTTATCCATTTGTTACTAACCATTACTCCCTTATATAGTTAACGTTATTACATTGTATATCTCAAAGAACACTATGGATACAATGAGATTTTTGAAATGAACAACATATATCACGCATGTTTCAAAAATGCTTTGAGTTACAAAACCTTTGATCTTATTTGAAATACATTATTACATTGAAACCAAAGATGTTATGTCCAATGATAATTAAAAAACAGCATTAAAATATCGGAATACTATATTTCACCTTTTCCGGTACTGAATTTATTAAATCGTGTTTTCTCTACGATATATATGCCATAATATCAACATTATATTTCTATTTTATAATTTGCAATTTTTCCTTCCTTTATATTATTTTAAATTTTCTTAACATTAGCATTACTGGCTAATGGAGCTTTGTTTATGATCTTATTACGTAGGAAACAACACTATCTTCTTTTCGTGTACCTCATGACTTCTTACGAGAGACACTAGTCAATAGTTAAAAGTTTGAATACATTTAAATTTAAATACAGGCAGACGGAGGGAGGGAAATACAGTCAGGCAGACAGAAGGAGGGGCAGACAGACACAGACGGAGGGAGGAACAGACGATGGTGTGTTCACCAATTTAGCAGTCTTGCTACGCCTTACGCTGTGTTTCACTGGTCGACTGGTTTCAACATTCTTCACGTCACTGGCCTAGATGATTAGAACACACACCTCTTGCTCTACACCGTCAAAAACGTCAATTCTTACCTTATCTAATATGCTAAAGAAAGATTACGTGTACGTAGCAGTTATAATAGACTACTAAAACACAAACACCAGTAAGTGTTACATCTGGAGAGGAAATAAGTCGTATATCAAATGAAAGACAAAAAGTAAATGTTTGCTGATTATAGTCAGCAAACACCAGGCGCACATGTAACTAGCGATACACTTTGTCTCATTTACCCATGAAACTAGGCGTTCTAATCCTTAATACGGTGAGATGATATAACTAGCACTTCGCTAGAATGTGCACAGGCCTGATGACAGAGTTTTATACTGAACACTGACATTCTCTGAATCCTCGCATTGTCATGCTGAATACTCGCATTCTGGATAAAGCGAATTCTTTTTTGATTCATTATGCACAGTGACCTATATGAACTCTGCAGCCTTAGGCCTACGAAGTATGTGGTGATTCGTAGGTGTGCGGTAGTAGCTTGAGGTTGATTTTGGAGATAATGGCAGCTGGGAGGGACTCCTTCCCTTCCCTCCGGAAGGGAATAATCTAAAGGCGACAAAAGGTGCAAAGATGGAAATGAGAAAACACACAAAATGTAAATGAAAAAACTGTCACATTCTAGTTAAAGAGAGTGAAAGGGAGGTGAAGAGCGAAGAGATAGAAGAAAAGTAAAGAAAAGAGAGGAAGAAGAGAGAAGACAAAAGGAAAAAGACAAGATGTAAAATTTGAAAGGGTGAACAAGGGAATAGGATGAAAAATGAGGGTGGTCCAAAGAGATAGAAGGGGGATAAAAAATAGAAGAAAATTAGATAATAAAACCAAAATGTTAATTTTTTCTGTCTTCCGGCCTACACGACTGTATGAAGGCACCAAACGCGCAAAGTAGACAGCCCGCCCACCACGTCGTGAATGTTGACGTTCTCGCGTAATCACGAAGTCATTGGAAGTGCGGTGGGCGACGTTTACACCTCAATAAGTGGCGGGCACGTTAATTGAAACGCGGTGCCGTCTAGAGCATCTGCCCAGGGTTTTTACGCGACCCCCGCAAGGCAAGCACTGCGCGTCCCTCGGCTGCACCTCGGTAGGAAACGCGCAGGGCGAATAGGCAGCGAGCGGTGCACAGTAGGCGGGAATGAAAAGAGACAGGAAAAAGCGACATTTTTAACAAGAAGCGATTTTTAGTGGATAACTGAGAAATTTTGAAATCTTACTATTTAGAATTCAATGTGATAATTTCGAAAATTAGGAGGTATTGTACACAATCAGGAAATGAATTAAATGTGTATGAGATTGATTTGGGTTTCCTGAGTTCTAGTTTTATAATTACAATCACTGATAAAACATTTCGTATTTAATGTAGCACATGAAATATTATATATGTGTAATCTAATACGATAAGGGTTTTGAAATTATACGAAGCTATGGACAGAGATCCCCATTCTCGGGTTACTTCTGGACTTCTGGAAATTACCCTGATATTTGCATCCAAGAGATTTAAGTCAAAAACATACAAGTAATATTATTAGTACATTATTTCCATGCAACTCAGGATTGAAATTTTAATGTTTTTTATATACTTTAATGGTAGCACTTCCTATAGTTTTCTTGTCATTTCATTGTATCATGGAGGTGGTGATGGTGGTAGTTGTGATGGTGGTAGTGGTGACGGTCGTAGTCGTGAAGGAGGTGATGGTACGAGATGCTGGTGATTGAGGAGGTTGTGGAGGTGGTGGTAATGGTGAAGGAGATGATAGTAGTAGTGAAGTGAGCATGAAAGGAACACTTAAATTTCTTGTGTTTTCACATCTACGTCTTCCATGAAATGACTCCTGACTGGAGATGAGTACAAACTAGGAAGTATTTAGTTTCAATATTTTGAAGTCGTTCTAGGTTAAATGTACAACACCAGTTAACAACTTTCTCCTATAAGTTTTATTTTAAGTCGGGAGATGGCAATGTATTATCAAGACTTCAAATTTCGCTGAAAAAAATTGCCTTTGATGTTCGATTCACTATGTAATTTCTGCGTCCCTCTCAAGTTTTGATTCACTGCCCGGCGCAACACGAGATGTCTGTCGGTCGCCTGTCACTCGGCCGTGGAGCCGCACTTAATCCTCGGCCGCAAGTATCCTTAAAAGCGGCGAAGATTAGATTGCAACGCGCGATCTAAGCGCCGCTAACTGCCCCGTAAAATGGTCGCCGCGCCGCAGCATACGTCGTTACGAGGCGCTCGCGTCAGTGGAGGCGATCGAGGTGGGAGACAAGAGGAAATGGAAACGGAGCAAGTGCGGAGGTTTTAGTTCTGGTGATGGAGGAGATGGTGGAGGTTGTGGTGGTAGTGGTGGAGGTGATGATCGTAGTGGTGAAGGAGGAGGAGGTATTGATGTAGGACGAGGAAGTGGTATAAATGTGAGAGTAGGTGGTGGTAGTGGTGGTAACGGAGGAGGTGGTAGAGGTATTTTTGGAGATGATGGTAGTAGTGAAGAAGGAGGAGGATGTGGTAGAGGTGGTGGTGGTGATGGTGGTGGTGGTGGTGGTGAAGGTGATGATGAAGGTAGTGATAAAAGTGATGGAGGTTGTGGGTGGGTGTGAATAAATCTGTGAAAATTGGAATGAAAGTAGAAGCTGAAATCTTCCAAATAATGAGCCACAATAGCGACACATATTATGAAAAATATTTACAATAATTAAATGCAAATTAGTTCCATACACTTTGCCAATTTTGTTTATTCTGGAGAGAAAACAGTTTCCAAAACAATTTCTAAAATATCAGCAAATTATCAATAACACGCGCAAGTCACACTTCCTTCCAAATAATAGCCAGGGTCTTAACCAGATCACAATTATAACCACCACTCAATAGCATTGTGCGTCGGTTTTCACTCTCCAAATAACTCAGTTATTCTTGTGGCTCTGGTGCCCGTAGCCCGTTACATATCGTGGGAGATGTCAAATTGCGACACGCCCCCGAGCTCCCCGTTCCGGTGGCTGCACTGGGTCTGGCCTGCCCCGAAAGCGCGAGGTTCCCTTTCGCTCGCGCGGCGCATTTAAATCTCCCGACGCACACACTGACATTAGAGAATTGGTTGGGGCAGCGGAGGTGGGGATGATGGCAGAGGCGGGGCGGATTTGTAGAGTGAGGTGGAAACGGAAGTGGGGGCGAGGTGGCATTGGTGAGTTGGCTACGAAGGCAAATGTGGACGTAGGCGTTGAGATTGAGGTGATGAAGAGGTAAAGTTAGAGCTGTATGTCAAGGTGTAGAGACTTGCTAAGGAATCAGTTGTTTTTGATGAATATGAAAAGAAATAAAGATGTGAATCACACAGTTAATATATTCGTAATTTAAAAGATAGTCCTAGCTTTATTTCAGTTCTTCCAATATTTTATTCTTCTATCTACTCCTATCGATCATCTTTCCTGTCGTTGCTTGGTAGGATTCTCGTAGCTAATTAAATGAAAGGTATGCACAATAATTGTTAATATTTTCCGCAATCAGCTCGTCTGTTCACGATTACTAAACCAGCCTTACTTCCATGTGTAAAGCCATTCACCGTCATTGATGCATCAACATTCTGACTTTTATCCATACTTTCTCTTCTTGAGTAATTAATGGCGAGAACGTAAAAAAGGCGGGCAAAACGACCCATCCTAGGTTCTGTTAGGGATAATGACCGAGATGGTAGTGGTTTGTGGTAGATGATGGCGGTTGTGATTAAAGGAGATGAATTGTGCAGGGAAGCACCTGGTTCTGCAGTGTCACTGGTCGACCGTATGGGAAACTGTGGAAAAACACTTGCGGTGCGAGCCGCGGGCTGGTAATGAGAGCAGAACCGCCGCTGAAAGGCTCCGTTCCTGGTGATAGGGGTGGCCGGGCGGTGCCACACTGCGGGCGGCAGTCTGCCCAGGCGGAAAGACCGCGAGAGCACGCCCCCCTCAAATGCTATAAAGTAAATGCCCACTATCAAACCCCTCTGGCTCTATTCCAATGGCCGGTCCCTGAATCACAGCGTTCAAGGCATCAGAGACTGTGTAAACAAAGGGTGCGTTAGGTTTAATACTTCGCTTTTATGTTTTTTCGGTTTACCGCTGCTAACACGTCATCTCTATGCGATTTTGTAACTCGCTCTCTTTCTCTCCGTCGGTCGGAAAAAAGGAATGAAACAAAGAGAGTGATCACGTTTGATGAAAACAGGCTCCCGACGTCGGGGAGTTGTTGAAGTCATTACGAGTGCGTGAACGCCACCGGATGTGCGTGGCTGCCCCGCGGCGGTCACTGTTCGGGGCGTCGAGCTTTTTCGATAGGTCGAGTGTGAAGGGCGAGCGACGGAGCCCGCAGCCTAGCCATTCTTTGTTTTTTTACGAGCGTATAGCGAAAGAGTGGGAAGGGAAAACGATTTGTTTCAAACTGAAGCTGGGGTTTTGAACTATTAATCCGGATATAATCTCCCTTGCAGAATAGCTGTCAGGAACAAAGGCTTCTCCAGAGATCCACGAATATTTTACCGGAATGTAACAAAATAACTTTCCTGGAATTAATTTAGGACGTGATAATTCGAAAATACGTGGTTTGATCACATCTGAATTCAATTGTGAGAAATGAAACGATTTCCCATGAGCAGTTTCTGATTTAGCATCCAAAGTACTGAAAAATATATTACAATATTTATTTATTGTTATCCTTAGATCGTTAGCGAATATTGCGTCTAATATAAATTACTAAGTTAAATACGGATAATTCAACAACATTGACTACATTTTATAATACTTTCTTGTGTGAACCATATTTTTACAAATGTAGAGACCCTCCCAAAGAAGATTGTTAATGGTTTGTAGGATGAAATTACTTCTCTTTTGACGATGTTCGCAGTCATTCGAATTTTAAAACGTGAGAAATAAATTATTAAGAATGTTCTAGAAAGTCCATACAATCCTACTCAAATTAGTGCGATAAGCTAAAAATCTTCCACGATAAAGGGTACAATCAAGAAAAGAACATAGAAAGAACAACACTAAAACAATGGAATTAAATATAATCTAAAGAATGGCACTGTTCCGTGGTAGTGTCAAACAGCTTACTTTCCATCTCGAGGTTCCAGGGTTCATATTTGATTATATTCTAAGAGAATTTCATGTGAGAGAATAGGGTCCTTCCGTTTCCACTACCGGTCACTACACCACTGAAACATCATCATTCAAATCAAGTCATATTAATATCACTAACACTTCAAATCATTTCGTGTAAGATTTATTAGGCTTAGGAACATATAATCACATTACATTCAATCTATACAATAAAATAATCTAATAGTCGTGATTCACTGTTATTCATCAATATTCAGCACGATTTCAATAACATTAAAGGCCAAAAAAACATTAAGTTGAGATAAGGCCTTCGCTTCTAGACCGATCACTATTCTTCTGTTTTCGAACTATCACTTTGAGAAAATCCTATTTAGTGCGGCGAAGGAAAAATTCTAACTCGAGAAAATAGAAAACGTAGGTGAATAAACGCACACAAAATTAGCAGAATCACATGCTGCTACAATCCAATTTACAATAAGCTCGTTGTGTATACGGCCTTTGATAAAGTTATAAATATAAATAACACAAACATAATTACATTTTCTTCGCGCGATCATGCATATTAATTATATAAATTAAACGGTACACATATATACTATTTAATACCTACTTTCATTGAGCAAAATCTTTTAAACTAGCCCTAAACTATTTGGCATTGTAATCACATCCTACTCGGAACACTTAAAGCACCATCCTGATGAGAAATTCCGATGTAGTACTCTAACAAACGTGCCACGGACCGCGCACGATCTTTCCTACCGCTTCCTGGCCTACCTTCTCCCCTTACATACACACACTGACATCACACACTACACTACCGCTTATGCCGGGAGACCAGTAGGAAGCTTAGAGCTTGTCCAGGCTGAAGCGACCCCCCCTCCCCAGGGGAAATATCTGGAGGAGAGATTCCCCGCAAGCCGACGTGTATGTCCGCGAGAGGATCTCACTATGCAGCAGAGATGGAATCGCCGTCATCTCCGGGGATACAATATGCACCACAATAACGGGATAAATGACCATAGCAGTTGACGTGTCCGAAAACATTTAAATCAATCAATCGGATTTCCTCAAGACCCTCGGTGTCCTTGACATCTCTTCTAACGACCTCTGCGATGTCCTCGCCTCCTCTCACGTTAACGCAGCCCACATCCTCATCGCTCGCTTCGTCCTCGCCGCAGCTCCCTTCGTCCTCACTGCCTGCGTCGGAGGCTCATGAAAACTAAGCGGACGCTTCGAAAGTATCATGATCCATTACACAGATTTCGCGCAGGGACGCGCGAGGCGAAGCGACGGTGGCGGCTTCTGCGACACTAGCGCCTCTGGTGGACGAGGCCGTAAACTCGCCCAGACCGGCGGCAGCGGCCTTGCCCGACGCGTCTAAGTGACAGCTCAAGGAAGGAAACAATAAAACAGCTTCCATTTATTACTCTTTTATTTGTTTCTTTAATCAAATTAGACGCTTCCCCCATTATTCGCTCGTTGTTTTATTTTTCCTCCGCCCCGAAAGAAACTTCCAGGCTTTGCATTTCATTTATTTTATTTTAGGAAGTAAAGGAGGGAAGACAAAATATCTGGGAGCTCGCCTGCCTGGCGGGCGCTAAGGAGGAGGGCTTCGGGTCTGCGCGTAGAAGCTGGGAGCCGCCGAAAATGCATGTCCACGTTTGCCACGCTCCTCTCGCCCCAGTCACATGCTTATCTACGCGTTTTTCAAGGTCAATCGTATGCAAAAAAAGAGGAATTAAGTTCTGTCCGACCTTTCAGACAGACTGTGAATTTTGGAACGAATTATCTGTCGAAACTAAAGCAGACATTCCCTCTTGTAAATCGTTTTAAAATGAAAATATCTTCATGCTGAAACCAAACATGTAATCGACAGGTTTTGTACTATGAACTACAATTAAATCATATAAACCCGCTACGCACGAATAGTTATAAATTTTACTATTACTATTACTAAAACAATTCCTTCACAAGACTGGTTTGATTTGCTTATATATTTAATACAAAACAATGTATCGATAGCCAATAACGCAGTTTAACACTTCACAGCAGAACAATACAACACAATACAATTCATAGAAGGTAATCTAATCACAATGCAATATATTATCTTTCCTATCCCACCCAACGTCTCATTTTCCATTAATTCTTTATCAGATCATTATGAATCCTGTACCCGGTCTCTTTCTTTCTTTTACATTCCTGTTTATCCTGCAGTATCTCTCTATCTCTTGTTAATCGGCAAAGCGTCTTTTGAAATACTGGGGTTCTAGGAATCAAGTCCGTATTCACACCAAACAACAGTAATAGTATGTGTACAAAAATTATTTAACATCTAACGTACGAGCGAGTGTTCCCCTTTGAATGAATAAAGTAAAATATTAATACAAAATAAACGCGCCCAAACAAGCAGCATCTGTGGTTTGGAGAAAACTGCGTTGAAATATGTGTTTGAGTTGATTAACTGAATGATTATGAATTCGTTGGGCAGTTATTAATTCTATTAATTGTTAATTATTAATTTTATTTATTTTCATAATTATTAATTTAATATTTATTGGTTTTCATCAGCTTCACCTACTTTAATAATTTCTCCCGTAGGTGGGCAGGCAAGCAATCAAAGCAGGCGACAATCAAGGCAAGCGGTAGGTGAGGAGCTAGGTAGAAACAAAGGCAGGCAGCAATGAAGACAGGCGACTGTTAGACATGTGAGCAAGCGGGCAGGTAGCAGACAGGCACGTGGCAGGCAGCAACAGTGATGTATTCTTGGCTATCCGGGATGAGCCGTGTCTCAGTTAATTGAACTAACGTTTCGGCCATCTTGCTGTGGCCTTCTTCAGAGCTACACTGCTGGAAGAAGGTCACAGCAAGATGGCTGAAACGTTAGTCCAATTAACTGACACGCGACTCGTCTCGGATAGCCAAGAATATATTGACTCTGGCCGCGGAAGCCTACGAACCCAGAAGCCTATGAACAGCAGAAGAGATGAGATCGTAGGCTTCCGCCGCCGGAGTCAGTATTTACTATCCGGGTGACACCGCGTCCATGGCGAAGGTGTCGACGTTTCGGTCGCCATTCTGCGACCTTCCTCAGGGCGTAATGCCGTAAGGCCGTAAGGCATTTCGCCCTGAGGAAGGTCGCAGAGTGGCGACCAAAACGTCGGCACCTTCGTCATGGACGCGGCGTCACCCGGACAGCCTAGTAAATAATAGCAGAAGATTTGTTTGAGGATGGCAGAGGAGGAAGGCACGGAGTACGAAAGGACGGCTGTGTGCGCTCGCGGAGGGGATGGCGGAGTCCCCGGCGAAGGCGACGGCGCACACGGCCGCCAACGAAGGCGGCGGCGGCGGTGACGCCGGGCGGCGCGGACTTGCGCCCCACGTCTCCGTAATGTAATTGGGCGTCGGCGCGGCGCGGCGCGGCAGGCGATCTGCGAGCGTCTGCGGGCCATTGTTCCCGCGGGGACAATGCTCGCTCGCGCGAATTATCCGCCCACCGACCAAAAACACCCCCCCCTCCGCGCGCGCCCGCTCCCCCTCGACTGACCGCCCTCCCCACGCGCGTTCGCGCGCGCATCCGCCACCGCCCTTTGTGCGGCCCGCGCGCGAACTGCGGCCGCCCCCACCGCGCCTCCGTCCAGCCGCGCGATCGCCGCCCCCCGCCCCAACCCCCGGCCAAGACAATCGCCTGCCTGCGCCGCCGCGCGCGTCGCCGCCAATCGGCGGCACTTGCTCGCGAATTACACCCTCGCAATCACATGGCGAACGTCACTTGGAAAAGAAGTGTTCTTTTTAACGGTTAACTCGTGGATCAAGATATATTAATTCTTTACAGCATGGGCACAAGATTTATTTCATACCCGCTGAAGTTCCACATGTTGCCGGGGTATTTAAATTTATTACAATCGTCTAATGCAGCGTTGTCAAGCTTTCCTATTGGTGGCAGAAGCATGCGTTGTAGCACCGTGCCATGCTACAAGTTTCTCAACGCAACTAGCGTTGGGAAAGGAAACTATCAATGGTAACCCCGCCTTATTCTAACTTGGTGAATTGCATGTATGAAGGAGCACTTGCAAAATAAAAGAAAAAATATAAATAAAAAATAATAACTAACGTTCTTAAATGTATCTAAATCCCTTCTTAAAAGATTTCATATGTGAAGCTTAAGCGTTCAGGGCGACAACTCAATGACACCAGCAGCGGAAGCCTACGAATATATCACGAACCCCTACAGGAAGCGTATCTTTAAACGTCAGCATTATAGTTATGAAGAAGGCTACATTAAGACAGCCGAAATATCAGCTCGATCAAGTGAGACGCGGCGAATCCCGGTCAGCCAAGAATAATACGTACTGATCTTGTGGCGAGGTGATCCAACTACATGGAGAGGTGTTATGGTCGTGCTACCCGTGCCTCGGACTTCCGCTGGTGACATTGACCTAGAAAACACTGGTCTATTATATAGGAAAGGGAATGAATTTTAAGTGCATTCATACTCTAGCCTGCTCCATCCTACCACGCATTGTCCAAACTCACCTATCTACTTCTCAGTGACATCACGGTTCCCTTCCTGGCCTCGCCTCTGTCCGCCCTCTCTACGAAAATTGCAAGCTCCTCGTTGATGCCACTGTCGTTTCTACGGTCAGCTGTAAAGGAATATTTAGTTTCATAGTCTACGGTAATGCAATTACAGAGAGCGTGCTGATGCTACGGGAATGAATGGAAAAGCATTTAAGAGGAAATTGTTTGCGCTTTAAAAAACGTGCAATGCCCTTCCGTGGATTTCCTTGTCCTTTTCCAAATATGCACAAAAATACTCTGCGACGAAATGCTAAAAGTTTGCTCTAATGGTTAGGCGACCGAAATGGTTAACATAATTTTACAAATTTTCATGGAAACTAAGTTTTCTCATGTTGTGAAGAACAAGGTACAAACTTTCACTAAAATTGAAAGGAAATTATAGATTTTTAAGACAAAACACTTTTTTTATAATTTAGTAAATAGTAATAATTTTGGGAAGACTAGCATAGGTTACGCCCGACAAAAAATTCCATCTTTCAGGGAAAACACCACCTGTTTAATTTTTTCAGAGATTAATCAGGACAAACCCTGCAACAGGGACAAAATTTAAAAACAAATGTATTAATTTAATATCATCAAAATAAGCATACTATACCCTAAAAAGACAGTTATTTTGCAATTACAAACACTGAAGTCATGAAGGTGAAAAAATTACCAAATTCCATTAAAAGAATTTTCGTAATCATTGTTAAAAAACTTGGTAATGGTTAAATAGCGTACCCGTGCGAGAACTCGCACATTAAGCCTCACCCTCTTCACTACCATCTCATTAAGTGGAAAAATTCTTCACGAAGCGTGTTTGTTTATTATAAAAATGTATAAAAGTAACGTTTAATGTACCTACAGAATATCAAAGTAAAAATAATTCAATTGCTATTTGAAAAAAAAATCAATAATTGGTTATTCAGTATTATAGACATATGTTTTAGAACAATTGACAACATTTCCCAAAAAACACTTGAATTTGCTTTTCGCATTCCTTAATATCACAAAAATATTTGAATAGCTTTTTACTCTTGAGAATGCGATGCAAAGTTGTACATGCGAATATACAAACTCAGGATGGTACAACCCTACTCTTGGAAATGTTTTTTTTTTCATTTATTTTCTTCTTGTTCGGCCATGTGGCCTTTCAAGGGCTTGGATACAATAGATTTTTCATTGTTAGGAATAGGCATCCTTGGCATTTTGAGCTTGACATCACTGCTCCGTTTTTTTTTTGTTTTTTTTGTTTTTTTGTTGTTGTTTTTTTGTTTGTTTTTTTGTTGTTTTTTTTAAGGTGTTGGATTGGGATTGGGATGATTTATTGTTTATTTAAAATTTACATGCTTTAATGTTAGGTTGGATGTTTGAATTGGTTATATCATGGGCTTACGGGGGGCGAAATTTATCTTTTGGGAATTTGGATTTGATGCGGCAGGGGTGCACAGCATGGAAATGTTTGAAATTGCAATTGTAATGCAAGGTCGAATCGAGAAGCGCCGAACCAGCAAAAAATGTAATAGAACGTTCAAGATGATTTCATCCTGAGTATTACAATGTGATCAAAGTCTCTCTGACGTTTTCGGCTTCCAAACTCCAGGTTTTAAGACCCCTAAATTGTTGGTTTTGACGTTATATAACAATATGCAAATGATTTCAGCAAAGCTGTTCAGTTTTTGCGGGTTGCATATGATTTGCATATTTCGATGTAATGTTTTACACAAATCTTCATATATTTAAAAGGTAAACTGCAGTTTTTCACATCTTCATGCAAATATATTTCTTTATAGATCTCATTTAGAAATATTGGTTCCGTAATAGAGCAGCAAAACTCATCTATACTACTGAAATATTATAAGAGAGGAATGACTCCTGGTTTTAATATTCATATTCTGATCTGAACCATCGGGTGAATTTTATAAAAACGTATGCCCGAATCTACTTATTAGAGTGTAGAAAAGTGTACTCGTATTTGTTAACATATAAAGTTGTATTTCGACCAAATTTTACCACAAACTCATGTATTTGGCATACTTTTAAGGATACAAGAATAGAAATACAAATATGTGTCTTGAATACCATTGTTTCACGTGATATTGTGTCAAATAAACAATGATTACACTTCTAAGTTTTATTCGAATATTCAACAAATTGCAGCAAGTCAACAGTACGTTAATCGGTTCACTGAAGTGACGCACACTAATCAGTACACCATTTTTACGCGGGGTTGAAGAAACCACCCGAAGCTGACGAAGATGGCTTCCGACTTAGTAATTATCCCACTCATGGTTACACTATTCAGTTTGAACACTAATTCCAAGTGGATGAACATACTGAAGTTCTTCCACCTCATGAATCTCGGAGGTTTAGTTCTTGATTTTGAAGACAAGTTCTTCAGGAAGCATATTACGAGTATTTTCTAATCTATGTGAAGTTACAGTTAGGGTATACAAACGATTTAATGTGCAACATAACAGCTGTGTGAAGAGAAGTAGCCCAAAAGACTGCCGACAAAGAATATTAATGGAACAGGCAGGTCCGTCTTCAATCGTGAAATTGTTCTTTAAGAAACAGCGAGAAATGGTGTTGCTGGGTAAGAAGTCTTCTCAGATACCTTAACAAGAAACTTTACATACATCTACGTCAGTTTTCAATGGCAACAAATCCCGTCTCACGACTGAAAGACGCTGGTACTCAATTGTGTAACGGCCTCGATATGTTTAATAAGTGCAGAGCGAGTTGAGGTTAAGGATTTGGTCATTCGGATGGCAAATCGGACAACAGATTGCAACTGTTCTCCAGCGTTATTCTGCATATTATACAATGTGCAAACTTTTCGACTATTCTGGACGTTTTCAACAATTCTGGAAGAAACATTGCAAGACAATGGACAAAAGCTGCTATGCAGTGGCCTTGCTTCTTTCAATAATGTGTTCCTGTGATGTCATGTGATGTAGAGAGAAGCTTTTACGCGTGAGTTAAGGAAATTGCTGTTTATATCGAACGTGCTGCATGTTTATTGCATTTGAAAGGAGTGATATGACTCAGAATCTGTGCTGTAATTTATTACTGTTTGTTTTAGAAGCATTTTGCAGCGTAAGAGTACAATAAAACTTTGCTACTTAAAGATATCTTGTCTAATATCATATTTCAATAGACGTTTTTACGTATGTTTTTGTTATTTTGGCATTTCTCCAGAGGTCTATTACACAGTCTTTGTTCCTTCCACGTAGGCTTTCCTTTTGCTGCCTGAGAGAAAGCTAGTGTTTTGTTCAAGGCGGACACAAAGTGAAGAAGCGCGTTTCATTTCTTATATTTTGCCGTTTCGACGTGCATTTTGTTTTCAAATCAAACAACAACAAGAAGTCATATCACGAAAAACAAACATAAAGAAGTCCGAATCATTGTTTTTCCAGTTACCGAAAAATATGAAATTGATTTCAATTCTTTGCGAGTAGTAGACGTTTGGTGATATTGAAACTGCTCACTACTTCAACGCGAAAGAGTTTAGATTGCCGACTATATTCTAAAATATTATTTCCGATTTGTTAGAGATTATTTATCCGAATTCTGTAAATTTTTGTTGTATTCTTAGTGTTTCATTCTTGAGACAGACCATCTTTGAAGATGGACAACAGATAATGAACTTTGAAATGAAGTGGGATGAACAGGTCTCGAAATAGTAGCAGGGATTTAATTTTTTAGCAGGGGCTTTAGCAGGGGATGAATAAATGAAGCAGACCAATGATGAATGGCATAATAAGGTAAAAGCGAAAACTGAAATGTTTCTCAGAAGTGAAAATCTGGTTATATTTTCCCTTATACTGATTTTCTCGTACATTCTTCCCCCATGCTCATATTATTCATCCCTCATTCTGATTTTCTCTGAGAATGCCCGTTATCAAAACCATAAGGTCTGTAATTACAATACGGAATTTCCAAATCAGTAATTTGTAAAATTACGTGACGTATTTCAACAATGTATGTGAAAAGGGAAAGGAATGTGAAATAGCATAATCTCTCTGTCCCTACTGCATATTATGACAATACATCTTAGAATTTGAAACATTATGAAACGACGATGCTAATACAAGATCAGCTAATAAAGTTTTGGAGATTTACATAAAATTCAGTGGTACTGCTTTAATAGATGTAATGTATTCTGTGCCGTTAATAATTTTTCTCTAACAAATCCGGAAAAAAATATCATTATCTTCACGCCACAAATCACTAGGCTATCACTTGGCTGTTTCCTGTTTACCGCATTATGTTCCCTCTAGACAGAGTTTTCCTCTTATTTTTCTTATGCACAAAAAATGTGGACGCCTTCCTCTCCGCGTAAAACATTTAAAAGCTGGAAAATAGAGATTTCTATGAATTTAAATATTTTAAGTAATAGTTTTGATCAGTCTGAAATTATAAATCTACTTCTGAATATAACTAGGCCATGATATGATCAAGTATTTATTAAATTTGTGGAAAAAATGAACGTAAAAACTAACAATCCATAAAAAATTAGAGCACTTATTTCCAAACTCGAACTTATTTTTAAAATATGTTTACACAATTTTCAAAGGGATTTTAGAATAAATCAACATTTTTTATAAGGAAACTTCTTTTAATATAAAATTAAATTATGATTGTATTAAACATAGAAGAGTATTATCTATATTTTGCCTTCATCTCCTAGTATTCTTATATATTGACAAGTGTGTAAATGTGTAACAACAAGAAAACGGATAATTAAGAACTAAATAATTAGGAAACTATGTATTATAATGAACAGGGGCGAATCCAGAGACGAATTTGGGACGGGAAATGTTTTACTCAAAATGTTTTGTTCGAATGTGTCATATTACAGAACATGTAGAATGACGCAGTCTAAACTCATTTAATGTTAAAAGTAATTTTATTTGTTTTAATGTTTATATGAATTTACTTTTGCTTGAAAGTTTCGTGGCAAGTTAAAATTAAGAGTAACTGAAAAAGTTTGGGAGGGGAAATTTCCCTCATTTTCCTCCCCTTGGATCCGCGCCTGTAATGTTTATAAATATGTAAAAAAGTACGAAATATGTAACATTACTTATCATTTTTGTAATTCTATTTTTTAAATACTTTTTTATCTTAAATATTGCTATGTAGTCTCAGTAAGTAGTCGAAATCTAAACATAACACATCGCATAATCCTTATATTTACAATGATTTCCATAAAAATATGAAACAAATAGCTGTTTCAAATTATCACTGAAGAATCTCTCCCTATTAACTCGTAACCCCTTACTGGTACTGACTGAAAGAGTGACCACATCACACGAAGTCACTGGTGCGTATTTAAACTTCCACAGATATCCTTATGAATAATCAATATCCATTGCGACGGAATCGTTTCAATATGCTATGCACTAATAGCACAAATTGTTTCATAACCTGAGTTTTTCTCCAAAGCTGAAGATCTCTTTGTTCACTAGGTCCCCTATTGATTCACGAATAGTTTATAAGAAGCGACTACTGATAGAGCACTTTCAAGGTTGTCGAAAAGGTTCAAGGAACAAATCTCCAAAGATTTAATTGTAATGCTTCAAAGTGAACAATTGATATTAATGTAGGCAAGATAATTTTTCAGCCTTGCTTTATCAACCAATTGCTTTCATGCACCTATGGATTCCGTAGTTTCAGAACCAAACTGATGAGTAACTTGTTTAACAAAATAAAACTTTTGGGCATAGTAGCTCACGGTGTCAATCCAGGTGCCCCATCGCATTAATATAAGTTGAGAAGGAAGAGGCAGTTCCGGATCCAAGCCTGCTGGGACTTTTTGTGTTGGATATAAATGCTCAGTTTTATCAAACTCAGATCTAATCAGTTCTTTAACGCGATGGAACGCATGTAAAAGAGATGTTGCAACAATTATATTCTTTAAAATCGAAAAAAGCTTTAGCATTCTTAATTCTTTCGTTATTAATTTGATCTTTGTAATAATATTATTCGAATTTACAATAACATTAACAATGTAAAGCCACATCGGGCGAATTCTTCCCCACATCACGACATGGGGCTGAATCCATTGTGACAGCAGTTGGAATGCTCTCAATGTCAGAGAGCATTGTGGAGCACACATGCTTTGGAATAATGGTATTCGGAGTTAGGAAAGCCCAGGATTCCGTTGGGTCAATTCACTGCAAACTCGCTGCGTATCTCGTTTATTGCTTTCGAGCATGTGAATTACCAAATTCTAATACAATATCCCGAGTCAGGTGGTTGATGAAACTAAATTAACTAGAGTTTTCAGTTCATAAACATAAGGAGCTGAGTTTGCTATACAGACTGGGTCTTTTCCTTTTCATATTCAAATTTTCTTTGATACGTTTTTAAAGTTAGATCATAAAAATGTAACACAACATCTATAAAAGTCTAAACACATTCTATCCACATTCGATTTCCATTATCTCCTGTTATCGACTGCCATAACACAGTTTTCTTTGTTACGCACAAAAGCGGAATAATGAAAAAAATTACAATCGCCGCAAATTTAACAACTTTATCGATGCAAAATTACTTCAGGCTAGACTACTCAATACTTCAGTCTCTCAAAATAATGTTATTACCATACATTAATAAATTCACATGTCATTACGATTATATTTCATTGTTTTTTCACTGCTGTTTCAAATTGCAAAATATATGTTTATAAATGTGCTCACTTTAAGAATAGAGAAAGATGTAAGGATAATAAGTCCTAATATCACATCATGTACTCATTCAAATGAGAACTAGCAAACTACTTGAGATATCCCTTCTGAATGTTCTGGACGCTTTAGTATTATATTGAGATAAAAACAAGGAAGTGAGGGAGTTAATTTTTTGAGCTGCAATTTTTTTTAGAAATTCCTATTTCGGCTTTTCTACAAGAACTAATATCCTAAAAAAGTTTGGTATTTACACGGTAGTCCAGATGCAGTTCCACCTCCGTCACCACCGCAACGTCTCTGTCGTCGTCCCGCCCCAACCGTCGTCGTCCCGCCACAACCGTCGTCGTCCCGCCACAACCGTCGTCGTCCCGCCACATACAAGTCGTCGTCCGCACACAGTCGTCGTCGCCACAACAGTCGTCGTCCCGCCACAAAGTCGTCGTCCGCCACAAACGTCGCGTCCCGCCACAACAGTCTCGTCCCGCACAACAGTCGTCGGTCCGCACAACTGTGCGTCCCGCACAACAGTCGTCGTTCCGCCACAACGTCGTGTCCGTCACACAGTCGTCGGTCCCGCCACAACAGTCCGTCGTCCGCACAACAGTCGTCGATCCCGCACAACAGTCGTGTCCGCCAAACAGTCGTCGTCCCGCCACAACAGTCGTCAGTTCCCGCCAAACAGTCCGTCCGTCCGCCCAACAGTCGTGCGTCGCCACAACAGGTCGTCGTCCCGCACAACAGGTCGTCGTCCGCCACAAAGTCGTGTCGTCCCGCCAACAGTTCGTCGTCCCGCCAACAGTCGTCGTCACGCAACAACAGTCGTCGTCCGGCACAACAGTCGTCGTCCCGCCAAAAGTCGTCGTCGCCGCCACAACAGTCGGTCGTCCCGCACAACAGTCGTCGTTGTCCGCCAATGTCGTCGTCCCGCCACAAACAGTCGGTCGTCCCGCACAACAGTCGTGTCGCGCACAACAAGTCGTGTCTCGCACAACAGTCGTCGTCCCGCCACAATCAGTCGTCGTGCGCCAAGAACAGTCGTCGTCAACCAAACGCGTCATTCTCCACAAAACCGTCACCGTTCCACGTCTGTCAGTCCACCAGCGGCACCGACGGGTGCCCAGTAGTACGCGGGCTTGCGCGCGTCCGGGCCACGAGACGCGGTAGCCGGGTTGGATGGCCCGGCTGCACGCCCATCAACGCGGGTGCAATCTGCCTAATGGAGGCCCGCCCGGCCCGCGCCCGCCGCGCGCTAAAACCTGCGTATGAACGGGCGGGCC
>BOPP01000051.1:4481577-4514226 GCA_017312745.1 Gryllus bimaculatus | reverse complement strand
GTTATGACGGCCGCCAGCACTTTGGCCCGCCCCCGCCCCCGACCCGCCACCCCTCCGGATCAGCTTCTGCTCTGTACACGCGAGTACAGTGCGGCCCCTTCCCCGGCCAGGGACGGGGGGAGAGACGATAACACCAGGTAAGGTTCTCCAGCTGGCGGCAGCACTACCAACTTCATACGAAGTCGTACCCTGACTCCCTCTAATTAATGATTAAGCTCGATGGGCTCACAAACGAAACTTGTGGAAATGAACGTACAATGAGTTGTTGGCGCACTGGTTGGAGACACTGTAGGTTCTACGATAGTTGCCACCGGTGATTGTATCGCGTTGAGCAGTGTCAGCCAAACATGTTGTCTGTAGACACCGAAAGAAGACAGGTAAATCGTTCAAATATTGCTGACCGTATATCATGAAAGGCAAATTCGTGTTAGTGCTTTGCAGAAAGAAGGAACAAATCACTATGGCGATATTGCTTAGCAACATGTCTTATCTTGGGTGATATTTCTTAGCGAAATGACTTAGACTGGCATATCAAATCCTGTGTTTTGTGCTCACTTTCCATTCCAACCATTTTTCTCTCAAACATTTAAATATCAATCAATCCATGTTCAACTTCCGGTGCACACAGCGTACGTTGCAAGTAAATATGTGGTAATTTCTACCACCAATTCTTTTATATCTGTCATCTTTACTTACTATGCATTAAGGATATTGTTTTTACATGTGTTCTATTTCCTACTAAAAATTCTCTTAATGAATGGAAAAGAGAAAAATGTCCAGTACTCGTTTCTAATTCTCACACATAAAAACTAGTATGATCAGCTATGAAACGCCTAATTGATTTATGACCACAGTAATACGAAACCTGAGACCATCTTAAATTTCAAAATCTAGTGGTCGAATTATATGAAGAAAATCAAAATTTCAAGTAACCAACCACTCTTAATCGTCTTGGCGACCCTTGTGAGCCATTGTTAACCTTTTCAATTAAAGCAGCTAACGTATGATAGAGATTGTTGTGGTCAACTCGTAACACGTGATTACATATTTTGATGGCCATATCAAGTACTCAAGTCAGCGAAGGAGAAGCAACACTTCTAGATTTGCTATTCAGGAAAATTTTTGGATAAGCTGTTCTTCCAATCAAGAGACAGAAAATAACAGATGCTTTTAAAAAATAGTAAAATATCTACCACATGAATATTTCCATTTCTACCAGGAAGTGTCTGGATAAGCACAGACAAATGGAAATCGATGATGAGTCGATGCTGATTAATTAATATAGTAATGATGTCAAGTCCACATGGCACAATATGCTAATTCACATTTAATATTTATTATATCATTATATTCTTTCGTAAGTCCAGAAATAAAGAAAGAAAAATTGAATTAGCTTTAAATTTTCATAATTATTTTATGAAGCAAAACCCGACCAGGGTGTAAAAAAGTTCTGTATACCACAGAAATGCATATTTTATGTAACAGAGTAGCCCAGGCAATAAATAACTTTGGAAGAAGATTTCAAATAACCGATTAAATTAGAAGTTTGCTTATTTCTTGATAAATATCTTCCTACGTCACGTTTTGCAAGATAACTTGAAGTAAAGATTGCATTTCTAATGTTGCTTATACTGATCCTGCAGTTCGTTTGGCTTTTTCATGGCTGTTTTAAATTACAAAACCGGCTGATATCAAATAAGCTCTTGATTTCAAGCGTGGATATCCCTCTTTTCAATAAGATCAACAACTCCATTTTGAAAATTTCTGCCTGGACACCAGTACGATACAGAGAGCGAGGCATTATTCAAACTCGGGATTTGTAATTATCATTCTAAAACGGTTTCTACAACAACCCTCATCATCAGCATTAGAGGCAAATCTCACTTAGGAGAATAGAATCGGAAGCACTGTTTATTGCCTTAGTTTAGAGACTAGAGAGACCGATAGTGCTGCGCCAAGCGGCGTCGCTGTGCAACGGAGCTCGAAGGCTCGGGGGCTCCGCCATGCAACCTGCTGCGACCAAGCAAGTGTGAAGGCGGGAAATCTTGGAACGTAGCTACTTGGCTGTCCGGTCCACGTCCTAGGCACAAGTGTTAACGTTTTGGCCGCCATTCTGCGACCTTCAAGGCGAAATGCCTTGAAATACCAGGAAGTACTCATACAGAATAGCGGCCGAAACTTTGCATCTGTGCCTAGGACGCGACGACTTCCGGAAAGCTACGTAGGAAACTGACTCCAGCCGTGGAAGCCTACGCTCTTAATCTTAACCTTAGCCTACGCTCTTACTCTTGACCTTAGTTGTCATTCAGCCCAGAACTCTGTCAGGAGAGCCCGAACCAATCAGTGGGCGCAACCTCGTAAAAAACGCAGTTATGCGAAATGCGTTTCTGGGAATTCAGAAGCAAAAATGTCAATGAAATCGCTAACATTGGAGCACCCAACAATGAACTAGTTTGTTATTAATCTTTCAAGAATCACGTACATGGGCAAAATAGCAGGAGGGCAGCACCCATGAGCCAACAGATAGACCGTCTTCAGATTACAAGAAAAAATTAAAAGAGTGAGTGGTTGTTGTATGCCGCTTTTAAAATAATTATGAAAGGCAGTTTTTAATTTTATGTTGTTTATGTCGTGTATATTTAAGTAATTTCCTACTTCGTCGTTTTTGGAACCATCTCATTGCAGAGGATATTGAAGACTATCTTCTGCTTCCCGGAGTCATAAAATTAGTACTATTTATCTTCGAAACATTTTTATTTCAAACATTATATTAGTACGGTTATTACGGTTTGAATTAAATTATAAATATCTACAACGTCAGTTTTTATTTCAAATATCAGTAGCTTATAATATATTATTAGAGCAATTCATCGTAAAATATATTAAATACCACGATAAACATCAGTTTTCGTCATAAGTTATAAATAAAAATAATTATATCATGTAATTTACTGGAAGGTTCAGATCCCGAAGATTCAGTGACCTCCCAAGACAATCACTTTGCTGCAATAGCTTTCCGAGCATTCGTCCGCCATTTGTTTTAGGGTGCACAGTCGTAACCGACATCAATTTCCGAGTACCAGGAAAGACCCGGACGTTTCGTACCCCACCTTCTCCTGCGCTTTGACCCAAGTCATCGAAATCCGTCTTCCTCATGCTCTACACATCTTCAGGCTGGATGGTACCACGCCCAACGAATACGCTCGGTCACATTTCAGAGATTAGGCTCCGCAGAATGTAGCTCAGTCAGAGCTTTTAAAATTCCTTAGCCTTTAAAATATATTGCCTGCTGAGTTCATGTCGAGCAGTTAATGTCAGGAAAGCGGAAACATTGCAGAAAGGACACGTGCGAGAACACCAAGTTTGCAAAATTAATATTTGAAACATTTTTATTGCGAGCACGGTTCCAAAAGAAACAATGTGCCAGAAAAAATTATTGATACGAAGAGAACTCTAAAATGTCATTAAAAATATATTCTGGTTATTTGATTCTCTGTTATTGTTAGGTGAAGATACTCCCATCTGTTTTAAATAGAGAATGTTCTTCCTTTTAACTGAACATTAAACTATTGAATACCTTTTTTCTCGATTAAATGCGACTATCTATTACAAAGAAATTCAAATTTCTACGTGAAACAAAAAACAAAAGTGTTGTAAGGCGCCCTTTGTTGAATTTCATTCGTTCTATTTTCCTGTGTCGATATATTTTTCTCTGGTACCGATTTATTTTCGTCTCTAGCCGTATCACACGAATCATCCTATCACGTTTTTGATACCAGAGCCCGTCAATAAGTGTTTTGCTGTCAAAAAAATCGCTGTTTTTTCCCGCGACATTACAATATTTTCGTTATGTTGCAGGCGTATGAGAGAAAATAAAACTGATGAGTAGGAACTATAATCCTGGTTTAAGTTATGAGATTTATCGATATTAAAATTTAATTTGAATTACAGGGAATGTACATAATTATTGCAGTATAAATATATTTTGTAAATGTACTATTACTTACGTATCGCCCCAACGCATTCAAGCACAGGATTATTAACAGACGTTTGTGTGTCGAGAAGGTTACAAATTTTAGGAGCTCGTGAGGGTAGCGACAGCCTCAATGTACGTTCGGCTTTACTTCGCGCTGCAGCTCCCACAATGGTTTCCCGGGCATAGACCTTTTACGACGACCATAAAAGACCCTACTGCAGTGACCCCAGAGACCTTTGTTATGTCGCCGACTGACCGGTGGAAAACGCTACTTGCCAAAGAAAGCAATTTTCATTCATTAATTTCCTAACCTAATCCCCCTGGCGGCACCGCCCTCTCCAAATCATACTGCTTCACTCGCAACAAAGGCCGCCTCCCCCATTACGCGAGGGCGGTAAGTCAAAGGGGCCGACAACGCTTGTCCAGCGCCCCTGGCGGGGGCAGTGCCCGTATAACACGCCCCCCCCGTCCATCGGTTTATTGGCGGAGGTGCGAAGGGTCCGCCCACGCGGTCAGACGGCTCAAGGGGGGGCACAGGGGGGCGGAGGGGGGACGGACGCCCAACGGGCTCGCGACACGCCACACGCACGTCTTTTATTAATAAGAGCATATGGGCCCAGACAGGGACAAGCCTCCGGACAGTGGGTAAATCTCTCGATGGAAGTGGCAAGTATTCCAGGCGATTTTTCAACTTTTGCCTGGTAGCACTTCAATTAGCAAGAGCCATCTTCAAAGATCTGAATTTTTGAAGAAACCAAAGTCTCTGTTTCGGATTTTAGGTACTTGATCTTTACAACTTCCTAAAAATATCTTTAAAAATCTGTAAGGAACCTTTATATGAATATGTAGCTAGACATGAGCCAAATCAGTTAAATTTTAAAGCGTGCTTCTGGTTTTCACAGCTGAGAAAAATAAAATATTTAGAATTTTTTATATTAGACTGAGTACACATTCTATCAGATCAGAATCTTACGAAGTGAATTAATTTGGCATTGTGTAATATCGATCAATAAATAATTAAATTTGAGTAATTGAATAATATTTCGGGTTTCGGTTAAAACGGGCCACTATAGGCTTCGTAGTTTTAAAATCGGGTAAAAACCGCCAATCTCTAAGCCAGAAAAAAAACCATGCTATATACAATCTTGAGAAGGAAGAAAAGCCCGTTGTCCAAGGCGCTACTAAGCAGCATGTAAAATAATCTCAAGCCTAGGTTCTCCCTGAATTTATACTCAATTCTCATCGCCCTTAAGAGTCCTGGTTTTTGTGTGCTACTGGATGGCATTAAGGCATGACCTGTCACCTAGACTGTGGTCATGACGAAATACAAAAGCAGTGTAATCAAATTCATAGCTGAAATAGGGAACGGTAAATTACCGACACTTGAATGGACGTGACAATCAGTAAAACTAATTGTTAATACTAAATACAATTTTCGTGACTTTTGTATTCTTCCTCCCTTCTTCTCCCCGTCTCTCCCTCCCTCCCTCCTACTCTGCCACCCTCTCTCTCAAGCTAAGTGTATTATCATATCTTGTATTTTTAATTACATACCTCTGTCATTAAAACCATTGAGAACTGCTCTTCTCCGGTCGCCATGATTAAGACCTCTCGGTTTGAAATGTAATTTTATTTCCCAATTCGGAATCTATAAATTTTAAAAATTCTGAAGTAAGTAAAAAATTGAAGATTAGCGAGTTCATCACGGCGTTAGTAAGAAATGTCTCAGAAAGAAAAAATCGATCTGATGGATGTGGTTGAGATCTCGTGGCTGGAGTTCGACGCATTCGTTCGCGGGACAGCCGACAATTTCTGGTAATTGCACGCGCAAGTCGCACTCGTGCGAAATCAGAGCGGTGACCAGCGGTCCATTTCTGCAAGACGCACCGAGAAATGCTCGTTTCAAGCTCTGATAGATAACAGAGCCAATGGATAGGAATGAAAAATGTAAAGTATGGGCTGAAGTGCCCTCGGGGGACACATATAACCGTAATTACAGTATGGGCATATGTGATTCTTTGTTCTTCCCAATGATAATATGCTATTTTAGAAACGATTATCTCGAGTGTGGTTTTCAATTTATTATTACTTTTGCAGTCCCTATTTCAAGGTAAGGGTAGTAATTAAAATACAAACTCTTTCAATATATTGCATGTGTTATATTGCATATCTTTTTGCCAATGGACATTTTGTACGAAATTTCATACAACGGTGTTAAACGAGTCACTTGCCCCTGATTGCTAGGCAACTAATCATGCCTGCCAGACATCAGGGCATTTTGCTTTGCCTGCAAATTAGGGCGCATATATTTTCTCCCCACATTTTCATTAAAGAATTTATCATTTCCTTATCCCTCTGAATCCTCTAGATGGTTGTAATACTTATTCTGAGTTATCTGTAAAGAGGTCTTTTTGAAAACGTGTTGAATTAAGCAAATTTTGACATTTCTCTAAAACTAATGTAACATTGACAGTGCGCCAGAGCCGACACTCTTATTGTAGTCACCGAAATGATACCTATCCCCTCAGGGCCCATTTGACACCGCCACCGGAAATTGTCTGCCTAGAGCAGGCAAAGTTCGCAGTATGGTGTGGTGTGTCGGGCGGAGTCCGGGTGGGCTGGTTCGGGCCGCGGGGCGGGGCGGGCCAGGGCGGTGCGGTGCCGCAGGGCATGAGTCAATACGGCGCCATAATTGAATCGCTTTATTGCCTGTGGACACGCAGGTGGACTGCGGGCCAAGCCCCCAGCGCCGCCCTCGGCTTCGGAGAGACAGACGAAGAGGGCAGTGGTGGATGGTGGACTGGGAGGGTCCTGGTGGGTGGTGTGGGACATAGTGAGATCGGATAAGGTCGGTCGAAGGGAATTAGTGTGGGAATAAGGAAGGGACGAATGGAGTGTGAAGGCAAAATACGGAGAAGGAAGGAATGGATAAGTAAGGGGTGTTGAGGGGAAATCGAAGGGAGCCGGAGGAAGTAGAAGAGAGTCGAAGGGAGTCGAAGGCGAGTCCGAAGGGAAGTCCGAAGGAAGCAGGGTCGCAGTAAGGAAAGGGAAGGATCGGAAGGAGTCGAAGGAGTCGAAGGGGGATAGAGTCGAAGGGAGTAAGGTAGCGAAGGAGGAGAGCATGAGTCGAAGAGGAGTCCGAAGAGTCGAGGGAGTCAGAAGGGAGTCGAAGGGAGTCCGTAAGGGAGTCGAAGGGAGTCGAAAAGGGAAGTCGAAAGGGAGTGCGAAGGGAGTGCGAAGGGAGTCGAAGGGAGTCGAAGGGAGTCGGAAGGGAGTCGAAGGGAGTCGAAGGGGAGTCGAAGGGAGTCGAAGGGAGTCGAAGGGAGTCGAGGAGTCGAAGGGAGTCGAAGGGAGTCGAAGGGAGTCGAAGGGAGTCGAAGGGAGTCGAAGGGAGTCGAAGGGAGTCGAAGGGAGTCCGAAGGGGCGAGAAGGGAGTCGAAGGGAGTCGAAGGAGGTCGAAGGGAGTCGAAGGGAAGTCGACAAAGGAGTCGAAGGGAGTCGAAGGGAGTCGAAAGGAGTCGAAGGGAGTCGAAGGGAGTCGGAAGGGAGTCGAAGGAGTCGAGGGAAGGTCGAAGGGAGTCGAAAGGGAGTCGAAGGGAGTCGAAGGGAGTCGAAGAGGAGTCGAAAGGGAGTCGAAGGGAGTTCGAAAGGAGTCGAAGGGAAGTCGAAGGAAAGGTTCGAAGGGCAGTCGAAGGAGTCGAAAGGGAGTCCGAGGGAGGCCGAAGGGAGCCGAAGGCAGCGAAGGACCGAAGGGAAGCCGAAGGGAGCGAAGGGAGCGAGGCCGAAGGGAGCCGAAAGGGAGCCCCGAGAGGGCCTTTTGTAAGGGCACTGCTCCGGCATGGCATTCGTCTGGAGTTGATCAAACAGCATAAAATTGAAATGTTGGAAGTGAGATTCTTGGCAGTATTTATCCAATAAAACATATTGAGAATTACGTGCTGCTCATCCACGGCTACCTCCTGCGGCTATCCTTGACTACCTCCTATAGGACGGGTACTACTATATTGAAATAAAATGTAATAATTTCCTCACTCATTATTTCACTTTTTCCATTCAAGTATCATTTTAAATGAAGTTTCGCGAAAAGTAATCAAAATTGTTTTCTTAATTATAGTAAGTTTGTACGGAATGATGATTATTATTATTTCACATCCACATATCTGCTCATAATCCACAAACAAAATCATAATACTGCTGCCTCCCTGCAGAATTCAGGCGCAATGGAAGATTCCACCCAAGAATGAGAACAAAAGCACGGGAGAGAACGTGAACGTGGCAGAAGAACATCTCGCAAGTGTAAATAAGTGGCTCGTCTTTGGGGAGATAATAAAGTGGCCGGCGGCGTGGCATTCGTTCTCTGAGCCACAGACGACGCAGTTACATCCTGCAGTTGCGCATTCTTGATTCAAGCACCTTCCATCCCTAGCAACACCTACTTAATATTCAGAAGAATTATCTCGTCACGTGCTCATAATGACATTTCACAGAAATAAATGATACCAGATGGGCAAGTGGTGACAAAACAAAATAGAACTTATTTCATTAATGCGCTTGTATTTCTTACTTGTTGATACCATTTTTTTCACATTCATACAACACATTAAATAGTTCGAACAATTTGTGGATCAAACAGACACATAAACCTTAACGATTTTGAAAAAGAAAACGTGATCCTCGAAACAGGTCAAAGAGAGTGATTTTTCATTCATTTCCAGAGTGTTTCATCTTGTAATCGTTATTGATTTGCCATTGATTCGTATGAAGAACACGTGAACAATTTAACTGAGAAATGTCGTTCAACTATCATCTGTTCTCCATTTTACTTTCGGCGCACCATTTGCCGTCTTCACTAATTCAGAGCGATGCTTCTACACAAAGCGGTAACAATCTAGTGACTTCTAATCAAGTAATAACGCAACAATTCATAAAATTTCAAAAGGTACGGTATAATGGGAACTACAGTTAGTAATAATACAAGGCAAACTAGGTTTCAAAGGCAAACAAGGAGAATCCTAGAATCCACGCGTCAGAGTAATTTATATACATTATTTCTCCGAAGCATATGTAAAATGTTTAAACATAAAACGTAGGTAGTACTTGTTTTTAACATAGTATATATATTTAATGAAAAAATCTATTATCTTTTTCATATATATATATATATATATATATATATATATATATATATAAGATAATATTTTTTTCAATCAATACGTTTTGGGAAAGAAGTAGCAGAAAACTAGTAAATGAAGAGCTTGTTACTAAACTGATCATGAATGGAAAAGATCTCGAGAGAAAGTTTGCAGAGGAACCACTGGAAGAACGTTTATGATAAAAATGATGCAATTAAAATTACACATGCATTAACATTTTTCGGAATGCAGTTATTAGCGCTGGGTAGCCCATGCTATACTTCGTTACTTTTTTTTACGTTTTAGAATATTCTATGTACGTATTGAACAATTTTTTTAAATTTACATTGAGGAAGTGTTAGGAAGATAATTAATGAGAAATAAATATAATTTTATATTCTGTAGTTTAGGGATGACTTAATTTACGTAATGATATAGAAAACTTAATTTTATATAACATTAATACTAAACAAGAAGACATAATAATATTTCTGCCTTATTAATTTTCAATCGCTGTGCTTTTTTCATATTATTAGCGCTTGTTTGACTTATTCAGTTAATATTAGTGCTGTTTACATTTACACATTTTACAAATAATGATTAACAAAGTATAAATTTTTTACAAATAATTTGTTGTAAAATATGTGGACGTAATTTTGTTTTGTTTTCTTGCAAGAGGAATGGTTTGATTTCTTTCATTTCCTGGTTTTAGGATTATTTGCTTTTGTATCTATGGTTTTTCAAATTAGTCATACTGTAGTCGGCTTTTAATTTAAAGACAGAAAACTATTATATAATAATTTCTTTTATATGAGCATGGCAGCAGCATTAATGCAAAAGAAAATGGTGCACAGCTAGACAGTATGTCCGTATCCACAGTACAAATGAAATGAGTGTCTAATACAAACCGCATCTTCAGTTAAAGTACATATAGCTACAAATATAATAGAATAAAACTTCATAAAAATACAATTTAATGACCGATTATTTTATCTCACTAATTAATTTAGCAGTGTTACATTTGTTCCACCTTCAATTTAGTATTTTGTTAAGATTTACAATTAAATCTCGAATTCTGTCGATTGATTACTTCGTGTTTCCGGGCGCGTCAACTGATATGGTCATTAGTCACGTTAGGGTAGTGTATATTTTATCACGGGAGCTGGCAGTGTTGTTCTCCCGCCAGTTGGTGAAATCTGGTGCCGACCTTCACGTCGGCTTGCGGAGTTTTCCTTATCCAGGCGTCTCCCCCTGCAGGGCACCGCTTCAGCCAGGAAAACCTCTAAGCTCCCGACATGTGTGGTAGTGCTGTGGGTGTAAGCGCATGTAAGTAATGAGTGAGAATACGACAAAGCAGAGGAAGGGAAGATCGCTCTCGGGCCTTGTCTTTGGTAGGGTACTGCTCCGGTATTCCACTGATGTTGATAAAAGAAACCACGGAAAACTACTGATCACAGCAGCGGGCACAAAAATGTTCCTCCAGACAGGGGCTGAATTCGTCTACCTATCGTCGAAAATCTTTCCGCCGTGCCTGCAGTGACATGAGTTGATGCTCTAAGCCACCTCAACCGATGATCTTTTCGACAAAAATTACAGTAAAAACAAGCATAAAATAATAACAATAATAACAACAATAACAACAACAACAACAACAACAATAATAATAATAATAATAATAATAATAAGTTAAGTTTATAATCATTAGCCAATTAACCAGTCAATAATACGTACGTTTTCATGCTTTTATTTAGGAAAACCGAGCATCTTTCGGAGAGTAAGTACCCAAATAGCTGAATTTGAAGCATTTTCATTAATCCCTTAGAGTATTCGCTCTTAAGTACAGTAAGGAAAATTTTCTCATTCTGTAGTAGAAAGTATATTTAAACTTGTTGCCACGCCTGATGCTAATGCATATCTGCCGCTGCCACCTCAACTCAGTTTCCAAGTTAACATTGCAAACCGAATAGGCTAAGTTAATTTTGCAATACCTCTCAAAAAACTCAATATGTCGCTAAAAGAAATTCACACAAATGTTTAAATCATGTTTACAGTGGCCTACTTAAAACGTTTTATCACAATATTTCATTACTGAGATCACTAGCACACTCCAAAATATATGAGAAGCTTTGCTAATGCGGGATAAGATATATTCTAGCAAGTAATGCTTACTGTAGAATATTTTTTACTACTTTTGTAGTAGTGGTGACTGAGTATTTAGAGATTTGTTGTTACAATATGCCACAACAAACAACTTTAATTGAATGCTTAAATAAACAATAGTCGCACCAGAAGAATTGTTTCTGCTTGTATACTTTCTTGTGCTCGTTCATGGTAGTATTAATTATTGTAAAGCTAAAGTTGGAGTCGAATGTTAATGAAAATCTCTCAATTGGGAGGAGAATTTTGGGAAGCTAGCATCTTTTCTTACCGATTGCAATTGCATCAACATTCGGAAGACATGATATATCCAAATATCACATTCTTGTTTATATTCATTTATATTCACATGTAAAAAAGAAAAGAAAAAATGTATACCTAACACACATTAGTGGATACCTGTATTTAGCCCTATAATGCGGAACAAATCTCTTTATCCAAAACCGAAGACAAACATCAATATTGAAACTAGCAGTAAGATGCATATTACCATAGCAAAATTGTAATATAAGAGATCAAAAAGTCTTGCTACTTTCAAGTTTTCAATATTAACTGTTTAATTTTATTTCAAATAATTTATGTCCTTTCATCTCAAATTCAATTCACATTCACCTTTCATTTATTCTGTATTCCGAACACAATGCTATTTCAGCAGTCAATGTAGGGCGCATATCCCCAGACGATCAGAGTCCTCCAAAGCTATAGAATGGGTCTAACAAGAACTCCGGCGTACGGTTCACATAGAGCAGCAGGGTGTTGATAAGCCCTTCATATTCTTCGTGAAGAATTATATGTGTCGCCAGACACCGTCCATAAATCGTAAATCTAAGAATCTGGGCCTCCATTATCGAGTCGTACCGACGACAAGTTACAGGCCACAAATTTCCATTTGGAGATTTGCAGCAAATTTCCCATGAAATGGATATCCAGGCTCGGGCGCGTCCCGCACTCAGTTATTTACGAGTTCAATGAAGTCATATATTATAAAACTTCTTCCAATGGTTGAAGAAGGAAAAGAGTCGAAGTTCTTTTCAGCTTGCACGCCCCAAAGAACTCAAGAAAAGTGAAAAAGAAATAAATGGATTTTCTGTATCGACACATGCAAAGCGATGTTTCGCATCTTCAGCTCATAAAAAGACGCGCATATTCCAGTAGTCTATATGCCTATATTCTACTTTTAGCTTTCTCAGTTCCCGATCTCCGTGTTTGGCTCCATAGTTCACAGAGTTTAGAGAGACAGAAATGGTCCTTCCCCTTGTTTTCAATATTCGACAAAGGGAATAAAGAGTGAATGAAAGCCGGATTTTATTCTGAAGAATAATGATGTTAAATGCAGCTTATCTTCCAGCCAGCCGACGGAAAGAGTAGCTTGTGCAACTGAATATAACATTCAGCTGTGCGAGAAATGAATTAGTTTTGATGAATATTGGTGATCAATCTACAGAACTGTGACATGAAATTATTTTACATATGTTTGAATCTTTCGTGTTGTAAGTTTAATGAAAATTGGACCAGTCATCAAAACATATAGTGACGTGAATTATTATTACTAATGTAAACATTCTTGCTTCGTGCTTCAGAATGGCACAGACGTACTCGTACTTTTAGGGCATATCTTGCCTTGGTCTTCATTTCCGTTTTTCCTCACGTTATTTGTACTACTATTTATGGATGCCTCACGGACCTTACCAAGACCTCTCGCGGTATCTATCGCCCCTCAGGGGACATTCATAGTGAATAGCCTTTTCGCGCTCCCGACCCTCCCATAGTTTAGACATCCATACCAGAGATAATCCCATCGAGCAGGCATTTCATCCCACAGATCATCCCATCGAGAAGGCATTTCATCCCATAGATCATCCCATCGAGAAGGCATTTCATCCCATAGATCCCATCGAGCAGACACGTCATCCCATAGATCATCCCATCGAGAAGGCATGTCATGCAATAGATCATCCCATCGAGCAGGCATGTCGTCCCATATATCATCTAATAGAGCAGGCATGTCGTACCATAGATCACATAGAACATGCATGCCATCCCATAAAGCAGGCATGTCCAGGTCGCGGGCAAGGTAAGTAGTAATTCTAGTATCACTCTAGAGTCCGCAGACCCTGCGTCCAGAGAAACTGGCGAGACGTTTAAAAAGTAAGGGTTGTACAAATTTCTCCGGGGTGGAGGTACATCGCTAGATTCCTGGCCCATGACAGTTTTTTTGAACAGTCATTTGACAGTAATTGCCTCAAATTTAGTGATATTAATGTTCATTCACAATTTCACACTCGTGCGTTTTTAACTCGCAATCGCATTTATTTAAGATCGCAATATTGGCATTATCTTCCTTTATTCAAGTCAAGAACAAATATTCTTGTCTCTTAAAAGAGCTATCCGCCCATTAGAGTGATACAATAAATCTAAGGACGAGATTCTAGGCTACATAGAGACTTGTTTATTTATTTCAAGTTTATTGTAACTTATAAATAACAAAATCATTTAATAAAACAACACAAAACGAAAGAAGACAAAGATATGTCATTCAAACATTGTTCTGCTGCTTGACAAAATAATTGTACAATTCATAAAATTGAAATAAAACAAACGTAAAATAAAATAATAAGTAATAAAGTGTATAACTGAAATCAAAATTTCGGAGGACTGAAAGCACCCGGCGTATGCTTCCGTTAGAAGCTACCGTACGCCGTGATATTTTGAGCGAGCTTCTTGCTTACCATCACCACAGCCATTACCACCGCCACAGCTTGCGTTGTACACCCCTTCCTGAATTTGGAGGGGAAATGAGAAAGAGCAAATGATGTCAGGGAAAGTTCCCTTTGCCTGCACGAGTTCCAGGCTTTCCAGGCGGGCAAGTAGCTCGTGCGGGTGCAGTTTGACTTGCTCGGTGTAGGACTATTTTTTTCAAGTACTAGCCGTGGTGTCTCGTGGTCCTACCTCGGTGCATGTACCATAATCCTGAGATCTGATTGCTCAATTATGCACACAGAGTTCACACAGTTGCCTGCCAGGCCATAGAATTACGAAATTATTACAGTATAATACAAGAGGAACTCGGAATGCACCCCAAGACATAAACACAAATTAAAACATTCACACTGATGTTTTAATTGCTGTTGGATTTTATGGAAGTGCTGCTTTTTAGCGAAAACATCGTCGTTCAGCTGGAAACTTGAAACCATTGCGAACTCTGTCATATCTTACTATTTTCGATGATTGGGCTGTTGAAGGTAAGTTATGGAAACAAGCACTGATAGGACATTATAATTACTGGAATAACTGGTTAAAAATTTCATGCATCATTGTGCTTGAGTGAAGATTATTTGTTTGGAAACAAGTAACGATTTTGCCAGGGAGACTGATAAGTCATGTACAATGCTACCAACTCTAAACAAACGAAGTATACTGTTGTTCTAACTAGCTGCACAATCATCATCCTAGTTTTGCAAACTCAGCTCGAGCATAGGTACAATTAATATTTTCTCCGGGTCGCTCAATTCCCTCAAGACACCGCAGGGCAGATGCCAAGCTTGGAAACTGACTCTTCCTTCGCTCCCCTCCGCTACTCCCCCGACGTTAGTGTAACGACTCAGTCAGTCTCAAACACGCATTTTGCGTTTCTCAACAAAATTCACTACAAACTAGTTATTATCCTCCTCAATGAATTACCTTTATAACAACTGTAACACACCATAATTTCGTGTTAATCAAAACCACGTAAGTGTGTCATGTAGAAGAAGCCTTGTGGATGTGTCGCTGCTAGACATGCAATTGTGCACTCTTCCACGGTTCCGCAACAATGCAGTTAATGTGGTCATGGTAAACTATTTATGCCACAATGTATTGTAACTCACATCATGCTGAACGCTCATGTATGTGCGTATGTGCTCCTAGCATACACTGATTTCTTAACATGTGTTGCACATGATCATATAATAAGCAGAAACAATTACATGATTGTTGTACAACGGTGTCCACTTCCGCGGCATTCAAATAATTTCCTGCAGTTGCCGGTTATAATTCACGGCATTCCTTCGCTTCTAGTTGCCACCTTGCTTGCCAACCGTCGTCCCATCCCCACTGCACGCCGTTCATATCACGCGCCTGCGTACGTGTGCACCTTCAAGACTACGCTGCACCATCATTAGATTAGATTTAGGTTTATTATTAATTCTGCAGTCACGTACCGCATCTTGGGTGCAGAATGCCTTCACTTTAAGCTGAAAGCTACCGCTACTTAAGCTTACATTGACTAACAATTACAAGAGAGTAGTTAAATAAAATAAAACAATCAATAGTAAATAGTACATAATTTTACCACGCAAGCCTTACTAAACTGCACTGCACTATATAAATAGTAGTAAAACAATAATATTAATAATATTATTAATAATAATAACAATAATAATAGTAATACAACTGATTCTAATAATAATAGTTAAACAACATACTTATAGGGGAAATACTACTAATTTAAAAGTAGAAACTTAACAGAAATACATTGAAATATATTATACATAAATAGCTAGAATACATTTTTTTTTTAATTTTCTAACCTTTGATAAGAGTTCAAAGGTTCTGGGTGGCAAACTGTTCCAGTTTCCAGTAGTTCGGTTTGTGAACAGAAATTCCCAACATCGGTTTTTTGTATTCTTGTCTTAATTTTGCGTACATGATCCACACTACCAAACTATGTACGTTTTCCTACACGACTGTTAATTTCATTCCAAGCAGGTTAGTCTGTGTATTGCTTTGAAAATACCATAGAGTCGCAACTTAACCCGCTTTTTTTCGAGTGACTCCCGTACATCTCTATTTTTTCTACTCCTGAATACGAATTTTGATCCTCTGCGCAGGATCTTTTCAAGATTACCTTGCTGCAAAATTCTGTAACGGGTCATAACAACGCGCCATATTCTAACAGGTTGCACTAAGGACATGTAAGCTAATTCTTTACTTCACTGTACTCCTCTTTAGAATCCGCATAACAAAATGTAAAGATCGTCAGGCACAACGAAATGTACTTCATTTTTCCAGCTGAATTTAATAATTATTCCTATTAAGTATTCCTAAATATTTGCAAGATGTCACTGTAGTTATGACATTGTTGTTCAATTTGTACGTAGTTTCACCATAATATTGACCCCTACAAAACGTGCGAACGTGAACGCAAAATTGTTTGGCAAGTCATTCACGAAGGCGAGAGACTTGAGTCCAATGACAGTTCCTTGTGGAATTCCTGACGTAACACTTGCGGAGGTTAATAAAAATCTTCCGATTCAAACCTTCTGTTTCCTATCACGTAATAGTTAGTTTATCCAAGCCATCACCCTTGTGTCTATACTCGAATCTATTTTTTTTTACAAGACGATCGTGTGGAACAACATCGCTTTGACACAACCAAATACTATTGCTACTAGAAATCTATTACTGTTACTGATGTTACATGGTTCTGATTGTATTTAATGTTCCATGTTTTTCCTTTCAGCACTATGTATTATGCTCTGTTGCATATCTGCATGCACGTTAACTGCAAAGAACACAGACTTTAAATGCACATGCCTACACCTATTGCAATTATTTAAATGCTCTGATCTTAGATATAGCCATAATTGTAATCAAGTGTATTTTACATAGTTTTAATCACATGTTTTTTCTCATCAATGAGAACGTGCCTACTAAATTCTCCCAAAGTAAGAGTGGCATCCTCTGTATCTGACATTTACAGGGAATGCGTCCGCGTCACATTGTAGACGGTGGTCCTTCGAGTTGATAACAAAGTTATTAAAGGTCAGTGGAAGGAGCTGGGTGCTAGCTCATTCGAGCCAAATCAACAGCCCACTGCCTCCTCAGTCAGCTCTCAACAAATATCGGGTGAATAAGGTCCCTACATTTGGAGTGTAAAGTGTCAATATATTTTACGTGACTGCACATTTTACGTTCGTTTTATTTACCATTCACATTGCAGAAAGGAACATATAAACGACGATACGGATATTTTCTCACTCATACGTCACATACATTGTTTACTGTTTTTGACTAAATAAATCTAAATCTAAATAAATAAACACAAAAGTCGATTAAACTGTGCTTAATGAGGACCAGGAGAGAGTTACTTTCGAGAATTTACAAACTGTTCACGAATTCAAGTTGGATTCTTAACAAATGAAGAAAGGCTGCTAATTATTTTGCTGAATGGAATGGAACAAAACACTCTTTCTCATAAAATGGCATGCAAGGAATGGTTATGTTGATTCGTCCTATGGGTTAACCAGGATCAAATACCGAAGACCTATCGACCAAACGTGGAAACTGAATCCACTATCATGGGAAAGGGAGAATGTGGTATCACCAGAAGTGTGTTGATGCTTTACGGAAGAATAAATCTGTAGGCAGGAAATTTGTCGTTCATTCGATGTAAGCAAAATTTTATTTACACTCTTCGACCGAACCTGTGACACGATTCATTCTCCTGGTGGAGGGCAAATCGGGTCACGAGGATTTCATTAAGAAGCGTACATTATAACCACAGGCATCAATATTCAAAGTTTTTTTATCGAATCCTTAAACCGAACAACTGTCCTTTGCTGATGGAGACTGCCCGTTTCTTTTCGAAAACAACAGCAGAATTTCTAGACGATTCGGCCGAGATACGTGGAGCGCAGATTGTATCTCCGCTTGCGCACTAGAAAAGTCATCTCCTCCACCCGCCGCGCGAGCTTAACCGACTGGCGCGAACCGATAGTGATCCCGCGCGCCATTAATATTCGTCATATTCAGCTCACTAACAACAGAGACTATCGATTCGCGCGCTCTGCCCACCCTGACCTCGTTCCGCGCGGCGACAGAGGAGACGGTGCCGCTACTACCGCGGTGCAACAAGAAACGGAGCGATCGAGTGGAGGGCTCTCCAAACTGCGACCAGCGGAACAAACCTGGCATCGAGCTAAAAGTGGATCTGACATTCTCAAATTCATTATTCACATCTCAAATACACTACGCTCTTACCATCGCCGCCTTAATCGAATTCTGCCTCCTAGATGGAGGATTGAAATACGATGGCAAAACCACCGAAGGCTTCCAATTGCTCATATTGATTTGGTAGTTCAAATTGATTTGGTAAAGACAGATTTCATTCGTACACAAATTACAAAGCCCCAAACCACATCAGTAGGTCAATATCTGAGAGAACGAGAAGAATCTAAGCATTTTCCATTATTATTTTCAAAACTTAATGTTTGAGCAGAATTTTAATAATCATTCGTTTTTACAATATACATTTTTAAATTTAAACTCGACTTTACTGTTCATCCGAGAGCACTCACCATTACATTAGAAGTCAAGATTAATCTGCTCTTAATTTGCAGTGTTTTGTGTGCAAGGAGATAAATTTTCGAGAGGAAATTTTTCCTGGTCTTCCAAGGGAAGATTGTACTAAATATTTATAATATGCACAAGGTTCTTGGTTGTCTTAGGAGTGCGTTACTGGATAAAATACGTGAAAGGAAGTTGAAACAAGTAAAGAGTACAAGCAAGATATTATTTTAGATGAACATTTTCAATCAGGTTGGATTGAGATCGATAAAATATTATCCTCAAAATATTAATTCTAGCCTTCCCCATAGTAGAGGTGAAATTGTATATTTGTTATAAAATGACAATTTTTTCAAATTACGTTTGTCTAATTAATTAGTGAAAATTTGTTTTAAATCTTGTGATGTAAATATACCTATCTACAAACATTTTCTGATTTCCTGTCGAATCTGAGAAATATTACTATTCTCTTCTTCAAAAGTTTTCCAACCCCTGTAACCGGTGTAATGTTCTATGGTCACGTTGAAATGAGGTACTTCACATTGACGGGATTTCGTGGCGACAATTGCCGACGCAAAACTCCAATACATGGAATTCACGACCTGGAAGTATGACGTACCCTCATTCCACTTCGCGTAACATTCAGTCGAGAAAAGTACATACGCAACCAAAAGTTGCCCTTCTACAAGGGATGTTTTGGAATGAAACGGGTTTCTCGCCCGAATTGCATTAAAGAAATGCATTTCTTCTGCTAGAGGGGTAACGATAGTGAGGCTGTCAAATATCGCAAGGTTGCTTTTTGTTGAATGTAAAGAGACAGTGCTAAGAATATGTTTAGGGGGTTTTGTCGAGAAACATCGGAGGTCGCTGAGATAAAGGTGCCGTAGCTGTTGCGGGCTGGAAGGGTCGAGGATTCGAATCTCGTCTCAGGTGTGGATGTTTGTGTGTGTGTGTGTTTGTGTATTCCTTACGTGTTCTTCACGCAGTTCCCCCTACAGTTAAAACTATTACTATAGTTATTACAAGGCAAATTGAAAAGTTTAAAAAAATGAATAATTTAAAGTCCATCAGAAGAAAATAATTGTATGATATCTGATTGCTTTTAATGATTGTAAATTGAATTAAAAACGTTTAGGAAAAACGAAAATGCATATACTTAAAAAGTATTTAAACTCCACAAGTTTAGATAATAAGTGGCAAAAACGTCAAAAAAATATTGTAGCAAGGCTAAGTTGTGTATAACATCAAGATAGATAAACAATTGTTATGTTTGTTTATAGAGATTCAATGGCCATCAAACAGTTTAGAATTAAGTAAAAATGAAGAATGTTGAACAGAAAAACTAATTGGAAATTAAAATAAAAAGTTTGACACACGACACTTAATATCGTAGGCAATACAGTGAACGATTTACAAGTAGCTTAATTTATAGGTAATAAATAAGTAGTTTAAAATAATAAGTAGTAATAAATATTTACTAGCTAAATTAAATTATTCACCAGTCGAATACTCGTATGTTGTTTTGTAGCCCACGAAAACAGCCACTCCATTTAATTAGATATATTGAGCGAAATTATAGGGGCAAATCGTGAATTACCACAATAGCACGATAAAAAGGAAAAAAATTATTCATTTTAATTGCATATCCAATGCGAGGCAGTAAAGTAATATAAACAATTATTTTAATTATAAAAGTGAAAGAGTAGTGATTCTAAGCTATGTGTATTATAAATATCTTTAATATTATTCAGTATAAGTAACTATGTCTTCTATTTAATTAGGTATTATTATTATTATTATTATTATTATTACTAATTATGTGTAGTGCAGTGGCGTTGTGAAATTGAGGATAACAAGTGCGTAAGAAAGACATTACAGCTTAGTGATTCGCAGTGCGGTGAAGTGAATTGTGGTGAAGTGGAGTGCTATGAAAAATTGCACAGTAAAATGTTCACATTAATTTGTAAAGTTTGTAAATTTTGTGGAGTTGTTAATTTTTGTAATGTTAAGTTAGTGTATTTTGCCACGAAGTTCTCAAAAGTAATTGCAGAATTATTAATAAATCTAATGTAATCTATATTTTTTAAACGTTTCGAAAATTAAATTTATATATTCACTTCATTGCGCATAGGTGATCTACCACATCAGAGGTATTGGACATGATATATACTAGCTAAATATTTTCTCAAAACTTCTTTAATGTGCCTATTCTAAAACGATTACAGATAATGTATACAATTGTTAATAGGTAACTTTTATTTCAGCTAGAAAATGTTAATTAGCTTTTCAATGAGATTGTGATTCATAATACATATTTATATTAATTTTTAAATGATCTAGATTATCAAACTGTCGAGGGATATTGTCACAGCTTTTTCTGTATAGTTTACCTGAAAGATCAACAGTGTGGTGAAAGTAAAGTGACCTCAGTTAGACAAAGAATCGTATTTACGATCTTGAAAACAATTCTGTTCAATGTGAAAAGAATTCACTTTGACACTGTTTTTACCCTTTATTTCGTTATCTTCTTAACATCCTTTTTTTTCATTTGTCGGAAATGTTTTTACTGCAAACATTTTCCTATTCACATTCTTTTGTTGAAATATAGGATCACATTTTTACCTGCAAATGTATTTAAAATTTTATTAATAATTAATAATTTAGTTTGAAATTGTATTACGGCAATATTGGTGGGAAACTCAAGAATCTATGTTATCGCTTCAAATAAACAAGTCATAAACAACATGAGGTCTGTAACAACTGACGGTGATGTGGTTGTGTTCCCCAACAGCTGAATTACGGTATGCCAACACTTGAAAGTATCTAATCCAATAACCAAGTTGAAATAAAAATTGTAATTTGACTGCGAGGCATTGTTTTTCATTAGAAAGGTCAACATTCACAAGGTTATGAAATTTCATCCTTTTTCATCAATATAAATATTTGTATTTAGCCATTATATGTCCCTTAAAGGGCAATTGACCTCGGCGCCGTTAGATCCTGACGTTCCTAGTCGAGCACCCAACCAGGAACCAACGATGTCTCGAATTTGCTGAACCTTCGTGACTTCACGTAGTTCACGAATTCGGTCAACGACGCCGGTTTCGCGGTCACGGCCGTTCAGTAGAACCAACCCACCAATCTCCTGGATGACCGAGGGAAACCACAACAACCCTAGTCAGGTGGCCGGCACGGGGATTGAACCCGCGCCTCCCGAGTGCAAAGTCAGCGTGCTATGCCCTGACCCACTTTGCACGGTGCAATACACACACTACGTTGAATGAAAACCAACAGAATACTTCTTCCAGACCACGCCACACAGTTGGCATACCTTTGAACTGTATTCTAACACCGTGGGAATCCAATCAATAATAATCGCAGGGTCACAGCCCCCCTCGTAACTGTGCTGCCTCGCGCACGATTAGTCCTGATCTTTAATTAAGTGCCGCCGCACGCTAATAACTACGAATTCCGCCGTATCGAAAAATTGTGGCAAGTTTTGACACGCACGCGTCATTAACGTGCGGAGCACGCGCCACGCCGAGTGTTAATTATAGCGGTCGAAGTATGCGTGGCACGCGAACCACCGTGAATTAGTGATACGCACTGATAGCTGCCGTTCGTATTTTAAATAAAGGCGTGATGGGCTGGGGCCTTCAACGGGTGAAAAGAGGCGTACGGTAGTGGAATTTAGGGCCGTTAATACGGGCGACGGATAGAGTTAGCTAGAGCTGGGAGCGAATGTTTTTTCGCATCACGGGTCGCTTGTTTACTCTTTGTTGATTACCGATGGAGTGACGGGTTGAGAAAATGTCTCACCTTGTGTGTGGGTTAATGTTTTTAGCCTTTTGGTAATGGCTGCATCAAAATTACAACTCTTACAGTTTCAGAATTAAATTTTGTTAATAAATGGGTGAAAATTCTTCTTATTAATTCACCTCGTGTAAATTTTAATAAGTCTTTCAACATTCTTACCTGATGTAAAAACAATAAAGTAAAGCACTCTTACTCATGAGTTTTTAATATTAACTCCAAAAGCTTGTATATACAATACTATTTTTTTAAAATATTTTGAAGATGTATAAACGTTTTAATAGTGAAAATATTACGAAGGGAAATACGAATAACATGGTTAAAGATTTTTTCATGTTAGGTGCAACAAGAAGTTTGCTCGTACCAACCAATCCACAAGAACTGCGCGATCAGATGCAAGCTGCTCGGGAGACACTATTACAGAACTCAATTTGAGGACTGCTGAACTTCACTGCGCGACCTTGGACGCGGAAGTCCGCCAACATTGCGACCCGAAGCCATATTAACATGGAGCTTCTGAGTTTGTGTACTGGAATATATGTTGGTCCTCCAAATTTGAAAGTGTAATCTTTGGAATTGTGAGGTACCAACTGCCTTCCGGCCATCCACTATTGCAGTCCGCCTTGTCCCTCCAGATAAATCTTTTTTATGACATTTAATGTACACACATTCCAATTACATTTACAAGATACCGGGATTAAATATTCATTTCTTTGCCAGAACTTCACTCTCTTTGCAACAAGTAAAATAAAAAACATCCGTAATTCAGATATTTTTGTGAGCGTAACCTATAAGTAGAGCCCGGAAGTTTGGAAAAATACTTTTTTACAATAATGTATTTAAACGAAATTTTCATTGTTGACGAGAACATGCATTTTTGAAACCTTACTTTATCCAGAATAAATGATTTGTATTATTATTCTCGTGAAATAAATGTCTTTTTGTCTTCATATTTTTAGTAACATTAATGTCTAGGCTTCCGACTCTACTTACAAGGTAACTCGTGGACACTTCTACATAAGCTTGCAGTTAAAAAAATGAAATTTTTAAAGAGGAAAATCCTTAACTAAGTGTTTCCCTCCGATGGGAGCACCTCTGAATATGTGTGAAGGTTGTACTGTGTGAATAGGTGAGCCTTCATCCCCGTTCTCCTCTCGCTCAGTTTCCGGAACTCGCCGCCCGTGGCCGATCCTGGAATTCGTCCGCTAACGCACCGCTAATTGCGGCGAGTGGGTGCGACGTCTTGATTGCAGGTAGCGGCGGGGAGAGGGTGGGGCGGCAACAGAGGGCGTTCCACAGGGCTCTGCCGCTGACCCCTTGATTAGCAACGGACTGCGCGCTGAGGACTTCGCGTTGGTTGCAGGGCAATTGGCTTAATGCTCTTCACTCATGACACGTTCACATGCTCTATTTCTGTATTCTTTACTTCACACCTTAAATCCATTTTTATCGTGGATAGTGGACATTCTGCTAATGGATATATACAATTTGTTACTTTTATTTTTGGTTATTTACATTAGACATTCTTTTGGAAAAAGAATTTGCAATAGATATCACGGAAGAATAAAGTAAAATTGTAGAACTGTAATGTATAATTTTAGAAAGTGAATTAATACCGTGCAAATGGAGTTAGTTTCATTTTTTCTCATAGAGCAGTTTTTACCAATATCATTGACCAACATTTAACTGATCTGAGGTCTTGTGGTCACATTTTATTTTAGAATTCTTGCCAAAATAAATATTATATTGGATTATATGCACAATGTGAATATATTCATATTACGATATCAATCAATTAACCTGCAGATTTATACAAGTATTATTACTAAACCTCCATAGTGTGTGGAATTTGTTTTAATAATTAGTTTATACAGTAGATCTTCAGCATATTAAAGTGAATGTAGGTCTTGTTCAAATTTCAACCCAATTGTTATAGATGCGAGTTTACACTCAGCAAATATATTTTACATAAGGGAACTTCCTACGACGTAAACTGTACGCCAAATATCTTGTACGGGAATTATAGTAAGTGAATTGTTTTGGTACCCTTCTCCGCTCACGTACTGGCTAAACCTTTCCTCCCCACCAAATTCTCAGGACCCCGTCACAAGGGCCGAACGACGGGACACTTTTCAACAATCTGAATATAAAAGTTGATGAATGTGTGGTTGTTCAAATATATACGAATAATTCTATGAAGATTTTGCAGTTTATTTGATTCCAAACTGTGTGGATGGCCTCTTTAAATACTATATTCCATTTCTTTGAGTTACCTGAGCTAGTATTCCTTTTTGCTGTATTTCCTTTTCTGAGATAGATTTTGCATTTTTGATCTCATAAAAAAATTACAAGATCTTTAATTTTAGACATACAGAGAGGAAAACTGACGCGGAAAGTGAAGCAAATAGCAAATTGCAGTAATATTTTTATTAAGTATTGCTCATTAATTCGTCACGAATATGCCTTCATCACGAGTCATCATATCTCAATTATCCGAGAACTCAGAAATTTTGTTACAAAAATGATATTTAATACACTGCAAAATCTACGCTTCCAAGTTGAGAAAATATAGTGTGTGAGGTAGTAAGACATTAAAAGATGAACAGACGAGCACAAACTCTGAAATTTCTCAGGAGAAACTTTTATGGCGCTCGACGTTTTCAATTACCGAGTCGGTAAAAGCATTATTGATTTAATCTTTAAAATTTTAACCATAGTATGTTGACTATTGTTAATGTCACTAACAACGTATCATTACCATCCCGAACAATGTTTCTCGAACTCTCATCAACGGAGACAATTCTCATGCTACCCCACAAACATGCTTTCCCGTAGTCGCAAGAACCCCCTCCTCCAGCACGTCTCACGTGCACGGTGCTCGCAAACTCACGTGCACAGTGCACGCCACCAACAGCCTCCGCGCCCCAGCCGGAGCGCCGGGGCCGGAACATTCGTACTTTATTTACTTCCGGTCGGCGCGCGGGCGGCTGGGCGGGCGATCGCGATTGTGGCATAAATCGGAGGCCAGATAACGGCGTTTCGGCGACCGCTGTGGCCGCCACGGGGCTAGAGGTGGCGGTGACGGCGAACGCGACGACGGAGTTGGCAGTGCAGACGCAGACCCTGGCCGTGGTGGCGGCGCCTGAAACTGGTGGAGGCGGGAGAGACAGGGTGGATGAGTGAAAGAGAGGAAGAGGGGGTTGAGGACAGATGTGGGAGATGGGAGGGGACGCGGGGCGGGGTGGCGGGAATGGTAATGGAAAGGGACCTTGCGGGGAAGAGAGAAGACGGCGAGGTGAAAATGGTGCCGGGGGAGGAGTTGATGTCAGCGGAGGGGGCGGGCAGAAGCAGGGGCCGAAGTAGAAAGCCGGGGATGGAGAAGCTCGGGTTGGAGAGTGGGACAGTTTGGAGGTGGTGCAACAGAAGAGGGAGGGGAGCAAAGGGAATGGGGGAGTGGTGGGGGGTGTGGGGGTAATGGTAGTGATGTAAAGGGAGGTAGTGGGGGTAGGTAGTGAAGGGCAGGGGCAGAGCAAGGGGTTGGTGTTGGGTTGGGGGGGGGGCCCGGCGTGGGGGGAGTGGAGGGGCTGGGGGTGGAGGGCTGGGCGGTGGGGGCTGCCTGCATTTTGTGGGTAAGACCGATTCTGGTGGTGTCCGGAGGGTCAGTGGTGCGGCGGGTGGCCGGTGGCGGTGGGGTGGCGGGTGGCGGTGTTAGTAGCAGGTAAGTTGGTGGTGGTGGTGGTGGTGGTGAGGGTGATGTGGTTCTTGATGGTAGTGGTGGTCTCGGTTATGGTGGAGTGGGAAAAGCGGTGGCTGAGGGTGGGTGGAAAGGCAGAGGAGGGGTAATTTCGTGGGTGGTGGCGACGTTGGTGGCAGCTGGGACACGGGGGCGGAGGCAGGTTGCAGAGGTAGGAGGCAGTGAGGGGAGAGAGGGGACGTGGGCAGCTGCAACACGAACACACGCCGCAGTGAAGTATCAGCCTCAGTATATACGTCACGGGGACGGCGCAGGCTTTATTTGATAACATTACACTGTTCGATAACAAGTGGCAATTAATTAAGGTCTGAAATCAATTTGGTGGCGGATGGAATGAGGGCAGTCGTATGAAAGAAAAAAAGGTTTGTTTACTGAGATTAACGTCGGTCGAGGTACACTATCTTTAATATTTCTCAACTCCCTTTTTAATGCGCCATGTGTATTGCGATAAAATATTGTAGTAAGTTGAGTAGGATGAATGAACCAACAGGTTCGCGATGACTATTGTTTATAGTAAACATAGTCTAAGAAATCGAGGGTGACGTTCGTGTACTTCGTATAGTCCATACAAGTCCAGAACAATACAAGAAAGGAAATGCCGTGTGGTTTACAAGGATGAAAAACTGAGCTTGCAAAAGTTTAGAATTTGTTTTCATTTAACCGTTAAACTGTAAACAATTAATTTAAACACAATGAGTAATACTGAAAAATGTATGATTTGTGATGAAGATGCCTTATCAAAATCAAATATTACATCTTATGGCTAGGAACTGCTGCAAAAAGAGGTTGTATGCGGTTTAATGAATATAATGAATGTATTATGTTTATAAAGAGAAGTATTATGCTAAAGATACATCATTGAGTTGAAATGATGCAGTCTTAAGCCCCAAGTTAATATTTCCAATAAAAGGGTTCCAGGTGTTAACCACTAAATTATTAGTTTCACATCTTTAATGGATCCAGTTTCCATAATGTATGGAACCAGTGCCAAGGTAATTCTCTTCATAAATAATAATAATAATTATTATTATTTCTTTCGGATAACTGAGTCTACTTGTGTTTTAAGGAAAATAAATACAAATTTTCTCTAAATCAAGTATTAAGTAAGCACTGTTTATTTATTTACGTCAAAAATAGTCAAAAACTGTACGTGACGTGTTTCATGAAAGAAAGTGGTATTCTTGCGAAATGGTTGCTTAATGTAGGAATTTTTATAAACAATGATATATTGTTACTTTACATTGCATGTTTAAGTGCCTATTTACCCCTAACGAATCTATTTAACAGATTGTAGCATATATACACGAGTTATGAAAAATATAGCCTTTTGACAAAGTTTTATTTTGCTTTTCTTTTTGATGTTTATGAATTTTAAGATTACAACTAAATGCATTTCCTAAAACAAATCATATATCTCCTTCACATCGTTAAAAAAAGCGTTAAATCGATATTCATATTTAGTATTCCCAATAGTTACGTACCGGTAACGAACCTCCATTTTCTTGTACAGACTGAAGATGTATTTGTCTGTGCCCATCTACACCTCAAAAGCCCTAAAATTTGCTTCTCTCGCGCTCATCAAACGGTTTGGGGCGAGAACTTCGTGTAGCGAATACAATCCAAACACTCGTGTATTAGGTGGAAAGTAATCCTGACTTTTGATATCGATATTCTACCGTATCAAATGTTCTCCCAAGACGTAAGATAAGGAAGGCTCTGTTAATTCAAAGAATTAATCGTTAGATCACTATCGAATTCATCGTCACATTAGAAGAAATGAGACTAAAATGAGCAGCTGTAGTGTCGTATAAGCACACCCAGTTAGCACGATATACCAAGGAGCTAGGGGAAAATACAAAAAACAATCATACTGTTTCGATTTTGACTGAAAAATACGGAGAGTGAAATTCCAGTTAATCTCATTCTGCGCGTAACGACCGTTTTCATATCCAGTGCATCACTCCTTACAACACCGTTGACATTATGCGACAGCAAAGTTCCAAGGAAGATGCCGTTTGCCATAAATTATTTGCTGTTCACTCATTGTGTTAAGGAACAGCAACCTTTTTCATTTTCTTGGTTTGTAAAGAGCTGTTGTACTATAAAATATATACTGCATTGAAGAATTTGTGAAGACTTATGTTCAAATATGTGAAGGGTTTCTTACAAAAACTAAAGTAGTCCAATTTTGAGATTTTTCAAGAGGCACGTATAACTTCGTGCGATACCGTAGACATGAATAATAATTAATTTAAGATTTTTCAGCGCCAGTTGTAGGAAATAAGTATGTGACCCAATTCAAAATGTGAAATTTTGGACTTGTGTTTTTTGTTGTTATTTAATGTCGCATCAACTACTAGGTCATTAGCAATTACTATTGCATGTAACAGTATGGTAACTACTCGTATGCGGATGACACGATACGGTGATGATAGGGGTGTGAAAGGACGAACACAATACAACCAAGTCCCGCGGAGGGACTCGAACCCGCGATCCTTCGGTTCGAGATCGCTACGGGACTACTGCCTTAGCGATCTCGGCCATCCAGACCGGCCAGTTTGTTTCTTGTAAGCAGGATTGGACAGTATTTAAATACTTGTATTTCAAATAATATTTTAAATACATTTTGTATTTGACCAACCGCATGTTTGAAAAAAGGAATACTTTAATAAAACTAAAATATGTGGATTTTATATTTGCTAGTAGTTTCAATTATTATTATTGTTCAGAAACTTTTATGACTGTCAATTACTATTTTACTGAATACTATACGTACAATCATTGTGTAGTTTTGTTGAGCAAGACATTTACTGCTGCAACTCACTAGTTATTCTGTAATATACTTCTTAACATCAATAAAATTATTCCGATTGCACTGAAGAGTGAGAAGTGATTCACACGCTGCCACTGAAGGGACATTCCGAGTCAAAACCAATTCCCTGGGAAGCGAAGACCTTGCCACAGAAGCGCAGCGCTTCGCATCCTACGCAAGGCGCCCTCGGGTGGCGGCACAAAGGCAAGCCGAGCGCCAGGCCACCGCGAGTGCACGCACCCCCGCGAGGGGTGCAACAGTCGGCCCTCGGGAAGGGGGCGAACCCCTCTCCTGCAGGGGGCGGGTTTTCCGGCGCGGAAAGGGCACTCGGGGCTCCTCTTCGTCGCTCGACAAGCCCACATAAAAGGGCTCCCCGCCCTGCACTCGGGTAACGTGACGCCCCCTGTTGCGCTCCCTCAGGTGCGATCACCGGTTGAGGATGTTTCCCCCTCAAGGGGGCGTGAGCTTTTTGTTTGCTAATTAAAACGAACTTTTCACACTTTTGTAGTATCTCTCACCAGAAATACAATATTACAAGTCTGTAAAATATGATAGACATCACAACAATTGTAATCATGTTCAGAGTTAATAGTAATAGTAGTAATAGTAATAATAGTAATAATAATAATAGTAGTAATAATAATAACAATAATAAGCATAGCGAAGTGCTTTAGTGTCTAGCACTCTGACTTCGTAATCGGGAGGCCCGGATTCGATTCCCGGGCCGGCCATCCTGACCGGAGTTTCTTCGATCATACAGGCGAATGCTAGGATGATTCAAAAAGCTCACGATCATCGTTCATGCTTATCCTATCATTCCATAATTCATAATACATGGCTTAACAGCCTTGTCTTAGATAGGGATACATTCCCATATTAAAAACGTTAATCTCTCTCCGAGATAGAATGTGACTGGGCCTCGTAAGAGAACGTATAGCGTAGTTAGAAATGGCCTAATGCTCATAATAATAATAATAATAATAATAATAATAATAATAATAATAATAATAATAATAATAATGGCCGAGATCACTAATGCAGAAGTGTCGTAGTGGTTTCGGACCAGAAGATTACTGGTGCGAGTCCCACCTCGGGCATGGGTGTATTTGTGTATGTCTGTATGAGGGTGTCGTCTTTTCACCCCTCATTATCATCATCATTTCATCTTCCATACTCCCAGAGCTAACAACCCTGGGGAATAAAAACCGGACTCAGCTGTATGCCTGTCCCCAATTAAAGTTACAAGCATCTGCCCCCGCGATAATGAACTCGAGATGCATCGCAATGCGTGGTCCTAGTCAGCCCTATTCGCATAATAATAATAATAATAAATAATAATAATAATAATCAATATCAATAATACATAATCAATCAATCCCCCCCCAACTCACCCACTAATCACATACACACACAGCAACCCTGGTTAGGGTGTGGGAAAAGCGTCTGTGGATGAGCCCACCAACGCCAGCCGAGCTCTCGGAGAACTTCTCATTGCACAAAGCCCGGACGAACAACGAGAATCCAGGAAACGAGAACTTGCCTGGAGTCACATCTTGGTCACAGAGTAACCCACGGTAGATACACCAGTTGCCAATAACCTTGAGATGGCGGACGCTACTGATCCTTGGCACAGTGTCAGCTCACTGGGAACGCCAGGTCAGCGTAAATTTGAGGGAGTGTTGGAAAAATGCTGTTGGCCCTGCTAAAAGGGATCACCTTCCTGCATCTGTCCTTCAAGCTACTGTGCTTCACGCACTTTCGTCACTTCTTCCTCTCTCGGCCGCGATCCACGGTCTCATCCGTCACAGTGTAGCGTAGCTAAATGCGTCGATAGTACTACTATCCATAATACCGTAATCCACATAATACTAATCACACTAATAATATAGCTATTAACATCACAGTAATACATATAGTAATGAATCAACAGTAATAAACATAACCTACATAATCACATCAATAATAATACATCACATATAAATCCCAATCATCCCCAATAATACATTATAATAGTGTACATAATTGAAACTTCTTCTCCTGATAATGTCTAATATCTTCTATTAGTTAAACCAGCAATTTCTTTTTAATACTAGACTTTAAGACTTATTTTTAATACATTAACTGATTATAACCTATTTTTTAGTACATTATAGGTTGGCAATTGACGACGATTTCGAGGCTAATATCTTTTGGGTTTTTTACAACCACCCCTTCAACCTCTCGGTTTCATCAAGTTGGAATGCCAAATTTAAATAACGTCGACTATGATATTTACATTATTATAAAAAGTAGTCGATACAAACAAAAAAAACCCCTCGTAAGTGCTGCAGTGTAGCTGCTCGTTTCATTTAAAAGTACTTTAATTAATTTTTTATTATAATCGAATATAAGTAATAAACTGTATAATTTACTGCCGAGGTTTCATGTCATATGTTTTTTTAGATACAGGTAGATGTCTGAACTACCTCGTAGACTACAAAATAGAAAATCAAATACAATGAATGTTCTTTGTGGAATGTTCAGAATGTTCTTGGTGGAACACAATCTTGCCCATCTGACGTATACTTCACTGACCACTTACGTTGAATGGTTGATCGTTCAATATTGATTTGATGTAACCTACAAAATGAAACCAAAAAACTGTGTCTATCCATTGCAAAGCAGATTGCGAATTTTCTACTTATTACTAAAAAATAAAAGTAGGCAAACTGCGAAATAAATGATCGGACGTGTTACAAAATGCCTTTCTTCTAGTACATATCATTTGCCTAGCAATACACTTGTTGTTTAAATCTCTCACACGTCTTGATCAACATGTCTTGTTCATTGACATAAAATTCCAAACCAATATGAAACTCAAATAAAAAGAAATTACTTACCAACTCCTCTGTACAATGCAACAATCCTAGTCCTAATAATTAGAATCAAACACATTTGAAATATGTACTCGGGGATTTGCAAAATTTCTGAGTGAATGGGGGAACAGTAGAAACGCTGATACCCAAGAGAAATTCCCAACATTTGACAGAAGAAATTAAAATGTTCTTTAAGCAAAGGAGTACACGCATTCACCTTATTCTCGCCTGAAAGAGAAATTCACATATGGACAATAATGTCATATGTTTCATGACAGTAAGTAGAACCAAACAATTGAAATTTGTGACATTTTGTCTATGGACCCAAAGCATTTGTAAAGTTCTTGAACAACAGGATCTAACTCAAGACAGGCATAAATGTTTAAAAAGTTGGGAACACATTCAATTTTGCATTAGATATTGAGTGCAATTGAAACGGGCAATACTCACTGGGCCTTGCGGCACGTAGCAAGATAGAATTTCCAGCGCAATACTGTCGCAACTAACGGCGGTTGCATAAAAGATTGAATTAATGTTCCAGGCGCGGCAAATCCTAAGGTCATTGGCCCGTAAATTATAACAGCATGTCATTCATCACGGGAGTGACTGATCTCCCCCGAGATAGAACAAGGAAAGGAAGGAAAAGATCGCGCGTGGCTCCATGTGGCTGCATGTTGTTAGAGTACATCTCCGCATTCGCAGGTGTTTGATGAAAAAAAAAAAACACCAGTAATAGTACCGATCATAGAAGCCTGACGCTTACACTTCTCACCACACACAGGCTGAATACGACTGAGTGTCTAGCTAGTGTGAAAATACATTGC
>BOPP01000051.1:4461464-4473376 GCA_017312745.1 Gryllus bimaculatus | reverse complement strand
TCAGGAGACGCGCCCAGCGGAACCGCGCCTTACGTGCCCCCCACCCACCCCGCGATTGATAACGCCGACAGCGCGCCCTGCGTCGCACCTGGCCGCTTCTACCCCACCCCCCCGCATGTCGCATCTGCGCCGCGACCTCACCCTCGCCCTCCCGCCCTGCTGTCTCACCCTATACCGGGAGAGGTGGCTCAGGCATCAACTGATGTCACTTCAGTGCCCCTGACCGGAAGTGCTAGGCAGGATTTTCGACATCGAGTCTGCTAAGTCGAATTTAGTCGGCAGTTTGGAGAAGAATTCTAGCGCAGCTGATTGATAGTTTTTCGTGGCTTTTCCGATCAACGTCAGGTGAACGACGGAGCAGTGCTCTTACAAACGTGCCAAGGGCGCGCGCGATCTTTCCTTCTTCTTCCTTGTCTTTCCTCACTCCGTACCTACACTCTTTGGATTACATACATTACACTACCACACATGCTAGGAGACAGGTGGGATCTTAGAGTTAGTCCCGCTGGGACGGTGCCCGCTGCTGAGACATAGCTGGTTGACGGGAAAACCCCGCTATCCGACAGTTGGTGCCGACCTTCGACGTCGCCGGATCTCGCTATGCCTACTCCTCAGGAGAGAACATGCGACTACACCTACGGATTTTTTATCTTCGTCGTTGACTGCGTCGCGAATCTCTAACAATCTATAAATAACCGTCCTCTCCTCCTCCACCTCCCGCTTCCCCTCACCACCAGCTTTCTGCGCAATTCCTTTTTCACTTCAGCACATCATCACTGACTGACATTCCATCCGGGTTCCCGCCCCTCCAGTTTTTCTTCACCTACCTACACTTTCCAGCTTTCCTGCCAGCGCCACTGCACTATCTCTTTCTTTTCCACTTCAATTTTTTTTGAATTCTCCGTTTCTTAATTAACCTCATTCCTCGTCCTCTCCACCCGTGTTTCTATTCCCGTTGATTTTTCTAACCCCCCTCCACAGCGCTGCTACCTACCCCATTTTTCACTCTTCTCCTCTCCCACCTCCATCTCCGCCTCCTCCTGTCCTCTCCTCTCTCTACCCATCCCATCCCAGTCCCATCCCATCCCATCCCATCCCATCCCTTTCCCATCCATCCCATCCTTGAATATTCACGAGGGGCGGTGGGCGGGAGTGGGGGACGGGTTACTGGAGCGCGGAGGCAGGCCTGGGTGGCAGGCGAGTGGTCAGCTGCCTGACGGACGCCTGCGTCGAAAGAAGAGGTTCGAGGTGAAAAACCATAACACAAATCAAATTACATCCCTCACGTTTCAAAACGCTCAAAATTTAACGTTAATCAAAATTTGTAGTATTATATTTATATTAAATATCTACTCTCACATATATTACACGCGTGGTAGACAGTAACGTAGATTTACGGTACCAAAAAAGTAATTATTTTTCTTTTGTACTGTAAATGACTTCCTGAAGCACGCTGTGTAAAACGAATCTTCGTTGTGTAGGTCATCCCCATTGACAATAATGAAGCGACAACAGCATGTATTTTCTCACACCTAACGGCTCTGTCATTTTATAAATCCGCAATTTTTGTTCACACAAACACATTTCGGTCCAAACACAGAAAAGTATCTGATCGATTTTGAAGGCTAGTTTCTGACTATGGACGGACAAACAGACAATCGTTTTGCGGTCAGCCGACACAATACGACACTCGTACATGGATTCTGACTACAAAACGTGTTAGCGGAAGGTACTTACTACATTTAGGAACAAGATATATTCATTTGTTCGTTATTCGGCAATGAGTTTTTCCTCTAAAAATCGAATATTTTTCCGAAATAATCCAATACTTTCTCTATACGGCGTTAGCAGTATGTAACTATTGGCGGAGCAGAATTGTCCAGACTTTCCGTGCTAGTTAGATTCCTTTTTAGTGTGCGCAATCTTTGCGGTGTTGTCTTGCCCTCTTTTCAGTGTCATTTGTTGTTGTTCAAAACACATTTGTTCAATTTTCCTCAATTTTTCGGATCCCTAATAGTAGAATAAATACGACTTGAAGACTATTACAGAATGGTAAAATCTCATCCTGAATGCAATTTCATTGTAAAACAGAGCCGTTTCGTTTGAGCGTTACTGAAAATGCTCATTGTGAAACTTGTATAAGAAATGCACGACATGAGAGTTTCTTGAAAACTAATTTTATTTAATTTTTGTTTAATAAAACAAAAATACCACAAAGTGACATTTATGATTTATGCTGTTCCGAACATTTACCCCTCACTATGCAAATCATTTAAACAAAAATTTCGAGCCGCTTTCGAGAAAATGGCGTTTGAGTATTCCGAGTCTGTGTGTATTTCATATAGACGTTTCCCAAAGAATAGTAAATGGTATTCTTATTTCTTTTAACTTTTTATGTCAAATTGCAGATAACTCCACATAAAACAAAATATTCGAGGCATCTTTGATACATCACTATTAACATAAAATTGATTTAAAAATCATATTTATCTCTCTCTCGATATGGACCTCAATAAGAAACCAAACCTCACAGGTCTCGCTTGTTTTAGCAAAGTGTCGTCTCATGTATCTGCTCATCAGTACTGACAAACTGGCTAAACACGCCGTATTCCAAATATAATTTCTTTGCTTCATCAAAGAACGGACTAAAGTTTGCAAATTTAAGGTGAAATTTACCGATCTATAAAGATGTGATTTTATTTCTTGAATCTTCTTTCGAACTTTCTTCGCTGCGCAATTGGAACGCTCGGTACACCGCGCAAACTGTTTCATATAGAAAGGCATCTTGCTCTGCGCGGTGCCAAGAAAATTACTGAGATTATGTTCTGTGGTATGGCCGTCACCAGAACAATCCAAAGAGAGCACCTTCATTCTAGTTTTTCATCTCTTTCGAAATACTATGCTTTGAAGTCATTATGGATTGTATTCACTGCACAAAATATTACAAATTATTTCAATAAATCGTGTCGGCGAAATAAAAAAGTGATAATTGCGTTGCGTTTACGCAAATATGGAAAGAAATGGGTTAAGCAAATAAAGTTTTTAACGTTCTGGAAAGGGCAACATACCAGTACATTCCAATGGCACAAAACAGCGAAATATGTGTATGTAGGTTAATTTATAACTCTGAGGGATGTCATGTCTTTACTGGGAGATTACGTATCATCAAAATTTCCACATTGTTTACAGTATAAATTTTAGATTTATCACAGTATAAAATGATTGCATTGCTGAAATGAAATATCAATTTTAATATTTTCTCCTTGTATTAATGTTCTTCGCGCAAATTTTACTGCAGCAGCACAGAACACTATTGATTAACACCGTCTATACCGTCCACACAAAACCTCAAAATTGGATAACAACAATATTTGCAATGGAGATAATGCTGTTTTCTAAATTCCTTTTTATTTCCGTTTTTTTATTTCCTTTCAAAATCTAAGAAACGGCACTCTTCAATTAAGTAGCGACTTCAACAACTCACCTAATTCAACAGCTGATACGAGATTTCCAAGAACCCGAAACACGACTTGTTCCCTCCACCACTCACTGCAGTAGATGTGTTCACTCCGCATATTACGTTCCCGCTAACAAGCAGTTTACTACGAACTTATTCAGCGTTAACCGCCTCGCGCATAGCATTAACTGCCCGCCCACATCTCATCACCGCAGCCGTATTCCAGGACTCTGAATTGTGCACGATTCGCCTTCGGGAACTGCATCAGTCACTTCATTAGCGGAGGCACCTGAACGAGCGCCCTATCTACTATTAAGGGCACTTTCATTGCGGGGCCAGGAGCGGCGTGGCGGCGGCGGCGGCGGCGGCGTAGGCACTTCAGCGGGAGGGGAAGGAGGGCGGTGGTCCAACCGCGCGCGCTACCGCCCCCGCCGCCTCCGCGCCGCCCTCACGCCCGAATGAGTCCTAAATTGTTCATGTGGGGGTTAAAATGCGTGTTAATGAACGGTATCAACCCCCGGGCCTTTACGCCCCCTAGATAATTATGCAGTAAATTTACGTGCATTACGTAGCTTAAGCCCGATCCCGCGCCCGCGGAGAGCGCGCGGATATCGCGTACATTAGAGACATGCGCCGCGCCGCGCCGGGCCGGGCCGAACCGGACTGCGCGCGGTAGATGAATCGCGTACAGGGTGTCTCCGAAGTAAGTTAAGCAAAGAGAGCTCGGAGGCAAAGGAGAAGAAACTTCATTTTTGATTCAAAATCTTTGGAAAAGATTTTCGACACTAGCTTGTCAGCTAGGTGGAGTTCAATCGCCGTCTAGAGGAGAATTCTGGAGACCGGATCAGATCCTCACCACATGCATTTACACTAATATTACATTACTCTACCGCACATGCCGGAAGACCGGTCGGGAGCTTAGAGCTTGTCTCGGGCTGGGAAGATAACCCCGCTGGTGGGAGATACCTGGTGGGGAAACCCCGTGATCCGACGCGAGGTCGACGCCGGATCTCTCTATCCAGCGGGAAAAGAATCGCCCCCTCCCAAGCAAAAAACATGCACTGCACTTACGGGGAAAATGACCTCTGTCGTTGACAAGCCCGAAATCATCAACAATGAATCAATCAATCAATCGAATTATATTCAAACAGGATGTGAATTCAATATCTTCCGTATATCGCATGCATTAGAGACGCGCGACGCGGCGCGCCGGACCGGACTGCGCGCGCTGGATGAATCGCGTACAGGTGCCTCCGAAGTACGTTGGCAAAGTGCGCTCGGAGGCAAAGGAGATCAGAGACTTCATTTTCGGTTCAAAATATTTGCGAATTACGAAGTATCCTTCGAGAGACACGAACGGCTGAAGTGTGGGTTTTGACATCCGCCGATAATACGCTTTTGTCGCGTACGTTGTTTGATGGATGAGTGATACTTGATTGCGGTGTATTGAGAGCATAACTATGTGGGCGGTGTCACCCCCCCCCCATTGTTATTCGTAAACAGAACGTGAATTGTAAAATAACGGTTCAAACTTTGGTTGGAGAGACGCTATGTGCAGCTATTCCATGCGGGCATGTCATCGGACGCTCTACCATTGACCTCTTCGTTGCAAGTCCAGGTTTGGGGGAACGCATGCTCTCTCACAGCGCAGAGCCTTGCGGACACTCAGGAGTGTTGCGTAATTAAAATAAGGTCTCCGCGTCACGTACACTGCACTAATTGTGTTATGTTTACTGCGCAAATTTATCTCAGATTTAGACTAAAGTCTTCGTAAAATCTGGACATGATACAGTGCACATCCATATTTATTTACAATTTAAGGTCTAAACGATCTGGAAAATGAGCGGGAGAAATGACAGCTTTGACAGTAAAACTGTCAACGTATATAATGATGAGATTAAGGATTAATGTATCACATTCATTTCTACATCAATCGACACCAATGATGACATCGCATTCATTTAAAAGGCGATCTGTGGCAGTGCGAAGGGTTTAAAATAACATCGTATTGCAATGCAGGATTATTGTTTTAACAGACAATAATGAGGGTCTAATATCTGTGGGAGATGACACGAACCAAAAAATTCCGAGATATAATTTGAGGAGGCAAAAATTTCGCCGTGTGTACGAGAAATTCCCGTTTCCAAGGAAAATATCTGATGCACAAATTTTTGATGGAATTAGTAACTTCAATGTTGTAATAAACGGTAAACAACTATAAAATTTACTAGACAAGCATTGAGTTCTCAATAATTTATCTAACAACTGTGACATTTAGTTTGTGTTAAATTATCAGAATAATTATGTTCTGTGTGAATTTTTCGTATCTTTTTGCTCTGTATCAAGATATTTCAGCGTCACCCTGTATGTACTTCGTTCTACATGTTTTAAAGGTAAATTATGTATAGTCATTTCCACTCGGCGTTAGAGTCTGATGAGAGAGCATCTTAGACTTTAAATGCATGAAGGGTGCTGTTAATGTCGCCGGGAAACGTTTTGGAATTCATAGCTTGTAGAGAAGGAAACTATTGTTTCATGAATCATTTACCTCAAGGGATGGGTGAATCTTTTGTACTCGGTAAGCATGAGTAAAGTCTGTAGCTTAGAGTCATAAGACTTAGCTTAGAGTCATTTTAACACCAGCCAATACACGAATCCGAAGGTATATTAAAGGGTAGAAGTTGAAAAACCAGTCATTGAGTCTATAATATTTACATTAGTAATTACTTTTGGAAGAAATCTTAAGTAGTTATAAGTTCATGAATTCTATCTAAAAGCGTATTATTCCTGTCAGTGACGCCAAAATTTATACAAGAAATAAGAAACAAGAAATAAAGCAGATGTACGTATAGTACAATGTATTACAAAAGGACACAATTTTTCAGTTCCATCTGGTCTCCATACACCGTACACTTGTTCCAGATGTAACGCTATTTTGTCCTAAACTTAAAGGCAGGGAATTTTCAGATGTACGTAGGGGTTGCTTTAGAAAAAGAAGAGAGTAATAATTTGGCTTAAAAATAAACTTAATGAGTATAATCGAGAATATGAATTTCATTTGCTAAATCGTGACAAAAATTAAGAAAACAAGAGGTAAAACACAAGATTAGCACACATCTCCGCTCTGAGTCCATCTGACAGTCAAACGTATACTTGTGGGTTGCCTCCGGAAGGCAACCGGGCGAAGGCCCTCCGCAGTTGCAGTTTCCCGGACGCGTGGTGCTGCGGTTCTGGTGGCAGGTCGAGGCGGAGGGATTCCCGCGACCATCGGACAGTTCGGCGGAGGGCGCGTGGTGGCGTTTGCATATCTGCGCCCAGGCAGCCGCGGTCCCTCTCGCCCGGCCGGAGTTCATCGAATTTCATTCAAGGCGCGCACGGCAATGGGGCGAATGAAATCCATATCGCGCACGGCGGCGACATCTCGCGCATTGCCCGTGATGTGGTCTGCTGGCTGACCCTTTACCCTCTAGCACCTCTCTTGTTATCTGGAATCTGTATCCTGGAATCTGGTTAGTCAGTGTCGACGAAATACTGGCTACCAAGTGAATTTTGCGGCAGCGGTCAAAGCGTTATCCGTCGCGGGTGATACTGAGCATTTCGGACAACAGAATGGCGGTATACTGCATTGAAATAACGTACGATCTCTGGCGAATCCCAAAATCAAGGCGTTTGTCTATTGGGCGTAAATTCGCACTTAGCATCACTTGCCGCCCACGTTTTGCGAGCTGTAACGTTTGGTATATTTTTACTATGTTTATTTACGTCGTAAACAATTAATTGATGGTGTTCATAACTTGCCTATAATTATGGTAGCAACGTGCTTATTGAAAACGAAGAAGGAGAGAGAACAGAGAGGACAGAGAGGGGAGAATGGGAGGGGGAGAGGGGAGAGGGGATGGAAGGGGAGAGGGGAGAGAGGGTGGAGATGAGGAGAGAGGGGAGAGAGGAGAGAGAGGGGTGAGGGGAGAGAGAGGGATGAGGAGGAGAGAGAGGGGTGAGGGAGAGAGAGGAGAGGGAGATGGGAAAGAGAAGGGTGAGGGGAGATTGGGAGAGAGAAGGCTGAGGGGAGAGGAAGGAGAGCGAGGGAAGAGGGGGAGAGAGAGAGAGAGAGAGAGAGGATACGAGAGAGAGAGAGAGAGAGAATTGGTTGTAATTCAACGTTCGTACATAACTATTGTAACCTGCAAAAGTGCTGAAGTTCGTTATAATAAATATTTTAAAAAGAAAATATATGTGACATTAAAAATAGAAGTTATGGAATATAAGAATTTAAGCTGAATCCTTGCTATAATGTATAATGGATAATTGGTAGTGGCGGTGGATGTTACAGGCTCTTGTAGCTGATTCGTAGGTTTCGAACTAGTGAGTTTGGCGTGGGTGGCTTATACCCCGTCCGTTGAAACCGTTGAAGTCATTTTATTTTTGCTACACGCGTCGAACGGCTGGAGTTCTCACTCTGACGTCTGGAGAGCTGAGACGCTGACGTTGACGCTGGGACACCTGTCGACGCCTTGGTGACGTCGCTTCGCCGATTGGCAGCTTGCGAAATGACGAACAAACTTCTAATCAATTTATGCTGTCGGCTATGCAGCGCGATGTTTTTCCCCGACGGTAACACAAACATATCTAAATTAAATGCTTGGTGTGGGGTCCAAACGTGTGCCCCTTAAGCCTCCTAGGGTTAAAGAATTAACTGATGAATTAACATGGCTTTTGAGCTAAACGAAAATATGGTTTCAGGGTATATTCAATAATTGCGCTGAAAAGTCGATATTTTCAAAGAGGGTAATTCCAAACAATCCTTGATTTTCATTTAAAATCTATAAGCTTTATAATTAGGAAAGAATATTCACGTAAGCTTTCTAATTTTTGTAAAAAACCTAATTTATGGTATGTTATTTTGGGTGAATAGTGAATTGACAAGAAATATTATAACGATTGCAGTAATAATAGTAAAAACAACTGCTTAAATCTTCAAAAGTCAGGAAGACTAAGCGGTAAGTACTTCAGTTCCTTCAATATATTTACCAAAATAGGTTTTCTTCACCAGCATGTTCATATTGAAATGACAAATATATGTAATGTAAAACCAATAAAATTATGTGACTAATAATATTCACGTGTATTCATTTAAACAACAAGCATTATTGAATTTGTGTCACTTTATATAAAAATATCAATTTTCTTGCATCAATATTTGAATTTAATGAAAAAATCTATTACTTATTTTTATATCAAATAAGGAGTATGTTTCTTCACAACGTGCATTAAAATATATTATACTAGGACTTTGAGTACTGAAATAAATTTTTTATGAGTGTCCAGTTTTTAAGTGAATAGCCCTTAATTTTCATTCTTCAATGCAAATTACGCTGTAATAACTCAAATTATAATCAACACTTCATATAAATTGCATCATGTTTGGATCCAAAAGTTCACCAACAACAACATTCATAATTTTCAGCTCCCTTAAAAATACATGAAATCTATAAAAAGCTAACATAAAATCATATGTAGGCCTTGAACCTTCCTTGGAAATACTACGATCCTTGGAAATACCAATCGCGAATTTTTTTACTTATAAAATTTCGAGCATTGTTGAAAGAAAGGGGATATTTCAACTGTCAGCAGAAAAATATTAATTGGAAAAAGTATTGACATATCAATTGCCAATCATCTCATGCGTCAATCGGTTTAAAGACTTTCCTCTCCCCCGCCCCGTAACGCTCACAGCACGACGTGTTTGTCTCAACACGCTGCAAATGAAAAGGCACACACTCCTCTATGTAACTGCGTTCGACGCTGTGTACGAGCGCCGGCGCGGCTAACGAGAGCAACACCGGGGAGATCGCTTTGTTCGTTTTGAGAGCGACGCGCGGCGACGCGGGTTCGATCGCAAAGCTATCTCGCGCGCCGGTTTGCTCTGGCAGAGAGCTCATTGAGAAGCGGAACGGGGGTAAGTGCTCTGCAGCAGAGGCCGCGCCCCTCCAGGTGATTGGCCAGAGGGCGTTTCATTTAATTGATTTCTTGTTTGAGGACTCGTTCTACCGTGCTGGAGCCCTGGCGTTGGCTGCCGGGGGACGCAACGCGCCTGATTACTCAAGTGCATCATCTGGCAGAAGACAGAAGCTCATAGCCCAATAGAGAAGAGTGTATTGAAACACCGTAGTGAGGTGAACGCGAATGAATATTGTAGCCATTAAATTCTGTAGTGATATTGAATCGAAATTGACCCACTCGGGTGGTTAAAAATGTGGATACTGGGAATTTAAATGTATTAATTCAAATAAATATACTATATTATGGTATAAAAGTTACTAATAACGATTGTTAAGTAATGTCGTAGAGGATTGAATCTATACTAAAAAGACTGTTTCTGGTAAATAGTGTGTGCTTGACCGTACCGAAACGGACATTAATATTCTTGACTCCTATAGATTTTGGTAGGTCAATAACTAGGATTTGTCCCTGGGATCATCTTCAGAATAAGCTCTATGCTATAGTATGCAACTGTGAGTAACCAATATACCATACGGCTACAAATGAAATGCTGTGGGTTGTATTAACATTACACAGGCAAAACCCTATGTGAGTGGCAAAACCCTACCCTCGCACAGCACTAAACGTATTAAACATATTGAGATTCACTCCAGTTTTCTGAAAACAATATACGATGACTATGTGTTATTACTATGAAGATCAACGGTTAATACATTTCTAAAATAACTTACTAATATTATGAAATGGCCAATATTACCTAGGAAATCTGGTATTAAAAAAATCGAAAAATAATTGCAAGTTAATAAACTCAAAACAAATTCAAGTTTTTTAAACACCTTGACGTCTTAGAATATCCGAAAGAATTAAATTAGTCAGTGGAGTTCAAAATAATCTATAAATTATTCATTATAAACAATTCTGCGATACGTTAATCTGTTTTTCGTTACTTAATCGATTATTTTTTCGTATAGATTTATACGCTTATATTTCCATATTTCTTCATTATTTTTTCACTAATTCATTTTCGTTCTTTGTTTTTTCACTCAAATATCACGCATTTATTTTATTTTTCTATATATTACTTCCATCACTTCTATTACATTCTATTAAGTAGATGAGATATTAACTAAAACAAAGCAACGACCACTATGTGAGGGAATTTACTTTTCATTCTGACAACACATTTTCAAAACTGAGAGGGAATAATTCTAATATATTAAAAATTTCTTACATCGAAGGTTAACAATTTGAAGATAGGTATAGACTAAAATTTAAACGAAGTTGATTGATGAAGAGCATTAAATCAATTACGAATCGTGAAATGCGACAGAAGCATAGTGCTCTTTCAAATTTCGAAAGCTGTCCTACAGACTAGCAACTATAAACCTCCATCCGGCGTTTCCAAGTGTTTATTTAGCGATAGAAGAAGTGCTCACAGATAGGGATCAGGTTTCCTCTCCTACGCATCGCGTATTTCAAAGTTTCCGAATAATAAATCATCCTGTATTTGCGTAATATTCGGGGCAGGTGATATAGGGATCGGGCGACCCCGGGGGCATTAGTAGGTTAAAAACCTATAAATCATTTAAATTCTATACTTGTGCGGTGCGGCGGGGGGCGGGGACGAGGACGGGCGCGTGGCGACTTGGCGGGGACGTTTAAGCGCTCGCTGGGGGCAGACTGCGAACTAAGACATATGAGGGCGGCTGGCGGGGGAGGGGTGGAGCAGCTGTCGAGGACGCCGCCACGCGACACCCGCGCGCGCTCTCACGCACCGCGCCCCCCTCTCGCCGTCTCCCCTCGCTCCCGCTTCCGTCACCCTCCCACGGGCACTCGCTAGCTGGCCTCTGCCTCGGCACCCGCAGTGCCGTCAATGGTGCAACCTACTTTCCACTCTTTTATTCTGGCATGTTGCTCCCACAGTTTCCTCTCCCTTAATTCTGGGTTCATTTACTCCGCGCTCCTGACCTTGATTATTCTTGTTAGCTAGGCTTGTCCGTTTTCCTGACCTCTCCAGTCAGACGACCTCGCCAGTCAGACGACCTCGCCAGTCAGACGACCTCTCGCGCTTAGCGATCTCCCTGCCCTCAGTCTTTCTAGTTTCCGCCTGACTCCGAGTTCCCCATCCTTCACAGTTCCCTGTCCAAATTACATCGACTGCTCGTTTTCTGCCACTCATGTTCTCAAAGAAACCTGACTCCTTTAAATTCCTGACACAAATTGCTCTCCGAGAAGTTTCCCTATCACTTGTTTAGGTGTATTCCGCTAGAGCCTCTTTTCCATGAGCACCTTTTTTACACTCACGAACATCTGCTTCTCCCTGCTTCTATCATTTGGTGGGGGGTTTCCATTTCTACCAACACGACCTTAACCTTCTCTTTGATCAGGTATGTCAAGTAGCGGGCAAGTAACAGCGCCCCTAGAGCTCGCGAGCACTGTGTCTAGTGGCATTGGC
>BOPP01000051.1:4424870-4449465 GCA_017312745.1 Gryllus bimaculatus | reverse complement strand
TTTATTTATTTAACGTTAAAACTGTGTGACGTACTAAGGGGAGAACAGTATTAACGTTTTCTTATCTGCAGGCTGGTATGTAATTCATATCTCACGTTCCCATCAAACATACTTCAAAAATGACGCGTCTAAGGCCTTTAAACTGACATTTTAGTGTCACTGAAAAAAATAATTTGTATGTTTCTAATATCATAGACTAAAAAATGAAATATACGAGTAATGCTTCAGTTTTGGGAAAACACATTCACTCTATATCAATAGCAATAAAAAAAAACTAACATGGAGGAACTTATGTCAATCTTTTTTTTAAGGTCACATCAACTTCATTGGCGACCAGTATTGCTTGTAACGGTAGATAAACGATATGTTGATGATAGACTCGAGGTGGGACTCGAACCCGCGATCCTTCGGTCTGAGATCGCTGCAGCACTGTCAAACTTTGGAACGATGCTTTTGAAATGTTACATAGCTGATATGATTATATGTACTTATTCTCTTATTTAACCGAAATAAACAAAGACCAGAGAGGTGCGAAAATGGGAATCTCGTATTTCTCTTGATAAAGAAGTCTTAAATTCTGATTTTCTGATATAAATTTGATTTGGATGATTTTGTGGAACGGGTATGCGAAATATGTACAGACGTTCAGTCTTCGATAATAAAAAATAAAATAATAATAAAATTAAAATACACTTTCAAAATAAACGAAGACTAAAAGTTCATGATAAAAACATACAGTGCAATATAGTGTTTCAACAGTACTTTAAAAAATATATTTATAAGATTTTAAAGTTTTCATTTTGATAGGCATTCTTTTTACGATCTAATCAGAGTTATATAAATTCCAATAATTTTCCTCCATGTAAATGCGGGTCTCTTCCTTTAAGACTATCTTTTAGGACCCAAATTAATTTGTTCATATTTCTTTTCGTTATTTAAGAACTGTAGGAGATTAGAACTTGATCTCTTTGTTCTTTACGTTATTTTAATTCTTTCGATTTTTCTTTCATAATACTTCTCTGCTTTTTATGCCGCAAGGAATAAACTCAAAACAATTATGAAATTGCAATTTTAATTCATTTCCATATTCTAAGCACATAAATTGATACATCACGCTTAAATTGTGGCTTTTATTTGCGTCAAAATAATAATTACGGTTGACATTTTACACCAAATATAAATTACTTACAGTTCTCAACGTTCCGAGTTTCTCAATATTCAATTTTTATGAGGATAAAGGCAGAATGTATGGCGGAGGTTTTCACTCACTCGTTTTGTAATCACTTTTTCTTAAACGTGCATATCATGTTCGATTGTTCATAAAATTTAAAATGTTGACGACAGACACAATAGTACAATGATTATTTCAGAACTCTTGAATTTTTATATTCCCTTATCTAAATTGTTTAATGGCTCAGTAATGTTGTAAATATCACACAATTTTCTGAGGTGAGTAACTTTTTACTGAAACCTACAAATGCGTTCGCCGATCCAAATGGTACAAGTGTTGAGATAAATGAACCAAACTCCTTACTTTACGCAGGCAGCTAACGATGCATTAGTATTATCAATGCATATGCAAGTGGCAGACACTTAGGGAAATGGCTTCATGTGACCACTTTAACGTGATGACTAAGCCTCTTCGCTGTAAGACTGGCTACATTGCTATATCTATGCTGTTAGCTAAAAAATATCACGTCAAAAACCTCACCCAGATCAGCTACATCTTTTTATTCTTTAAAAAGTTTCTAGAAAAACGAGTTGCAATAAAGGAGCTTAGCCAGAGAAAGGGTCTTCATGATTCAACTGCTCCAAAATTAAATGTACGCAGCAGAAATAGTTACACGATACCATGCATTTGATTTTCTATACCACGCAAGTCATTCATTGCTATTCGAGTCTTTAGTAGCACTTTAATAACTTTAATTGAAAATGATATGCAGGGGAGTATAAACTCTTTTTCCATATAATAGTCACAAAGAACGTTTGAATAGGAAGTAAAGTTCTTATTTTGTATCCTGAATAGAAATAGTAAACAAGTATTATGTATTTTATTTCAGTTTTCTGTTCACCTACCCAAGGTTAACACAATGAAACAGAATGTATTGATTTACCTCTGTTACTTACGACAGCAAAAAGAGGTCACCATCCATTCACTTCATCGAAGCACGTGAAGTTAATTAAGACGCATCAACGCCATAGTCATTTCCGTTCAAATTAACACAAATTTTTAATCAAGTTTCATTTATGAAACGCAATTTGATCCGCATCGACTGCGCATAACAGGAAAAAAATATCAAATTCATCGTCAATAATACTTCAGCGCGCGCAATAAAACCAGCAAAAAGACGGGTTAAAAACAGTTAATTTGTCAACGCGACACATCAGCCGACACATGCTAATTACACCGATCATGGTCTCCTTATTGTTCTCACTCAATTGAAATTCACGGAATTAAAAACAAAACCCGCACGTCGGCGGCGGACGAAGTAGGCGAAGGAAAAAAAAAAACGAACAGAGGGATTCGTATACAGGATAAAGAATGGCGCAAAGCGCAGCGACACTCGACAACCCTTCCTACAGAAACGCACGGCCCCAGCAGTGTTAACAATTCTTTCTGCTCATTATTTCCCGGTGCACGGGCTGTACAGCTTCGATTTACAGGCTCCAATGGAGCGTGAAATTGTGTACCGTTTTTAAATCTCCCCACAAATTTAGGGACACGCGGCAAAAAAATAGTAGCGCCGCGTTCCGATCGGCGCGGCCCGCGGATGGCGCGTCGACCAAGGGGTTGCAAACGCAGCTGACTGGCGGAGCGGCGGCGGAGGAAGAGCGGCAACACTGCGACGGGCGGGGGGAGCACGCGTGGCGGGTCGCAAAGGTGCAAATGTCTAGGGACATTCAATTCCAGTAAAAGAATCGATTCCGGAATCGATCCAAGAATCAAAGCTGAAACCGACTTATTTTTCTTTATACTACGGTAAGGATGATCAAAACCTATGGATTTATATTTAAACTATCATGACAACAGATTGTGAAACCTCTATGAAATATTACCTGTGCAATAAGCACTCCCAATTGCGAATGTAATTTGAACCGAAGGCATGGTGGAAGGTTGAATTAAATCATCAGAACTTCTATACAATCAATAAAAAAGTTAATAACTGTCATAATAAATGAAATCGACAAAAACCATTAAAAAATCCGTAAATGCGCAGGAATATGCATATTTGTTTTAAAAGATCGAAGGTATTCAATTGAGGCAATTGATCAATTGAAGCTGTCAATGAAAAACAAAACAACATATAAGCGAAATTACTGTGCTGAAATAAATCTCTTTCAAAGTTTTGATTCTTGAATAACATTGTATTCATAACAATGATCGCGAAGTTTTCCAACTGTGGGCACACGATTACTCCTCTCTCACGGGTGTATCAAACGGATTTAATGAGAAACGATTAAATTGTTATGAGGAAAATAGCAGGCACACATGAAAAACACAATATTGTGTCACAACGCTTGCTACCATAGTGCGGTACTCGAAAACGATATCTTAGTCCCTTAGAAATATGTCACTAAGTCTTTCTAATATTGTAACATATAAAACGAGTTTTTAATCGTTCTATTACATTTTTGAAGAATATTATCTAATCATTGCTTAGATTGTAAGGAATGTTCGAGAAGTTACAACATTAAGCTATTTTTACTTTTAAAACAATTATTTAGAGCCAAATATTTGCACGCGTTCAACTAGCTATGCGTATTCATTATACTAATCATTGCATTATTGTTGCGACGCTTATTTTGTATACTCATGTAATATGCATTTTATGTACACGATCTACGGTCCATGCCACTGATTTCAAAACACTAGTTGTGGGATAGAAACGTACTTTCCCAGAGCTTCCACATTATTTGCAGTTGGAGTTATTTGCGACGAAGTCAGAAGAAGAATTAATGAAAAGAGTAGTAGAAAAAGCGATGCTGACATTTTAACGCAAAGACAGATGTGTCGCTCTCTCACAAATACAATCTTTCGCAGAATTTGGGAATGTCAAGTTGTTAAAAAGAATTAGTAGAATTTTTGAAGCTCATTTTATAATGATAATTGAGGTTCAAAGATATCACGAGGGTGTAGTTGTGCCGATATCGCAATACACTTTTATAAGAGAACACGTCATTGTGTTTATTCTTGATTGTGGATCTTAACAATTAATCGATGCCCTGAAACTTCCTTAATCCGACAACGCATACTTTATTGCAGTCTATAATTCACGAAACTTCTTGCAAGAGTCTTGCTTCACGAGATTTCCACGGCACAGGAGTAAACTCGAACATATATTTCAATTCAAAATCTTGCATATGTAACTCGAATATTTTCATGAAACAAATTCTCCAAAAATAAGTTTTCATAATGTTTGTAGAATCATTGCTCTGAACAAAGAATGCACTCCAGAACTCACGGTTAAGAAGAACGCAGGAACCGAGATAAAGCTGATGACACTGCACTCGTAACCACGTTTTTACTCTGCCTTTAACTGTTCATAAAACACGTATAAATTAATAAAAAACCTATAGTGTTATTACAAAATTGTTTAACCGTTAAACTAGGTTAACTCCACTAGTTCATAGATGACACGCCGCAACCCGGCGCAATTAGCGTGCGGCAGATGTGAAATGAACTTGACAAACAACACGTGACATCTAACTATGCAAGCTTGACACGATATTAGCGACTGAATGGTAAATGGAAGATTACAGCAAGAGAACGACAGATGACAAATCGAATAATGGATGTGGGAGGTAAGGAGGAACATGCTCGAAGCGAACTAATGACAGCTTGACATAGAAGCGGAAATCACTCCTGCATGTCGTGAACCATCCATGGACCAATGAGGCGTGAATAACGCACCGTCTGACATGATAATGGGGGTCGGCAGACGGACGCGCGGTGGACGCGGGGGATGATGGGTGTTCCTTGGAAGCCAATATGGCTGCGACTTTTACTTTCTCCTACACGTATGTATATACGAAGTAATATACAACATACAGAAAAGAACGTAATGCTGCAGCAAAAAGGGCCACTTTCCGAAAGAAAAATGTGTTTTGTTGCTTCCCCTGGTACGGATTTTTCTTGCTCCTATATTTAGTGAAATATTTCCTCTAATACGTAGCGTAATCGACAAACAAAAAAAGCCTGTTTTTTTCACAACGTCCTCGTCCTGGGGGGGCCGCCTTTTTTTTTTAACCCAATTTTGCCTTGGGGGCGCCCCCAAATGGGGTTTCCCCCCTTTTTATTCTGTCTGCATGTCTCTGTGCTGCATGTCTCTGTCTGCTGTCTCTGTCTGCATGTTCTGTCTGCATGTCTATGGCTGCATGTCTCTGTCTGCATGGTTCTCTGTACTGCATGTCTCTGTCTGGCATGTTCTGTCTTGCATGTTCTCTGTCTGCATGTCTACTGTCTTGCATGTCTCTGTCTGCATGTCTCTGTTCTGCATGTCTCTGTTCTGCATTATGTCTGCTGTCTGCATGTCTCTTGTCTGCATGTCCTGTCTGCCGTGTCGTCTGTTTTGCGTGTCATCTAGGTTCTTGCGTGTCTCTGTCACTGGATATATATCTTCTCTCCGCGTCGACTCTCTCTCTCTCTTCTCTTTGCCGGCCTCTATCTCCATTCTGGCCGTCTCTCTCTCTCTCTCTCCTCTCTCTCTCTCTCTCCTCTCTCTCTGGTCAGCTTATCTGTCACTATGCTTTCCCCGTCTACTGCCTGCGTGCCCGTCTCTGCCTGGTCTGCTCATCTCTGCCTGACGGCGTCTATGTTGTATGCCCGGTCCTCTGTAGGGCCCGTCTCTATCTGCATGGTCTCTATCTGCCTGACTCTATCTGCCTGACTTAGTCTGCTTGTATATGTCTGCCTGTCTATTTGTCTGCCTGTATGTCTCTTTCTGTCTGCCTACATGTCTGTACATCTGTCCGTTTGTCCGTCTGTGTGTGTACAGTACTGGAGCCTAAAAATATTTGTAGTATTTCTGCCAAAATGAATATTATCAGATTAACCGCACCCAATGGATGTACTGAGATTTTGAATACGTTTCTTAAAATTTCAAAGTACATGACATAAAGACCCTAAGAAATTTTCAAAAATGGCTCAAAGTTTAGTTTTCAAATTCCTTTTTAAGTATAAATCATTTAATATATGGATTTTGGTGATGAAAAGGGAAATAAACACAATTTGCTATACCTTTTTGCATCTTTTTGTGGGACTATTACATTTTCCACATTTTTCCTCTTTTTTATGCTTCAGCATCTTTTCTCCTCTTTATTCTGCGTTTTTAAACTATTGGGCAGAAATATGAAGTTTTTCTCTTCTTGAACAAATCTTTCTAAACTCTCATTTAATCTGAAGTCAACAATATTAAATAAACATTAAAATACATTTTACCTAAACTACCAGTCATTTACATACCAGTAACAGTGGTAAATTTGCAGTTCTAAAATCAAATTTAAATTTCAACAGTGGTGCTGAAATAGTTAACCCTTTCCTGTTGTATTAAAAGTGTTGTTCATTCAGGCAAATCAAACATTTAAATGGATGTGCATAAATCCACTTGTCTGTGACTTGAGGAAAATGTTTACCCTTGCCATCGTGTCACCATCAATACTGAAAGAGCAGTGGCAACGCTTGTATTTTGAAGTGGAAAGGATTGGAGAGTCAGACGAAGGTGCCAGGTGCCCGCAAGAGCACCAAGGTTCTCACTCTGGCAGGTGCACGTGTGGGCGCAGTTGGACGCGCTTGTAAAGTACGTTCTACTACGCGATCCGCGAGAAAAATAAGTTCAGTCAGTACTGGCAATTATTTAACTGTTTTCAATCTACTACAGTGTTGGATAAAGTACTATGAATCACCTCTTACGGACTCTAAAAAGAAGAAACAAATTGGTGAAAAATGGTAGGTATATTCTAGTAACTGAGTTCATTGGACATGTTCGGACCCAACAGCAAAAACGGAGAATCACGCAAAACATAATATGTGTACATAAACAAAATACATGTATTTTATAAGCATTGGACAGAATCTGCACGATGCCTCCTCGCACCGTACAGGCGGAAGTGCGTGCGGCCGCCCTGGCGAACGGTTGCCTCACGGTGATTCCCAAAGCTTACACGCCTCGCCGTAGCAACCGGCACACAGAGTTTCAACTGTCAAAAGCTTCCCTACTCTTTTAAAATACTAGTCCATGATAGGCTATTGGCATTCCCCTCCCCACTCCTTATGCGCCTAGGAACCTTCCAGCGCGTCGCGGGAAGGGATTTTCAGTCTGAGCTACAAATGACGTGTGTACGGACGTAATCATCGCAAGTTGCTCAGATTCTGTGAAGTCGTATTATTCCTTCAGGTAAAATTTTTCTGTGCCCTTCGTCTGAGTTGATCAGCTATTTAACCTAAGTAACGCGTGTGCTGCCTCAGGTTTCATAAGGTAGAAGAATTTCCCTCGGAAGGGAGCTTATCGAATGTTCATGCAATGTCTGAAGTTGTATTACTCAAGCGTGGTGCCTAAAATCGTATGATAGACATTTGAACTGTATAAATTGTGTGGCTAAATTCAACCTCAAGTTAAAGTGTTTAATTAAAGGTGAACTATGAACTTTGTATATTATTGTCAACAAGTTATAAAGAATAAATCAATTCATGCAAAAACTGGTTTCTGAAACACCGAAAGCATATCCTAAACCTCGTATGATATCAACGGTATTCGAGGACTGTTCGACATTAACTAATTCACCAAATCATACTGTCCACTAAAATCTTAAAAGTGTGAAGCAGCCCCGAATATAACTGGTAAACACAATTGTTTCAGCAGCGTCTTTTTGTATGCATTTCCAGAACCTTTTCCCCCCTTTTTTCGGCCATAATTTGCACCTCAAAATCCTTTCCCTAGTCATCAAGATACTTATACTAGGTCTATATCAAAAGACTAGGGCGAGCAAACGGCGAGAAAAGAGGTAGATGGGACAAAGCGATGAGAGTCTGCAGAGGCAGTGGAACACCGCAAGTCCGGAAGGAAGCAAGGGAGCGCAGAAGTGGTGACGGTGATGGGCGGGTATGAGTTCAAAGTGTGTGTGTGTGAGGTGTATTGGCGAAGGGAAAGAGTGGAGAATGGGGCAAGGATGAAACCCGAAAGGACAGGGAGAAGAGACGCTGCGCGGGGGTGGAGCTGGGGGTGGTGCTTGGGGTGGAGCTGGGGGTGGCGTTGGGGCGGGTGCAACGTGAAGCGCGATGACGGCCGCACCGCCGGGCGCCCATCTCGGGCTACGCAGCTTCAATCAATGGGGTTAAGATAAGCGCGCCGCCGTGGTGCGGCCGGAGCGGGAAGGTGGCGGCGACGTCCCTGGGGCGTGTGTGGCGCCGGGGCGGGCGTGCGGGGGGCGGAGGAGCCGGCTCCGCAGAGATTGCTTCTCGCGCGCCGCCCTGTCGTGAAATAAAGCCAGCGCCTGCCGAATATGGCACCGGCGGCCAGCGCGCGGGCCCGGTTACTCGTTCTCACGCTCCCAGCGCCGCGCCCGCGCCCCCGCGACGCAAGCCCGCCGACGCCCCCGGGGGGCGGGGACCACCGCCCGCGCTGCCCAGCGCGATCGCCGCCCCTGACGCCCGGGCGCCGCCCTCGCGCCGCCCACCTGCGCCACGTGGGGCAGAGGCGGCGTACCCGGAGGGGAAGCCATTTCCCACTCCTTTGTTGCCTCCATCCTCCACCCTGCACTTCATTCGATTCTCACATTGCCATCTCGACCCCTACAATTGATTGATTGATTACATAGTGATTTCAAGCACGTCAACTGCTGAGGTCATATGTCCCGTAAGCATAATTCATGTCTTCTTCTCGGGAGGTAGCGGTGTTCATGTCCCGCTGGATGGCGACATCTGCTACCGACTACCGTCGGCTAGAGAGGTTTTCCCAACCAGGTATCGCCCACCAGTGTGGCACCGCTTCAGCCGGGACAAGCTCGAAGTTCCCGACCGGTCTCCCGGCATTTCGTTTAGTGTTGGACATGGAAGTATAAGTGTGTTTGTGTAAGGGTTAGGATGGGACATGGAATAGAATGGAAAGTTCGAGTGGTCCGTAACCCGTTTGTTTTGGTACTGCTCCGGCATTCGCCTCGTATTGTTTGGACAAAACGGAAAACTACCAATCGCAACAACCGGTTGCTACAAGTATCCTCCAGACGGCGACAGAAAACGTCTAGCTATCTGGCAACTGTCGACGCTCTCTTTGCCTATTGCACCTTTTCACTAATTACATTTACTTAATGTTAATATTATCAGCTCCAATTAATTTACATTTACAATATAATACATCAATTTTACGGTACTGAAACAGTTTATAAAAATCAGAATAATCGTTAAATATCTTAAATATTATTTTATTTTACTTGAAATGAAAATGATAAAATTAACTGCCAGTACATTTCACATGGGTCCCAAAAAGTTTCTGGTAGTTGCTTTTAACCTTTCAGTCACATGACTTCGTTGCTTAGCACCAATAGAACGACTGACATCTATAATATACCAATATACCCTCCCCGCATGTCATATATGCGCAATCCGGACCACAGACGGAACTCTCATGCTTCTTCCAACGCGACCTCAGACGTCCTCTCACATGTGGATCTTGAATGTCCTTTGGCACGTCACACCGTTCCAAGTGACTCACGAAGAATTGTTCAAGGCCCGTCAAGTTGTCTTCGCTTCAACCTAAGCTGCCTTTCTGTCATTTTTCCTCATCAACACATGGCACTTCTGACTAGTACGCTCATTACATCCGACAGTCCACAACACAATTTCAGCAACAAAGGAATGAATTCAAAGGGATTAATTAATTAATTGAATCGAATAAATGAATGAAACAAATGTAACCAACGAAGCGAGAAAATGAAATAATATGAAAGATCAGATAGTATGTAGAATTCGTATACCAACATTAGTTATACGCCTACACAGTGACCATTTTCTTTGCCCCACACCTCGTGCAGTATCGTCGTCTCTACTTTCATGAATTCTCCGTCAGAACACATTCACTTCCCTCAACCGAGACTTCTCTGCCGACAAACGGAGCCGTCAGCTCACCGCAATAAAGCCGATTTTTTACTCAGCAGTCTTTGTGTGTGTGGGGCATGGGCGTTTCTTTGATTACGTCTGCTTGAAAAGCCAGCGATGCGTTTGAAAAGGTTCGTCGAGGTGCGCTGTATGAGGGGCCATGCGGGACTAGTGGTTCGCTTGGACCGCGAAGGCCAGAAGTGAGAGTCGCTCAGGCAGAGTAGGTGTGCAACGACGCGTAATGCATAAAGGACAGTGAATTATTAAGTTCTGTACGTGATTATCTAAATTAATTCAGAAAAAATCGTCAAATTGGTACGGCTAATTTGACTCGCTTCGCTTCCAGTAGACGGTGAGGTTCCGTCAAGAACATAAAAAATACTCCGATCCAGTCAAAGCAAACATGCTAAGTCCAATCGCATTAAAATACAGACAGAACGACTTAATTCGGCTAACGTCCACGCGCATGCCCCGTGTGTTCCTTTTGTCCATATACTTTAGCTGTCTGTCAAAAAGTACTCACAGTCGCGATGCATTGAAAGAGACACATGTGGAGTGTGAGATGGGCCGATCACGAAGGACAGTGAGCAGAAAGTACCATTTAGAGCGGTCGTGAAGGGCAGAGAATGGACGGCACAAAGGGTGGTGTGGTAGAGTGAGGAGGGATCAGTGAGTGAGAGAGAGAACATAAACTCCACGACTTCATAGTGAGAAAGAGATAGTAAGAAACACTTGATGAACTCCATGAACGATACATCTCTCACGTGGAGTCTTAAAAGCATTCTCTACAGTGATTTGAATTGAATTTCGAAATTGAAATATAGGCGTCAAAAAGTCGATGGTGTGATGATTTTATGAGTGCCGATCGCGTGGGAATATTTCTCTTTTTCCTCGAATAAAATAAGCATAAAATCGTTCACTGACAACTGCAAACAAGTGATTCTTTCAGAAATTATTGAAAAATACCTACACTTAAATTCAACCACTACTACTACACTTTAACCTAACTTTTTCCTCTTCAAACAAACGAGAAGCTCTTTCTAAATGTGAGAGAACTTTTGTGTAGACACTGCCGTCGGATCAGGTCGCAGCCGCAGCTCTCTCCTGCGCAATTTCCCCCACTCGTGGCGGCGCCCGTGTCAGCACTCCAGCTTACGGCTCTCCCGCCGGTCGGACGTCGAACGCGGAAACAAAGGCGACGTCCCTCAGCCGGCGGAGGGCGGGGCTTTCAGAGGGATCGCCGCCCGCCCAGCGGCGACGGCCTGCGTAGTCCGCAAACCACCCACACAATGCCATCGACCGCTCTGACCGCTCAAAAGTTAAACATTTTCCATCGCTTCGCCCTTCACGACCGCCCGCTTCGTCTCGTGACGTGGCCTCTCGTAGCTCGCAGTCCCTGGTCAGATTACACGCTGGGCACACCGCGATATGCCCGTTTATTTTATTTATGTGGAATTGTACTCACATTAATGAATGAATTAACGCGTGGCGTTAATTCATTCATAAATGTGAGATTCATAAATTAAAATGTTAGGAAGTATTTCTCACAATTATATGGAAGAGAAGATATTAAGTTTCATAAGCGAACGAATAATATAATATTATTAATAATAATAATAATAATAATAATAATAATAATAATAATAATAATTTACATCTCACCACCTGGCCACATTTGCAAGCTTAAAAATGGGAAAAGATTGTTTCTCGTTGCGCAACTGCGAACCACGTTTGTAGCTTCATAGCTACTTAGTATAAGTAATGGTTTTAAAGGATGATTGTTTGAATATCAGAAATCATTTATAATGATAATAATAATAATAATAATTAAAACCAAAATAATTACATGACCATTTTTTGCAATGCAACGATTAATGTCTAATATTATTAATCACGAAACATCGGCCGATTATTTATAATCACAAAATACAACGTGTTTGCAACATGGCTTATAGGATCTTTCACGAAGAAAAAGCATTTTATTTGTCCCTCCTGCTGTTGTATTGTGTCTCTTGCACAACAACACAACATTACATGCACTTCTTTGCTTGACACTCTTTCTACCCCCAGCTCAACAAATGAATGATGGCCAGAACGGGACTTAAAACCCGAATTTTTCGCGTTCGGATATTCACAACAAAAGCTTCACGCGAGGTTCGTGCAGAAACCCAGCATTAAAACTCCATTACACTTTCTTTTTTTTTTGCTTTTGAGAGAGCATTAAGGTCGACATTTTATTTAAACGAAAATATTTTGTTTTGCAATCGCTCCCCCAGGACAATATTTCGTTCGCGGAAGTGCGCTTGTGGACGTTCTCGTGTTTATAGATACGATACGGAGGGTCGGGCCTAACGCCCACCCGCGTTTTATGAAAAAATAAGCAGGAAAAAGAGTAATGAGCGGAGAGAGAAACAATAATAAAACACCTGACGGGGGAGCCGCGCGCACGCAACGAGCCTTAAGGGCCGTGTATTGCCGCGTGATTATCGACCTTGCCTTCAGGGCAGGCGTATCAGGCGCTTCTCCCTCCTTCCGAAGGGCAGGAAAAAGACCTCTGGAGGGCGATTGCAGGGGCGAAAATAAAAAAACTACGCTTCAAAACACGAGCCTCAGGAAGTAAGAAGAATATCACCTCAGGTGTAGTCAGCCTTCGAAAGTGAAATCTGTCAATGCACTAAAAGGTGCTTCAAAGCGTGAAGTATTCTAAAACAGTTTTGAAGAAAGATTGGAAAGAATGTGGAGTATGAACTGATAAAACTCAAAATCCATTTTGCTAACATCCCCAACGTTCATTGATTGATTGATTTTTTCGTGTTTACCGGCGCATGTTTACTTCTACTATCGTTAGTCACATAAGTATAGTGCAGGTTTTTATCAGGGGAGATGACGATGTTGCCCCTTGCATGGTGAGATTCGGCCTTGATGTACACGTCAGCTTGCGGTTTTCCACAATACAGGTACCTCCCTCAGCAAGGCATCGACCCAGTCGGAACAAGTTGTAATCTCCCAACGTGTTTGGTAGTGTAGTTTATTTAAGTACATATGTGTGTAAGTGAGGGATGAGGATAGGACAAAGAAGAGGAAGGGAATATTGCGCGCGGTCCGTGACCCGTTTGTTAGGGTACTGTTCCGACATTCGCCTGGTGTTGATCGGCGAAACGATGGAGAGCTGTTGAAGAGGGCAGACGCCCGTTTAGATTTCTTCTCCAAACAGCGGTTGAATTCAACCTAGCTATCAAGCTAATGTCGAAAATCCTGCCACAGCCAGACTTAAACGTTAGGACTGCCTTCTGATGCTCTGAGTTACCCAATACAGTATCCCTAACGTCTGCTCATGTGCTTCGGAAGAGCAAACACAATTTTAACACGGTTTTCCAATAAAATATAAATTGTGTTATGATTTCAATATCTATTTCAATAACTATCTTTCTGTATATACTTTTAAATGTCTGCCGCCATGTCGGATTGATCAACAGGTCAAATGTTATCCGTATGTGACTATGTTACTAAGCATTAAATTTTAGCGGTTGCTATTCCTCCTCATAATATGATTTACTTATTGAATGCGATATAATAGAGATTAGGAAAAAATAAAAAGAAATTTTCAATTGTCGGTTTCGAGGAACATACCCGTACGAGAAATGAGTTTGTTTCAAGAATAAACAACTAGCACGAATTCTCAGAACCCAAATATTTGAAATATTTTTTTCCCCTGAATTTGTACATGTAATCCCTAGTTATGATTTATTCTAATTCAATAATATAGCAGTTTGAAAAATAACATCACATATGTCTCATTACCTCCTCTCTTATTCTCACTGTGCGTAATTGAAAATAGCGGCCCCATGACCTCGACGTATGCTATTGTTTACCTTACGTTATCCACAAAATGTACCTCGAATAATCAATTTCTTGAATATTGCCTTTGCTTACCGCATTCGAAAGCTTTAGTAATTCTTTGTAACAATAATTTCCCGAAATACCGAGACATATTAGGCGTTTTCTACTCTTTATATTAGGATTCGATCATGGCAAAGTCAGAGGATTGGCTAGCTTGCTAAAGATGGGGAAAGATGTGGGACACCGACCCCTAAATTCCGTGTCGTCACTCGGCCAGTCATTCTGATCTCCTAACTAAACGAGCAGCAATTTTTATCCATTTTTTGATTCAGCCATATTAGTATATCGTGTCATTCCATTAATATAGTTATTTTGTTTTTTAAAGACCCAAAAAGGTAAATACTACTATTCGTACTGAAATGTGAATTATTTGACAGACGAACGTATATGGATTCGCGGGGTTCTTATGAGGCCACGATCTGAATTGGAACTTCACATATAAAATTGTCTATGGTTTTGTTTCACTCAATTTGAGTACATGTAATTTTAGACTTGCCTGATTTATTTCTAATTTGCTAGTGGCATGATGCTAGCTCTGATTTTCTTATGTATTTATAATTCATTTCATTTTGTCGTAAACTATGGATCAAAGATGTTTACCTGTCTCCAATGAACGGAATATCAATGACGTTTGGATTACTTATGACTTACAAGACAAAGAATTCCGTCATAATATCTCTCACAGTGCACCACAATGCACAGTGCTACAAATCTGGAAACATTGAACCTATTAGCAATGCAGCTTATGCTTCTACAATTGCAATTAAAATATTCAAGGATAGAGGGAGTTATTAGTGCAATAAGTGTTTTTATTTCTTTGAAGTGAAACAATTGAAAACATACACTGTTGGAGGAATAGAATTATTAAATTTTTCACGAAAAAGATTAATGATTTAATGACAATTTACTGAATTATGAATTAATGAACATTAATGAATAATGGCAGTTTATATTAATAAAAAATATATCCAATAAATGCAATCTACATACCATGTTATTCGCTGTCCTCCCCCAGTGTTCTTTGTCAGAAAACGAAACGTAGATCGAAAAGAAATAATTGAATTCAGAATTCGAAATGCAGATTGTATTACTTATATTTTAAGAAGACAAAAAATTCTTTGAACTGAATCGATATTTGTATGGCAGCGTACTGAAGGGATAATCTGGAAATATATGCTCACGATAATGACGAGGCAATGGCAAATACGTGTGAAGCGAAGTGTTTGGAAGGTGCGTTGGTGGGAGAGGCGCGTGGGATTGTGGGTATCGAGTGGCAGAGCGCGTAGGTTGTTCGTGCGTGCAACTTGTCCTCCTTCCTCGAGGAGGTGTCGTTATCGGGCAGAAATTATCTAACGGGTTTCCGGCTTCACGGCCGCCCATTCCGCTCCACCGCCCACACCGCCCCTCGCGCCCACTGCGCCACGACGCCGCCACAAACCCAGCTGTCGTATCCTCCCTCGCCGCCCAGCCCACCACGCCCCTCCATGCCGCCCACGCTGCTCAAGCTGCCCTCGCCGTCCACACCACGCACTCCCCATTCTCGCCCACGCCCCCCTCTCCGTTCCCTTCTCCCATTCCTCCCGTATCCAAGTCACGCCGCGATTCCGCCCCCGCCCCGCCGCCCGCCGCCGCCCCGCCCCCCCCGCCCGCCCCCGCCCGCCCCCGCCGCCCCCGCCGCCCATTCGGCCCACGCCGGCGCCACTACTGCCGCTACCGGACAGTGGAATGGAGGCTTTGACTTAGAAGACTTTACTTTGAAATTCTACTAATGCGCAACATTGTTTATTTGACAGACACTTGAACAACCCGCGCCAGCATTTTCGGATAACAGGAGGCAGCATTTACATCCTACCTTGCTGCCCCAAGATACAAAACGCTCGGCCCCTCAATACCAACCGTGTCTTGATACCTCCAACCAAGCGGAGCAGCAGCAGTAGCGAGAGATATGTTGTACAGTGCGAGCGTTCAGAAGTCAATGGAAGTTAGTATTTGTATACGGTGATCGTTTGGCAGGCTTTTTGGTTCTTCCCGATTCGGCTTCGGAACAAGTACCATGCTAGCGCACCTGACGGCGATCCAGCTTTGTTCTCATGCCTTATGTGCTCGACTATGGTCTTCGACCTAGCGAGTCTACGGACATTTCTAACGCCTTTTGGCTGCCGCCAACCGCTCCTCCGAGCCAGGACGCTATCCCCGCGACCACACCTCCCGTCCTTCTTTTGTCTACTCTACTTCGCCCTCGTCACCGGTGGGCCCACTGTATTTTCATGAAGTTGTGTTTCCAATAAATGTATGTTTTTATTTCATCTTATGCCACATATGTTCTAACACGCAACACTATGTATTTTATTAATTTAATTGTAAATCGACATATATTTTCAGGAACAATCGTTTAATTTTTATGAACGATCAAACTCGTTTAATTTTTACCTATACCACATAAAACTACGGAAGATAAGGAAATAAATCACTGAAAGACGTCTGGCTAAACATTTAAATACACTATATTGTGTAAGGGTAATTCTGTCAATATTTCTTTCAAAAGCATACAAAGAACGTCGTATTTTGACTGTATCGATATATCGTGTATTTGCGTTTTTTTTGTTGCTGTTTTTTTTCATTTTGAAATAGAATAAATAATTGTGTGCACAAAGTGTACTTTTATTAATAGATTTTAAATAAGTAATTTAATATTTGAGTAATAGTGATTATAGAAACAAAATAAAAAGAAATATTAATTAACGAATGAATATGCAGACTGAGTCACAATATCCCTGATTTTAGCTTTTTAAACAAATTGTTAATACCTACCTTTTAACTAATTTTACCATGTAACATGAATATTTTAGTTAAATTTAAAATTTTTAAAATTCTAAAACATCATTCGAATGTGAATGAATAAAAAATAACTTATTACTTTTAAACTTTTTGCCAATTACAGAGGATGTTACGAATATGGACAGTTCAGGGTTGAAAATTTTACGTCACGTGATGTAAGTGCATTCGACCATCTGCTGTTCGCCTCCATATCATATTACTAGTGACGCAAGGTTTTCAATGCCGTTATTGCAATGTGAATAATTCTATTCTTAGTCCTTACTCTTGTTACTTAAGTTATGGTGTTATCAATTGCAATTCCATTCTTGACTTTAATATTCCTAATGCTCCGGTCTCGTCTATTCCTAATGCTTATTGAAATAACCACCTCACCCTAACCGGTACTTTCGCCAAAGCAGTCAACGTAGTTCTATACATAGTTTCACTACATCAGCAACCAGACACGTAAAGCAAGTGAGTGTATTTTGGAACATTAATTATATAGAAAAATATAACTAATAAACAAGTTTCAATTCCTAAAAACAATTTTTTTGTAAAAATAAATTATAAAAATTACTTGCTGGCGAGTGATTAACGATATTTATAAAGTCTTGTGTTACGGTTTCTCTCTTAGGCAAGGTTATGACCGAAGGGTCTTAAAATCTCAGAATATATCGACCATGTGAATTCTTATTTTGATAACTTACGGTATATCATAATTAATATTAAGCTCCTACTGTCCAACGTTCTTACATGTTCCCTTCCCAACGGCCTCTTATCACCACCAGCATTCCCACAACGATAAAGGATACGCGGGCTCTCTTGTTTGCGGCCCCTCTGGCCACATCGACGCCAGCGCTCCCCTCTGCCGCGGCTGAAACTTCGTCGCCGTCGCCGCCGCCGCCGCCCCCACCCGATATGGATTTATTGCACACTGTTATCTGATGCCTGGCCGCGCGCTCCCTCGCCGGCTGCCCGGCCGCCCGCCCACCACTCTGCCGGCCGTTTACCCTCCTCCGGCAGCGCGGGGATGAATATTTAAGTCGCCCGCCCCTCGTCCGGCGTCGCCCGCACGGCGCCCGAGAGCGGGGGCGGTGAGGGACGGCTGGCCGTCCCGACCCTACCCCAAGCACGGTCTCGTTCGCCCGCCTCCGCCATCCGACCCATCCGCACTCCACCACCCGCCCCCTCGCAATGGACGTTGTTCTGCGCTGCTCCCGCCTGTCCTCCTTCTCACCTCTTTATCCCGTCTCTGCCTTATCGGCGACGAACTACCCACCCCCTCCAACAAACCCGGACCACCATCTCCGCCCTATCATTCATGCGCTACCAATCTCACCATGCGAAACCCGCCCGCCGTTCTCACACTGCCTGCCCAACCCTGTTTTCCCGAATTACCAACAACGCCATGATTGTGCCCTCTAAGACCTTCCAAATCGTCCCACCCTGTCATACCCGTCCTGCATCTGCGCCATGCCAATCCTGTCCTATCATTCACAGTCTTCCACGACCTGCCATCCATTTCCTGCCATCCACCAGCCTACATCCAAGCGCTGCAATTAAGCCCTGTCATTCATGTTTGCCACCTACGCCTCACCTACGCCTCACCCAAGCATCCATACAACTCTTGCCATCCCCCAACACAGCCATTGAATTCAAATCACTCCGCAAGGTGACCTCCGTATCGCAACTCGGCCCGTAACTCAGCATCCACCGCCACTCAACACCCACCGCGACTCAACACCCACCGCAACTCAACATCCACCGCAACTCAACACCCACCGCAACTCAACACCCACCGCAACTCAACACCCACCGCACCTCAACACCCACTGCAACTCATCACCCACCGGAATTCTACTCTCTCTTCAACCCGACTCTCTCATTTCACTCCCTCATCAACCCAACTCCCTACGAAACTCAACTGTCTCCGCGACTTCCGATAAACTACTCCAACCCCGATTCATTTACCGACGACAGCTGCCCTCAAGAGAAGAATGAGCAACGAAAGATCCGTCTTACCAATTCCTTGTTTTAATTTCCCATTCCCACTCGTTATTAACTATCAGCGAAAGATCACAGGCTGCGATTGAGAAAGATATAAGGATCGCTTTATCTCCATGCAGATTATGCAAATGCGCGCTGCAGTGTATTCAATTTATATTTCATATATTGTTCGGGTTTTGGTAGTAATTCGATGCTACTCTAGGATTAATATGAGCGCTGTTATTAGTTCGGCTGCCGTTCCAAATAAATTGAATTACTGGCTGCGAGAGCGTGTTCTCGAATGTGGATATTTGTGTAGTTTCCTCTCGTTTTCATAAATGGAATGTTCTATTAGCCTTTAAGCAAAACGCAGAAAAAATTAATTTTAAATACTGTACGCCTTTTTCACTGAATGTAAAAAAAACGTTAAACACTCCAAACTTTCTTTTGAGTGCGATTTTTTATTCTATTAACGGTATCTATTTACTAATTGGATTGATGAAAACTATTGACATTACATTTTAGAAGCAAAAAAGAGCTACAAAAAAGCTTTTCCGAGCAATGTAATCGAGAGGATGGCGAGGTGATAATTTTATCGGTTATCTTCTCAAATTCTAAAGATACTTCACTTAATTTACTGATATGGCACACTCAGATGTTGAGTGGTTATCAAGTAGTTGTTGGTAAAATAGCTATAAATGCTTTTCAAATATCGTAATCAACGTAAAAATTGAGAATTTTTTCATTTAAAAAAGTTTTAAACGAAGTTTTTCAAGAAGACATGACGCAAACTCGCATTTAGGTAAAAATTACATGACAATATTTAATGATTTAATTTTAAAAAAGATTTAACAAAGAAAAAATTAAATTTGTGAAACTGTACTTTGTGTGGAGGGTGTTGGAGTGGTTTATATATTTGCACTTTTCAAAAATTATACAAGTTGAGATGAAAATCGGAACTATGCCATTTTTATAATCGTGCATTGCTCTTCAGGCCAAAAAAAATAAAATAAAATAAAAGCATTTGGAATGATTTTTGAAAATGTTGTTAGATTCTCAAGTAATTCCCACCTACACCACAAAAAATTCAAACATCTGTTTCAAACTCGAGAGGCTACGGCATCAGCTACATGGATCTTAGCTTCTTGATTTTGTCGAAAATTTTGTTTAAGGTTAGACGCTGTATACTCAAATAATATAATCCGTTAAACGAATATATCACAACTTAATTTTACAATTTTTTATGAATAAATATATTGTTTATAACAAAAAAGATTCACATGTTCTAAAATTCTTGACCATAATATTAACCAATTTATGTCATTAGCGATGTATTTGTTATGTTTTATTGAAGCGTAGCTAGGAAGCTCCTCTTCTGATATACAAAAAATGATTGTAAAAATTGAAAACCTAAAATTGAATATCTTTTGAAGATTTTTATTCACGAAAGTTCACATAAAATTTTATATCTGCAGTCCTGCGGTTTCTTCCAAAAGCTTGGATTTTGGTAATTTTGTTTGTCACTCCTTCACTGCAAATGAACCGTTTGCTTTCTAGACAATAAAATTTCGCAAATTATTTCAAAAGTTATGACGGCAGGAAGATTCTCGCAAAGTGCACATTGCAAAAACAGGCTAACTCTCCTTCCTTCCCATTGGCGGGTAAAAACCAAAGGCGAACGCCATTCCGCGTTACATATTTCAAGAGAGAAACGTGCGCTACTCGGCTTCAGAGGCAGCATTCTTTACTCCGATCGTCTCGAGTCGAGCCGCCAGTAATTCTTCCTTTTCCGCAATAATGCCGCCTTTTTACTTCGCCCGCCACAGTCTGATGAGCGCCGCCATTGTGTGCATTGCGGTGCATCGTGCAGCGCCCCCGCTGCGTCTGTGCTACGGCGTTGCACTCAGAATGTTAACCACCCACCCACCGCCAGAACCTTCCGTCATACCCTGGTTCCCTGCACCCCGAGTTCCTTATTGCCGGCGGCCACGTTACAATGCGGTTGGCGGTAACCTAGAATGCCATGCTGCATTTGCAGGGGTCACTGTGCTCTCTGAGGCCTTTCTCTGGAATCCCTTATCTGTTTAGTGTGCGACATGCTGCATGGCGCATTCGTACGTTGCATGATAAAAACAATGAATGCGTGATAAGGAAAAGTACTCGAATTGTTTTTCAGTGCACTAAGATAACATTTTTGATACGATAACACATGGGACACTAAGAAGAAGAACATTTAATAATATTATACTACACTTGAGGGAAGTTTGTTTTCTATTTTTTGAGAATATTCATTCAATCATTCAAAAGACTTGTACAACAGTTTATAACATATACTATAAAATGTTTGGAGTAATCCAGAAATTAAGATGTTCAACAAAATATGTCTCTGCAATGTTTATGAATACTAATTACATTTGAAAATAGATTGCATGTGAAGGTCGACATACGTTGATATAATTTAGAAAAGGAAACTAACTTGTCGTTATTACTTAATAATGTAAACTATTTATAAAACCGTATGTATACTTATTTTTATATATAAAATTGAAAAAATGTCCATGGTGACCAAAGGCATGATAGTTCAATCACTCCTCGTCAATAGGATTAATAATAGGATTTTTGGAAGGAACAATTACGGTAGGAAATTGTCACATCCAACTTTACAATTATGGTAAAAGGCACTATACCGAGAAGGACATGATCCTGCAAACATGGCGGTTATATTGCACACCATCGGCTAAACCCGTAATATCTTTTTCACAGTGGAATGCGCACTTGGGAGAATGCCGTTACGTCGGATGCACGGGCGAAATCTTCCGTTCGGGATACTGAGATATCGAGTAGCAACTCCAGACCATCACCTGCATGTACACTCCGTGTATACTCAGATTTAAAAGTGGCACTCCAAGATAATGAGCTGGATGGATAGGGAAACACTAATCACCAGATCGGAAGATTCGTTACGACTTCACTTTATGGTATTGGAGCTCCAGAGTGGATAAAAATATCCCCCGTCTCCTTAAAGCTCGTTACCTTGAAATGCCGCTGTATTTAAATCCGAGCATAGACGAAACGCTCGACACTACCTTACCCGCGTTAGACAGGTTCAGGAGTGGCTGCACCGCAGGGCTGCTGGAGGATGGATGGTTCTGTCGCCGATCTGTACGTCAAAATGATCGTGAGAACAAAACCACCGCTATTAGCAGATACACGACATGCATAATTTGGACCGCCGCACACCTCGAGCAGGGATGACCGACGGATTGCCCACCACGAACTAGCAGATCAAGAGGAGACTGACTGTAATTTCTGTTCTGCTTACTGTGCAGCCTTCTCTGCGTCATTCTGTGGCAGAACCACTGACAGGCGGTTCCACGATGCAGAGATAGGTGCTGACGGCCATTTAGACAGCTGCCACTAACATTCCAGCAGCGTCGCATACAGGCTCGTCAGGTTCGAGGAATCACGGTTATGCAAACTGGCAGCGTTCGTCTTCAGACACGATCATCTGCTGAAGGGCCCTGGCCACTGGGTCCGTGTCTGGAGGTACAGAGAAGAACCTCACGTATATGCCTCAGAGATGGTGTTGCTGTTCACTCTCTAACATCGCAAATCGGAGGTCGAAGGGTTTGATTTCCGACAACAATTAAATTTCCGACCCTAGCAACACAGCTAGTGGACGGTTACTCTAATAAGTAGTTTTTGTGGTTTCTCTAAGCAATACCAGGTGAATGTCAGACAGGAACCGAAACAAATGGTTCACGCAACGTGCTCAAACTTTCCTTCCCCTTCTCTCCCCCTTACACTCACACCCACACAGATACACTTACATGCACCACACCAGCGTGCATGCGTGAGAAGAGTCGGTTACCTAGGTCTTGACTTTACCGCAGCGGTTCCCCACTCATGAAAATACTTTTTTGGAAAACGCCCACCCGAGGTGCAGGTTGAGATTTCTTTGGTGTAAGAACATCGCCACCAACATAAATATAACAACATTTACATAACTGATGACCACAGAAGTTGACGTGCACGGTAACAAGCAATCCATCGAATATGTGTCAACAGCTACTATTTAAAAAGACAACCCAGTGGTAGCCATTAATTAAAAATTATTTAAGACAAAAATAATACCAATGTATTGAAAGAAAAGAATCAATGTCAATGTAGCATTATATTGTTATTAATCGCAGGTTAATAAAGCAAATTGGTTTATGGCTTCTGCTGGGCTTCGGCAGGCAGTGATCAGCTGGGATGATGGGTCGGATGAGGTCGTTGACCGCAGAGCCACGCCCCACGCTCTGAATGCTCCGCATCACGACCCCCCCCACTCCCGTCACCCTCAACACCCTCACCTCACACTTGTCAGCACTCTCCATCACCCCTTCGTCGCTACCGCCCATGCGCACACCGCCCCTTCCCTGCTCCCGCCCTCCGCTCCTGCCGCCATCTGCTACCCGCAACGCCTCCACTGCCCTCTCAAACAGTTCCCAACCGCCACCCCAACTCTCCGCCAGCCACACCCATCTCTTTTCATGGCATTGACTCCCACACTGCCGCTTTCGCCTACTAACTGTTCCGCAACAAACTTCCACTATCACTCCGCTCCCCCACCCGATTACTCTTAACCCCTCCCCACGCCACCTGCCTGTTCCCACCGCCAAACCACTTTCATCCCGCTTCTTATCACACTCTGCTATCCACCGTCGCTGTCGCCCATGCACACGCACCCTCACCGCCCATTTCTTGCTCCGCCCTCCGCTCCTGCCACCATCTGCTGCCCTCAACTCCTTCACTGCCGCTCCCTCACAGAACCCCAAACTTCCCCCCTACAAAACCAGACACAAATACAGCTCCTTTCAATGTCTATTGACCCCCACATCCGTTGCCGTCCGCCGCAAATATCCCTCCCGCCAAATCCTTCCCTCCGTTCGCCCCACACTCCACCCTGCCGTCGCCCCGCTTCACTTTCGCTATCTTTCGCCCCGACTCCGCCCATCCGTCAGCACTTCCCACAATACACCCCCGTGGCCTCCACCGTCGCTGTTCGCCTGTACCGGCTGGTCATCCCTTTTCACCGCCCTACGTCATCACAATCCCCAGGCCGCCCGACGCGCCGAGCGAATTACCTTTCGCCCGCACGCGTAATGAGGCTCCGCCGCCAGCCGTTATTGAAAACCCTGCAATACCTCACAGCACCGCCAAGAGCGAGCGGCGCGGTGCGACGACGAACGCCCTCCCTGGCCACCGCCGCCCCGCCCGCTGGCGGTCAGCGCCGCTCGGCGGCCCCAGCACGCACACGCGACGGGGCGCGGGGGGAGCGTGTACGAGGACGCTCGGCGCATTGGAATATGTGGCGCCCGGCACCTCTCTCTCTCTCTCTCTCTCTCTCTCTCTCTCTCTCTCTCCTCTCTCTCTCTCTCTCTCTCTCTCTCTCTCTCTCTCTCTCTCTCTCTCTCATCTCCTCTCTCTCTACGCTCTACCATCTACTCAACATCTCCAATCTCCCTACATCTCTCTCACTCTCCATCTACTCTCTCTCTCTCTCTCTCTCTCTACTCTCTCTCCTCTCTCTCTCCTCTCTCATCTCCCTCCTACTCACTCCCTCTCTCTCCCTCTCTCCTCTCATACTCAAAACCTCTTACTCTCCCTCTACTCTCTCTCTCCCTCTCTCTCCCTCCGTTCCCTCTCCACAAATTACTCCTTCTCCCTCTCTCTCTCCTCTCTCTACACACGTCTGCTCCTCTAAGGGAAAAACTTACACAATCATAACTACCTCATACTATCTCTCTCCCTCTTTTT
>BOPP01000051.1:4392086-4411778 GCA_017312745.1 Gryllus bimaculatus | reverse complement strand
GCGTGTTGCGGGAGGGGGGCGAAATGCGCCCAGGCAGCCCGCGAGAGCTCGCTATTCCGCCCGCGCGGGATACGCGCGCAGACGGGACGAGAAGGGACGAGACGGGACGAGACGGGACGAGACGGGAGAGACGGGCGAGAGGGACGAGACGGGACGAGACGGGACGAGACGGGACGAGACGGGACAGACGGGACGAGACGGACGAGACGGGATCGAGACGGGACGAGACGGGACGAGACGGGACAGACGGAGAGACGGACGAGACGGGACGAGACGGGGAACAGACGGGACGAGAGGGACGAGACGGGAACGAGACGGGACGAGACGGGACGAGCCGGGACGAGACGGGACGAGACGGGACGAGACGGGACCGAGACGGGACTAGACGGCGACGAGACGGGAGCGAGACGGGACGAGACGGGACGAGACGGCGACGAGATGCGGGACGAGCCGGGACGAGACGGACCGAGACGGGGACGAGAACGGGACGAGGAACGGGACGAGACGGGACGAGACGGGACGGGACGGGACGGGAGGGACGAGACGGAACGAGACGGGACGAGACGGGACGGGACGGGATCGAGACGGGACGGACGAAGACGAGACAGACGAGACGAAGAGAATCGAGACGAGACGAAGACGAGACGGGACGGGGACGGGACGAGACAGACGAGACGAGACGTGAGACGAGACGAGCCGGGCGAGACGAAACGCAGACGAGACGCAGACCGAAGACGAGACGAGACCGAGCGAGACGAGACGCGACGCGAGACGAGAACGAGACGAGACGAGACGGACGAGACGAGACGGGATCGGGACGGGGAAGGGACGGGACGGGACGGGACGGGCCGGGAGGGCGGGACGGGAGGGACGGACGGACGGGGATGGGACGAGAGGGACGAGACGAGACGGGACGGGACGGGACGTGGACGGGACGGGACGGACGGAGACGAGACGAGCGAGACGAGACGAGACGGGGACGAGCCGAACGAGACGAGACGAGACGAGACAGACAGACGAGACGAACGAGACGAACGAGACGAGAACGAACGAGACGAGACAGACGAGACGAGGACGGAGACGGACGAAGAGAGACGAGAACGAGACGAGACGAGACGAGACGAGACGAGACGAGACGAGACGAGACGAGACGAGACGAGACGAGACGAGACGAGACGAGACGAGACGAGCACGAGACGGACAGACGAAGACGAGACGAGACGAGACGCAGAACGAGACGAGACGAGACCGAGACGAGACGAAGACGAGACGAAGACCGAGACGAGACGAGACGAGACGAGACGAGACGAGACCGAGACGAGGACGCAGACGGACGAGACGAGAAGTGCCACAATAGCGCCGAGTTAGCGCGAGGGCTCCGAGAACAGCGTCGGGGGCGGCGGCGGAGTCGAGGGGGCGGGGCGCTCAGGAAGAGAACTCAGGTGGCACGCGAGATGGATATGCAGCGGGATGGAGGGAGATGGAGTGGGGTGGTTCACATGTGGAACAGGGTGGCGCGGCGCCCGGGCGATCAGGAAGCAAGCGGAGGAAGTAGGGAGGGTAGAGTGGGTGCAGAAGGACAGGAAGATACGACACTGAAACGCAAGGGTTTGTGGGATCGGACTGGACATGGACGAGTTTGACAGGAACCGATCGGTCAGGAGTGGGTCAGAGAGCAGCTGAATGGGTGTGGCGGACAGAAGTGAGGTTGTTGAGTTTGGGAGGATTGAGACAGGGAGAACAATGTCGACGAGAGGGAAAGACAGAAGTAACACAGCAATGGCTTGAAAGAGTTAGACTGGAGAAGGTATGTTGTGGAGTAGGGATGCGACATTGATGTCGATGTTTTCAAAATATCCATGTTTTAAACATCATGTTAAAAAAGCATCGTCGGCGTGTCGTCACTGTAATCGTCGCCGTGTCGTCGTTGTGTCGTCGACGTGTCGTCGTCGACGTGTTGTCGTCGTGTCGTCGACCCGTCCCGTCTCGTCTCGTTTCGTCGATACTTTTTAACATCGATGTGTTGTCATCAATGTATTTTCATTTCCGATGTCTCGTTTCTGAATGAAAATTTGAACGTTTGCTAACATCGATGTTTTGTTATTGATGTCGCATCACTAGTGTGGAGTAGATGAGAAATTACGGTAAAGCGGGGCTAAGAAAAGAAGCACGAAAGTACGCGAGGCCCTGAGAAAGCTCAGCGAACGACGAATGGCAGGGAAGAATGGAAGAGGAGTGGGGGAAGGTGCGAGGCGGGACGAGACGAAGCGCGCCCGCACGAAGTACGAAAGCGCGGGATGGGGGCGGAGCGGCGTGGGCGGGCGCGGGCCAACGGCACCGGCGCGGAGGGAGGAGCGGGGAGGACGCGATGAGGCTTCCTGGCGCGAGCAGGTGCAGCACACGGCCGGCGCCTTATTGGACCCGCGGATCGGGATTCGGCGAAACTATCCTCTTGTCGGCGGATTTTTCCAGATATACTGTCGGCTAGAAATATTTTGTTGCGCCAGAACGTAAAAGGAAAAAGGAAAGAAAAAGGTTTTCTTGGAAATAGTAATAAGGCGATACATTGTTGAGATTCACGACACTAGTAAATTGTTCTGAAAAATAATAGACCTCCACGAAAGATAGACAAGAGAATGTACAGGAGTGATTGAAATTGGATCCGCACTGGGGGCACGTAATGGCCTTAAAATAAAATATTTGGGTTAGAATTTAGTTATTTATGACACAAGTTCTCTAAATGAGTTCTTAAAAACTCATAGAAGACGTGTTACGTTCTTTGTTATTTCTAGTTCTCTGCTTATTCAAAATAATCATCACTTTCAAAAGTTAAGAATTGTCTTTACTCTCGATTTTCCGTAGCAGTAAGTTTCAGAAGTTGTAATAAATCAGAATATATTTTCGAGTCAGATGGTGGAATATATGGGAGGAAAACGACGTTCTGCGGTTTATTGAATGTGCGACTTGTTGCGATCACATGCGCCTAGACGCTGCAAGGTAGCTCTGATTTTCATTTCTACGCGCTCGAAAAGAAAAGATATTATGTATATGCAATATACTCACACACACACACACACACACACACACACACACACACATATATATATATATATATATATATATATATATATATATATATATATGATACAAGACAACAGCTTTTATTTATTTTATTGTGAATTATTATAATTTATGTATGTTACTTTTTTATTTATTTTTGTTTGTGTGTTCATTTATAAATTGTCATATAGCCCAAAACAATTCTTGTAAAACAAAAACAAAACGTGGTTTTTGGAAATATATGAATGAAGAAAAATGAAAGCAAAAAGCAACGAAGGAGAACGAACCCTACGTCTTGCATTCGCCTAGGCGTTGTTTCACGCGCAGAAGCCGTCCAAGCTCTTTAACAACAAGGTGAGCCAATGAACAACAAAATGAGTCTGATATAACATCAAAGTGGGGATTGCTGAAATGTGAGATAAATCAACCACTTAAATAGTCTTCGAAATAAATGAAATATCAACTCCGTGGTCGTTGGTACAACGGATGGCCGAACAGAACACCACTACCCCAACGCAGGCCCGGAGGAGCGTAAGCCCTAGATCGTGCATACGCCTGTTGCAGGCGCCCATTTTCCGGCGGGGCGGCCGGAGACTTAGCGAGAGGCAGGCGCAGGGCGCAGGGCGCTGCCGTGCGCACAATTAAAGGGCTCACAAGGGGCCTGCATGATTAATAGGTCCATTAATCTTCCAGGTGGCGCGCGTATGAAAGAGGCTCGCTTTGTCTACAAGTAAGCGCATTAAGTGCGAATCACAGACAAAACCAGCGCGCAACGCGCCCGCCGCCGCGTCGTCGCGAATCAACGAGGGCTCCCGCGAGCGAAGGCCCGTATAGATAGCGCGCAGTGAAACCCACAAAGTATGCTCGCCCCTACTGACGTACAGCAGAGCGAAATGGACACTTTACGTATTCGCACTGGAGTTATAGCAATAAGATGCAACTAATCTATCTATTCTACTCTCTCGTGTATAATATATATATAATATAATATATATTATATATTATATAACAGTATATATACATATACATATATATAACATATACATTATACATAAACAATACATATACATATACATAATATTATATACATATATATATATATAATATATATATATATACCGATTCTTATTAGCAATGGAGTTTTGAAGAGTGTTTGAAATAAATCGACGTATGGGGGATTTGTTAATGATGATTTATTCGTTTGTGACAACTTAAGGGCCCCTGAACTCTACGAAACCCGCCGCACAATAAAGAACTAAGTGCATTTTCACTGCATATAAATAAGTATTCTGCCCCTGCGATTGTGAAATATCGGCCGGAATCATTACTTGAATCTCGCACAAGTAAATTAAATTTCTCCCAGATAGTGCCATAACGAAAGCTTGCCCAAATTGGACGGACAACATTTTAATAAACGGATTCTTGACAACTATGTCCAAACCAGGCCATAGAACAAACCCATACTGCGAGAATATATTTCATTTATTAGAAATTTTGCATAGCGTAGCTTAAAACGTGATTAACAATCATGTGACCAGTAGTGTGTAATGTGCATTCCATTGCAATAGCAAACATTTGTCCAACCCACTAGCTTTACAATCAAAATGTTCTTCCCTTCAAAATACTGTTTGACAAAACTAAACTAATCCCACGATAATATGGTATTTGCGTAGAAATTGGGTGCAAAGTATTGTATTTTAACAAAGAAATTATTTGTTACAAAACAATATTCTTTCAATTTTTTGTAGGAGTGCTCTTTCAAAGGACTAGAGCACATAGCCGGGCTTACATGGAAATCACAATTTTTTTGCCTAGTTGAAAGCTGTTATACTTTTCTTTTAATGTTTTCCTGAGATCCTATAGGTTTGTAATCTACCCCTTTCGATTGTTTGTTTTCTGGGTGCTCCGAACATGTTCAATAGAATTTAGTAGATCCTCTGATAGAGTGGATAGAGAGGGCGTTGTTTAGAATATTGTCCAGGATTCAAATTTTTTATTTAAAGTGGTATGCTTTGGGTCATTTGAAACATAGCCAAACATTCCACTGATATTTCACACTCACTACTGGGGACTTCAGAGTCACAGTGATGAATTTGGATTTCCAGGTTGAACCGATGTAGTTGTGCTCAATAATCAACACTATGATAATTTAATATTGAAATGACGTAATATGTACGCAGATATTTACATCCTTTTGATAAAATTCTCACTCAGTAGGTGACAATTTGTAACATGTGGTTATTCGCAATATTCGCCCGAAGTATACATCGTATAGCCTGTTTCATACACAATCCTTCATGCTTATACATATCATGTCAGTCCCCGCATGTCTACACGTCAGCTTGCGGGAGTGTCCCTCTCCAGGTCTCACCCTCACCAGAACACCGCCCCAGTCGGGAGAAGCTCTAAGCTTCCGAATGGTGCCCCGACATGTGTGGTAGTGCCAGATGGAAGTGTGTGACTTTCTGCGCATGCAAGGTAAGAGGACAATGGTGATCGTGCGAGTTTGTGACCCGTTTGTAAGGGTACTGCTCTGTAATTCTCCAAGTCGTTTTTAGAGAAATCATGGAAAACTATCGATGAGAGTAGTCGGTCACTATAATTCCTCCCCAGACAGCAGCTGAATTCGACCTAGCTGTGTAGCTTGAGTCGAAATCGTCCACCGTCGTAAGTGTAATAGGGTTATATAAACACTCTTGTGCCTATTATATGAACACATTTTACGCCAAATACTAGTGATTAAGTACCACTGCTGAGTCCACTTTGGGAATTAATATTGTCTACTGACCGCCTGCCGGTAGCTCGCAGACATTACTTGTGCGCGTCGCTCCCGTCAGAATCAAAGGCGGAGGCGGCGAGTCCAGACCACGACAGAGGGACGGTAGAAGGAAGCCACGGAAATGACTACGGTAAAGGCTAGGGGGTGCTCAGTTAAATGAAAGACAAAGGAGGGTTCCAAGTAATGAGAGAGAGCAAAGGAAAATTGAAAAAGAAGGCGACGACAGGCCGAAGGACACACAGATTGAGAGTCGGACAAACGGATAGACGGACGGAATTTTTTCCATTAACAAATGGTCGGTATCAACGACCCACAAAACATGGATTCTGACAACATAACGTGTGAGAGGTCACTACATATTGAAACACGATTCATCTTTTTTTGTTACCAGAGCACTAAAATACGAATTTCTTTTTGTTGCAAAATAGCAATTTTTGCCACAGCATTACCACAATTTATCTATATTACGTTATGCAGTATGTGAGGAAGTAAAAGAGATAAAAAATAGAAACCAATGAAGAGGTAAGATAAAGTAAAAGGCGATTAGGTGCAACTAATCACCAATAAAGAGAATTGTAATGACAAAATGATTTTATTAAAATTCGAAACGAAGATATACATTTTTCTTAAAATATATCATACCTAAATTAGAAAACTGAGCACTTCAAAAGATTTGAAATTGAATATTTCGTAACTTGTTGTTAAGAGAAGATAGTCGAGCCCAAAATTCTTAAGGTGATAATTACATGTAGTTGCATGTTGAATGATATCAGGATGATGAACAGTATAGTGTAGAGCGTATCCGTGTTCCGATATACGTCTATTCGCTTCGTAACGTACTCTTATTCGCTCTGTGTGAAGCGTGGTGTCACCGAGATACGTGTAGAAATTGGAAACTGTGTTGTGAACATAGCTCGACAGTTCTGGTAACGCACACCTTGCCTTAAGTTGCTTAGCCATTTTTTTGCCATACTGAAGGATTGAAGTACTTTGAAATGATCACCGCGTGTATATATGCTCCGTTTCTGAGGATATTCTGTATCCCCTCCAAAAAATACTCCCTATACCTACTGGGTCATGAAGTCACTCAGGTGTTCCGAAAGCAGCTTGTCCTGGCACGTGCCAGGGAGCGGCTGTGTGCGTAATATCTTAGCGGCTGCCGGCATGCTTGCTCAGCCATCTGCAGCAGCCTTTGCCTTCATGGCAGCAGCGGATTGGCAACGGTGGAAGCGTGGGGGAAGATGGTGAAGCGGGGAGGGGAGGGCGAAGACAGGGGCGGTGGTGATCGAGTTGGAGGACCACCGAGAAGTAACGGGAAAATCGGGGGCGAAAAGGGAAGTCGAGGTGGCAGGGAAGTCCATGGCGGGAAGAGCTCCGAGGGCGGGGAAGGTCCAGTATGCGGGCCCAAGCCAGTGGCAGGGAAGGTTTCCGATGGTGGAGAAGTCCGGTGGCGCGGAAGTCCAGTGGCCAGGAAGTCCATGCGGACGTCCAGTGCGGGACGTCCAGTGGTGGAGAAGTGCCCGGTGCACGGAGAAAGTCTCACAGTGGCGGGGAAGTCTGGATGGCGGGGAAGTCCCGAAGTGCGGGAAGTTCAGTGCAGCGGGAAGTGTCAGTATGCGGGGAAGATCCTATGTGGCGCAGGCAAAGTTCCAGTGCGGGGAAGTCCACGTGGCGGGAAGTCCAGCCTGGCGGGAAGTCTAATGAGTGGCGGGAAAGCTCCAGTGGATGGTGAAGTTCCGTGCGAAAGTCCAGTGGCGGGAAGGTCAGTGGCTGGAACGTCCAGTGGCGGAGAAGTTCGGTGGCGGGGAAGTCCAGTGGTGGGGAAACCAAAATAACGTAGAAATTGGAAAAGGGAGACGTAAAGTGGAAATGGTAGGCAGCAGTAAAGCGCGATGGCGGTGAAGTCGAGTGGCGAGAAAGTAAGATGGCGGAGAAATCGGGTTGGGGGGGAAATGGTGTTGTGGGAAGGGAACGTGAGGAGGCGGGGAAACGGTGCGAAAAACGCAGCGTGGGGGACCGCAGCAGGATGACGGCGGCGACGGGCAGGTGGGCGAGGAAGAAGCGGGGATTGGCGACTGAGATGGAGTCTGCAAACGCGTCAATGGCTTCGGGGGCAGCGGTGACAGCAAGCGGGTTACTAGTGGCGGAGGCAGAAATAACGGGCGCGGTGTAGGCAGAGGCGTTGTTGGCTTCTTCGAAATTTAATTAATTACGGTGTCACGGAATGATAAACTGAAGAAGCACCGCGTGCTAAGACACGGTCCCGCTTTATTTCGGCAAAGCTTGGAAGCAACGCTGCTCCTACTATCGCCGCACCGCCAAGAGAAGCCGATAAGTACTGTCGCGGACAGAGATTGGGTTCGGCCCATCACAACTGAAATATTCTGTTCTTGTAAGTCAGTATATAAAATATATTAATCTTACATGAAGTTATGAAAGATGCTAATACATAACATAATTAACAAACTTTCACTGAATAAATCAGCTGTAGAAAAAATAAGAATCCTAAAATTTCTTGCAATACTATTTACGTTAGTAATAATTTAAATTGAGTAATAATTTGAAAGTCTGTAATAAGTTGTATTTGCGTGTCATTTCACTGTTGGGAAGAGATATGGATAAAAATACGCGATAACACTAAAATAAAACCTTCACTGTTATAAACAAGTTGCACGATTCATGAAGAATGAACTTCTTTAAATTAGTCATCTACAGAAGTATCACTCTGAAGAATAAATGCTAAAATAATGTATATCGTTAAAAGCGTAACCACCACAAGTAACTCTATTGAAATCCTCTGACATGCATACTCATTTCCCTGGCCATTTAGCGCTCAGTGATACAAGACAGGCGTCAAGTACTTTCTCCCAGACCCCCGGTAATCGTACCTTTCCTGCAGCACCTAGTATCTCCCCTCTTATTATTACATTAATTAATCTTCCCGTAAGTGTCAGTAATGACAAATAACAGGCGCGCTCTGAGCCCAAATACTGTGCACAAAGCGGATGCCACCAATTCACCCACTTAGCAGCTGATCAACGCTGCCTATCCACCCCGAAAGCGCTGAATGGACAGCGTCCTTCACACGTCCGAGAAACATGGATTCCCTTCTTGAATTCCGGACATGTTCACAGAAGGGAAGAGATCTTCGTCATTAACTTCCTGTCACTAGTTGTAAAGGCTATAAAAGAAGGGTGCTGACAATGAGTTTTCTTTTTTCAATAGCAACGGAAAGTTTAAAATGCTAAAAAAAGATGTAGAATGAAAGGAAATGAATTAAAAATTGTACTTTTAGAGAAAAGAGTTCTTGTGGAATTTTTATTAACTAATCAAATTTTTTGCAGTGAATTACAATGTTTTGTCAAACTTCATCATTTGAGAATATGTATCTGTTTAGAAGTGGACCTTTCATCCTTCAAGTAATTCAGTACGTAATCAATACCAGTGGTATAGAGTTTGCGATAAAATTCAGTCGTGGATTGTAACACTTTATTCTTTTATTATACCCACAATTTATTGATAATAAAACTTGATTATATTCATCATTATACACATCAACATACGTGCTGATGTAAAACGATATTCTTTCTTTCGAAATTTAACTTTGAGGTGTATTATTAACAAGTAACAAGTATACTAATACATTCAAGTTCAGTGAAAACTTTATTACTTCAGTTTTTCAACCATTTGTGTATGTTCTTGTTTAATTATTTTTATGCACTAGTACGTTATTATGTGAGTATTTGAAAATCGCACAAATGAAAAGTCTAAGTTCGGATAAACTATTAATTTCCAACATAAAACATTAAACATAATGACTACCTAGAAAATTATTTACGTTTAACACTATCATCAGACGGTCGCGGTGGATCTCAAAACTGGCCAACAAGATCTCCCAACCTTACTCCAATTGATTTTCATCTTTGAGTTCATTTAAAGTCTAGCATTCACGCAAAATTTTGACAACAGAGCTGCTCTTGTAACACGAATTTGTGATATTATTGAGGAAATCGGGAGTAACGGCATTCGTATTAAGACGGGTTGAGTTATGCATCGAAGAGAGAGAAGAACATTTTGAACATTTTTGTATATTTTACACTAATTTAAAGTCGCGCAATTTAAAGTCGCGCCAAAGAAGAAAGGGAGTTCAATGCTACTAAATGCTTTGAAAAGACTCAATTTGAACAATCCTATGCACTTTTATTTCTGTAATAATATTTATTTGTAAATAAATGTCCAATTCAAAATCGCTTGTCACCACCACTTTTTTTCTAATCGGCTCCTCCACGCCCCCCGGTAGAATATTCAATGAATGTAATATTACCTTCTCCCTTCCCATAATCCGTTGAGGTAACTGCCAACAGTTCATTTTTTTGCTTTTCGTTTCGTCCTTCTCTTATCTTTTGGACATTACTGGGTGTGTTTACAACATGCGTACATCGATGTAATCTTAAAATCAATTGTTATCTAATAATCGTTCAGCTATTATTATAGTACTTGCTTAATTTATGGTCCATGTCTAAATAACTATACTTCCTGAATACTTCCCTATAGCTATGTTTAAGGATGAAACTCCTAATAGAAGTCATCACCACCCCCATCTCTCCACAATCTCGCCCTCTATCCCAGACTATATAGAAAGACTTCCCGCTCCCCGTCACGCCCTTTTATCCACCTTCGTGACGTAGCTATATAATGTCTGTCCAAATTCTTGATCTAACTCTACAGCTAGTTCGTAGGGTCACTCGCGTACCGTACGTCAAGCCAGTGTCACGTCAGCCGTCACGCGTAGCGTCACCCGTCAAGCGTCACGTCAGCGTAGTAGCGTCACCGTTCAGCGTCCTGTCACTGTACAGTCTCACTTTCAACGTCACTGTCACGCACTTCCACTGCACCATCTCCCACCCACTCGCTCGCGTCCCACTCAATCCCTCTAACAGCGTCGCGGCCGGCGCTACCTCACCGCCACCCACACACACCATACGTTGCACCACACCACGTCGGTTGGGCGGGCCCGCTCATTAAGCATCCGAAAACAAGTCTAATACAAGAGCGGCGCCGGCGCAGATGATTGTGCGCCGTCTCCGCTGAATGTGCGTAATTGCTTGGCGCGGCCGCGGCCCCGCCGGCCGACCAGCCATCGCGGCGCGTACGAGGCCGAACACTCGCGTGCTGAGGGCGAAAGTTAAATCTCGCGCGCTCACACTTTCACAGGCAGCGCTCCTGGCGCGGTGTACCGACAAGCCACATTCTAACAGCGTGAAAGGCATTCTTTGGACCTTAATAAGCGAGTAACGTCTGGCTCATTAATGTATTTGTTTTTGTACAGTACGCTAATGTCTTGTGGTCTGAGTGTAAAATTAATTTCTGCCCGTAGCACGTTACACACGGGTTTTAACTTTTTTTCACGAAAAGAAATAAATAAAATAATACATACTAATACAATTTATATTCACAATACTCCAGTAGAACGGAATCCTGAAGGTTTGTTTCTTTATGAAGTTGTTAAACGTAACTGTAGAATTTGCTTCAATATTTAATTAATAGTTCTGTAGTTTTTTTAATAAAGTTGTTTAGCAAAATTGTAATTTCTAATAGGCTATTTTACAATCTATTACTTACACATATAATAATTTTATTGTGGTATAAAATGTTCATCTTGAAGTGAGTAAATTTTATTGGTCACTTTTAAGAGGTAGGAATTAATTATTAGTAAGATCAATACATTTCAACACTCCAACACTCCACAACAGTCCAAGAAGAAATACAAGAAATACAATCCAGTGTGCCAGATCGGATGGCCTGGTTTGATAAGGGGTGAATCTAGTAGCTCTTTGTACGGGTTGAAATCCCGCCTGGGCATGGAGGTTTACCTTTGTGTTGTGTCATGGTGAGTGGATGACTCGCATGCCTTTTTTTAAAATTGTTCCTAAGGTTTCATACATTATTGACAGAATTTAAGTCAGTAATTGCTTTACATAATTTGTTAAAATTCAGTTACTTATAGTTCGATTAGAAGTAACGTATTTCTTTATTTTTAGAAGAAATTTAATTGTATAATTTCGATACTCTTACTACATTAAAAGATTCTCGAATTGGATGTGTTGTTGTCGTGAATTTGTGTAATAGCCTTTAATTTATGTAGAATTGGATTTGATTGATTGATTATTTAGTGATTCCGGGCACGCAAACTACCAGGGCCAGTTATCCCGCAATGCATGGATTTTGCTGGAGATGTGACGGTGAGCTTCTAATGCTGTATAGCGAGATCCGGCACCGACCTACCATCAGCTGGCGGGGTTTTCCCCAATCAGGTGTCTCCCACCAGCAAGACACCGCCCCAGCCGGAACAAGCTCTAAGCTTACGACCGGTCTTCCACCATGTGTAGTAGTGTAGTGCGTGTTAGAGTAAGTGTGTGGGTTTGTGTACGGGGTAAGGATAGGTCAAGGAAGAGGAAGATGAGATCGCGCGGTTCGTGGCCCTTACGTTAGGGTACTTCTCTGGCATTCGCTTGGCATTTATGGGAGAAACCACGGAAAATTACCGATAAGAGCAGCCGGCCGTTAGAATTCACCTGCAGATAACGACTGTTTATCGACCTAGCTAACAAGCTAGAGTCGAAAATTCTGCGACCGTTGTGACTCGAACCTAGGACTCTCAGTCAGATGGACTGCATTGGCATGAGTTGATGCCCTAAGCCATCTCTCTTGGTTATAGAATTGGAGAAGAAAAATAATTATTATAACAATCCAGATAATTACACGGCACGTTGATGTGGGAGAGAAATAGTGATGCGAACGGTGCAGTGTTGCACTCGAATAATTCATATCTAACAGTATATTTCAGTGAATAAGTAAACATTTTAGTATCCTTCTTCAAAAGTAACCGATTACAAGTAGTCCTGGTAATGTTTTACCAAATTTAAGATTTGAAAGTATAATTTGAAGACATTTTCTAATGATGTAACATTACTTCAATCATGAATGTGCTCTTGCAATAGCCAAAACAAATTAATGTATTATTCATTTCAACAGTAAATTCTTTTAAGTTAAAATTTATTGCTTAAGTTAATACTAATATGCATTATATTTTGTTCTATAATAATCTTAACTTAAAAATACGATCACCCGGCAAGAATGAAAGTCTAAGCTAAGGTAACTACTATTAAATAAAGTGTTTATATGGTGGTGGGCATTTTCGCTCACCTCACATCTTTCCTGGCCTGCCTACGTGATGTAGGAGCTTGGGCAGTGGCTTTCCTCGGCATCTGTCACCCCACCGATGACGGTGGCTGTGGACAACGGTCGGCTTACGAGTCACGGTGATCAAAGGACCTTGGCGAGGACCTTGGGAGGCGCTAATGCGTTCTGCTATATACACGGCGGATACGTGGTACGTGGGCAGCATCGGTGGGAGACTGGGGAACCAGTGTAAAAGCCTTGGTGATTGATTATTGTGTGTTTCCGGGAGGGCCAACTGCATTGGTCATTATCTTGCAAGCGTAGTGCGTGTTGCATTCCTGGATTTAGAAGTGTTTCTCCTTCGCTGTAACGCGAGATACGGCACTGACATACATGTGCGCTTATGCGGTTTTCCCCTCCCGATAACCCGCCAGAGATATACTACCCAAGTCACACATGCTCTAAACGTCTCGTTTCCCGATATGTGTGGCTGTGTAAGAGATGAATGTGGAAGGGTGTGTGTGAGAAAGAGAGAAAGACAGAAAGAGGGAAATAGAGAGGGAAAGAGAGAAAGACAGAAAGAGGGAAATAGAGGGAAAGAGAGAAAGATATAGAAAGAGAGAGAGAGATAGATCGATAGAGAGAGAGGTAGAGAGGGAGAGAGAGAGAGAGAGGTAGAGAGAGAGATGTAGAGAGGGAGCGAGAGAGAAAGAGAGAGAGAGAGAGAGAGAGAGAGAGACCATAAACAAATGAACCAAATACGCCGAACCCTGATTTTCGTCAGCGCACGTGCTCGTGGTTACCCGTGTCCAGAAGATCTGTGCGTAATCCAGTACCCAGCTTCTGCCTTGAACAGATTAGGTGGAGATGCGCCGACATCCAGACAAAAGTGACCCTCGCCCGAACAAAGGCAGACAATGGACGGTTCCCGGCGCGGGGAAACCCTGTGACTGCCTTCACACGAAGCCACTGGGTGGCGCCACCGAGAAGCGGCGCAGCCCTTCACACGCAGCCACCGCCTCTGACCGCGAGAGAGGAAGGATTCGTGATTAACATCTCGGTGGGCGGCGGACGAAATCCATGCAGCAGGTACAAACCGGTTAAGTGGCGCGTCCGAGTAGTCCAGTGTGAAGGCTGCCGTGTAGGACTGTTTACTGGTAGTGATGGCGCGGACACACGGATGTGATTCTGGTGGCGGGAGTTCGCCCTTGAGGTCCACAGCAAGGTGACGCCGCCGTTCGTGTGAATACCTCTATTTAAACCAATGCTTTTCCAGTCGACGCACCACTCGAAAGCGCTGCTAAGTGCTTGCACCGTGTGGAGGAGCACTATCAGGAATTTCTGAGTAGAAAATAAGACTTTATGACGTTGAAAGGACAAAACTGACTCGCAGTGAATGCCTCAGGACAAGACCGTCTCAGGTAAGGACATGCGAATCACAATTAAATCAATTCGGCTAACGACGTGCTCGCGTTACGATGTCGGAAATCCAGAATGGTAAAACAGGGCTTGGAAAAATCAATAAGGTAGCTGCTATTTGGTAATAGCAAACGTGTTGATATTTTTCAAAGAGCCATTTATTAAAATATAGCGTTTTAAGTCAGTTTACGCTTCATCCCAAATTACACAATTTTCATAGTTATTCAAAAAGTATTGATCTCGCAAAAAGGGTCTAGAAGGATTAGATAAAAGGGCATAATAAAGTAAAACATTTGGATAATTATTCTGATACAAAACTGTTCTTGCGTTTCCTTTCACCATGCCATACCTTCCTATTGTAAAAATCATTTATACAAAAATTGTTGTATAAATCAAATCAAAGTACGAACGCGTTCTGTTTCACAGCCCTGCTTTAGATATTTATGTATGAAGGTTTATACGAGATTCGCTGTATATTACGGGCAAAATAGTCCCGTGTCTTAACATTACGTGAACGGTTATTGAGGTCGCTGGTAATAAATCTGACAAAAATTACAAAAATTAATATGATTAATTTAAAATCGTAAAATTAGTCATTTGCAGATTTGAATTGATAATTATTGCAGTTAAAAACTGATATTAGTGTTCATGCGTTCAAAAATGTTCGAAACAAAATCTTAATTAAATTAATTGGGAATAACTGCATCTTATTTTACATAAATGTAAGATTAATAATTAACTTTTCAGGTCATTATTGGTGCATTCAACAAATAATTTCACAACAATTAATTCATAAACGCGTTATTACTCGCGAAACGTTTCTTGAATTGAACTTTTCTTGAATGGATTGACGAAATGCGGGTAGAGTGGGGATATTAGTTACGAAATCGGCCACTAGATTTGATGAAGCAATGCCAATCAATGGAGAATCAGACATGCCTTTGCAACGTTCTCAATAATTTGCATTCCAACTTTTTCAGGCGTTCGAGGTATCTCCTGTGATAGATATTCACCTGCTACGGTCATTTCTTTAGATCATTTGGAGAAAATCACGGACAGAATTTTTCGTCTTCAACATAAAATATTTTCTATTTCGCGCCAGTGAAGATATGTTTGGAATGTTGTCATCAGTGCTCGGTGCTAGTTTTTGTCTTCAACTGCTTATTGGGACGGAGAGGAGGAACCAAGGTCATCGTTCAAGAAAAGTTGCTCGAGTAATACCACAACATACTTTCTTTTCAATATGGATAAATGAATTGTTAAAGTATATCATCTAACCTCAGCGTACAGCAAATACATTGATTAGTTTTCATACATTCAAACTAAAGTCTTTAAATTCAGTCAGAATATCTTAAAATTCGCTGAAAATCTGAAGTACCCCAAACAAACGTTTAATTTTAGCGACATTTTTTCAACATTTGGTCACGCAGTGTGTCACTCAAGTTCTTGTCATCATACAAAGAGTAAATTCCTGTCTTTGTTGGTCCGAAAGAATTAACTATCACTTCCGACTACGGAGCACGCTGATGAGAGTTCCCCGCGCCGTCCACAGAGCGCGCGCCGTTCGTCGTCATCCCGCGCCAAGAGATCGCCTCTTTGAGAAGCGCTCGCCAAGAGAACGGATTGGTCTTCACGCTTTTGACAGATTTTTCATTTCTTTTCGCGTTATTATGGAGGAGTGCTCTGGATCTGGAAGACGAGTCGGAGGAGGAGGCGGCGGAGGAGGAACCGGTGTCGCAACGAGCTGCCAGGACGCACAAAAGCTGCTGGCGGAGGAGAGGTTGCTCCGGTGGCGCCCCTGGCGAACGTCGGAGGCACCAGAACTTCATTCACTTTTGCGTTCATTGTTGTCGTGCAAATTGGTGTGAAAGATAACCGTCTAGATGTACTACAAGATTACGTTATGGAACTGTTTCCTTGAAGAAAACAACTTTCTGAATGGGTCTCTGGATCAACCCACCATAGTTGTTTTTTTTCACTTTTTCCGGGTATGCGAATAGGTAGGTATCAATTTTAAGTTAATGTTTATGTCTTATCTAAAGTCATCTCACTCCAATTGGCGTCTCAAAAAGCAAGTCTTCGTAAAACCATCTTTTTTCAACAGATTCCTCGAATACATATTTTATGCTCTTGCATTGATATTTCAGAAGAGCTTTTCCGAAAAGTTCGAAAATAAACTAAAGCAGCATCCTTAAAGTTTCATCAAGCATAAAGATGAGCCCCCAGGAAGTTCTCCAATCCCGATGAAAGCGGCCCCAAACCAGAGTATAGCCTTGCTAATAATTAGTTCTCCCCGTAATGAAGACCGTTTGCTAATTAGCTCCGACAAAAATAATTCCGACAGGAGCTCATGCTGACGCAAGAGGCGGTGAGCGAAAAGGAGCTTCGAGAAGGGAAGGAGGAGGAATCAAGTTAGAGAGAAGGAGGAGAGAAAGAGGAAAATTAAAATAAGAAGAACACGGAGGACAGGAAAAGAGTGTGGAATAATGAAATAAAGAAGGCGAGGAGGGAGGGAGGTGAGAGGGAAAATGAGGGAGTGAGAGTGAGAAAGAGAATGACGAGAGAGAGGAAAGGAGAGATGGAGGTGAAAGGCTAATGAGGGATTGAGAGAGTGAACAATTTTAAGAAAAAGAAGAAACAGAAGAGGGCGCGAGAATGTAACCACATTTCATATTATTTAAGATTGTATGAGGAATTTAGGACCAGTAGGGGAGGGGGGCAAAGCGAATTAGATCTTCCTCAGAAGTACCAAAAGAGGAAGAGACGGGTTTGTTTGTGCCTATTATTAATGCCTCAGAAATGGTGCATGAGAATTGAAATATTCCATCGCAGATAAACAAAACCATTTTGGGATGAAAGAAAGAAAGAAAAGAAAGAAAGAAAGAAAGAAAGAAAAGAAAGAAAAAAAGAAAGGAAAGAAAGGAAGCAGGATAGGTGACGATTTTGTTGACATATAACTTGTACAAGAGGGTCTACTGTGTTGTCTCAATATACTACGTACTAAATTCAGAGAGACAGAACAATCATCAGATACTATGTATAGATAGACAGAGAATAAAAGAGAGAGAGAGAGAGAGAAAGAGAGAGAGAGAGAGAGAGAGAGAGAGAGAGAGAAATATATTACTTTGGGGGTATTTCGGAGAGCAAAACTGCGAAAGTAACATAGTGATTTCAAGAAAATGAGAATAAAGGGAGAAACAGGAATAGATTTTGTTCGCGATATGCGTAAATCCAGTGCTGTACGAGTGACTAAGGAGAGAGAGGTCGAACGATTACGAAGAGGATAGTGTAGGAGTCGAGAGATTGTGCGAAGTATTGGTGTTGCAAATACGGTTAGGGTGAACGCGTTCAAAGACCTACTTAGCCAGGTTGAGAAACTGATTGTAAGTTACGCAAGAAGGGAGAGAAAGATTTTACTTTCTTAATCCTCGAGAACCAATTATTACGTAAAAGGCCAGTAGTAAAATTTGGCCGTGAGGGAGGCAGTGAAATCGCGATAAAAAGAAGAGAAGCAAAGGGAGAGACAAAGAGAGAGTGCGTCCAATTGGCGCCTGAAAGACCGTAAGGGTGAGCACGCGGGGCCCGGAACGGGCGCGGTCCTGAATGCGCAGGCTGCGTTACGTGCACCAAACGCATTAGTACTTACGCAAGGAAAGGAGAGCTTAGGAACAAAGCGAGAGATACAAAGACGCCCTCCCCGGCTCCACAGAGCGACGCACGCCCTTCGGGGGGAGGGGATGCGTAAGGATGGTGAAGGGTTGCGGGGGAGGAGGATAGAGCGGGGAACTCGAGCAGTGAACAGTGAGGGCCGCACAAAGTGTTAAAGAGTTTAACTGGAGAAACTTCAGGAAACGGTTAGTCACAAGAACACAAGTGCGAGTTAGTGCATCTGGAGGAGAACATACTGATAATGTTGGGCAGGGGATGCAAATCGAACATATGATATCGGCGAAGCCGGGATTTCTCGGAGCAAGGGGTGAATGCGCAAAACATACATTCCAATCTTATTGTTGTATGAGAATTCCAGGCTTATTCTAGATTACCTTTTCTCACTGGTCTGCTGTTTGTGGTAAAAGAAAGAATTTTTTTCTGGACAGTGAATAGAAAAATATCACCAGAGCACGAAGTTTATAAAATTATTTGGAAGAATTAAATTGACTTTTTTCTTTCTTACGTTTATTTATGTATTTGTTTTGCAGGTTTGTGCACGAACTTCAGTATATCACTTTATATTTTTTCGACATTAGTACTTTGTATTTGCAAATATTTGGGAGTAATTGTATCATTTTATTGTTCAAGAGAAAATGAAATAATAGTACATTTGTAACACCTTAGTCACTCAAATTGTATGTGTGATTATAGTGTCCATACATAACAAAGCAATCATACTTAGCCCATTTATTTATTACAATACATATCCATCACAGACAAGTTTATACAATGCCGAAATAATACAAGAGTGAATCATTGAATTAACACATCAGATACTAAAACGAGGGGATCATACTAAAATTTTGAATTACATCCTACTTACACTCGCAATTAAAATTCTGTGCAGTGCAGTGGGATGCAGAGCCGATGGTGGCAGGATTTTAGAGCCTAGTTTGTTAGCTAGGGAGAGTTCTGTTGCTGTCTGGATAATACTTCAAGCGGCCAGCTGCTCTGATTGGTAGTTTTTAGTGGTTTCTCCTATCAACACCAGGCGGATGCCGGAAAAGTATCGTAACAAGTGAGCCACGAACCACGTGCGATCTTTCCGCCCCAATCCTTGTCGTATATTACTCTTTACTTATCTACACCCTTTGACTTAAATGCACTACACTATTAACCATTTCGGTTGGGAGTTTAGAACTTGCCCCCGCTGGGGCGATGACCCACCGATGGGAGATATCTGGTTGGGGAAAATCCCCACTAGCCGACGGTAGGCCAGCGCCGGCACTCGCCATCCAGTGGTGGAAGATCACCGCCACCTCCTGAGCAAAATCTACATGCGCTACACTTACGGAACTAATGACCTTAGCAGTTGACGCGCCTTGAATCACCAATCAATCAATGAATCCAGCAGCCACCACTTTTGCCGCACTCGCAACCCCAACCACCCCGCCTCCCCGGTATCGTCGCTTCAGCCTTCTCCGCTACCCCTCCAGTTGCCATCTCTACCGCCGCGCCTCCTACGTCACCTCTTTCAGGGCCTTATAACTCCCATATAACGTGGTGGAGACCATTATGGTGGCGCGCTCTGCTGCATCGCC
>BOPP01000051.1:4378323-4391152 GCA_017312745.1 Gryllus bimaculatus | reverse complement strand
GGCCCCGCTGTTACCCCTCTCCCCACCCTCGCTGCCGCCGGCGCTGGGAGGGGGTGGGGGACTGTCGCCCCTCGTCAGTTAACGACCCCGCGCGCAGCTGCAGAGAGCGCGACCTGCGCTCGCCGAGGGGGCGTGCCCCGCGCGGGGAGCGGCCGCTTACGCAACGCAACAGCGCACTCCGGCAAGCGCTCCGCTAGCCAGAGCGCTTGCGCGCGTGCACGTGAAAGAACTACCCCAGCCAACACAAAAGTAAACGAAACCACGTTACAAATTTATCACACAGGATAATTGATTAATCCTGTATGTTTACTATATTGTATTGGATACATTTGTATCAAACCTATATAGCAATATCAATATAGTATATTGTATTATAATATTTCAATACTATATTGTATTTATTAATACAATAATAATATAAATTAACATCATTCCACAATTACAAATACCTCTCACTCTTCAAAATAGTTATTAATATTATTTCAAAACATACGCTATTCACGGAATTTAATTATTTTGTACAAAAACATATAAGTTTATCAGAAATGCAAACCAACCTGACTTATTTTCCTCCTGAGCTCAAATAATGGAAGATTTCAATGATCAAACAGACCAATATTTTAAATTTCTGCGCCTAATTATATTCATTAACCAACATTGTGATCGTAATATTTATAAACAATATGAACTCTCCAACAACATTCGGCTGTTACCTCCAAAGTACTTTTATATCCCATTAAGGGCAGGGAATTATTAATCCTTCTTTAAGTCCTCTCCTCCTAAGACAATCACAAATACATCCATGTCCGGGACGAGATTCGGACCCGTGATCCTTCGATCCGAGATACCCACGAGAGTACTTCCTTCGCGATACCGGCTATCCGGATCGACAACCAACCATTTTAATTAAACTTAATTAAGTTATTTTACTCTCTTTTTTTCCGAACTAAGCACAAAATACCTATGTATTTTAGCACTGAGGGTTTTCTCTTAGAAAGAAATTTCATGATTATTCCTTTAAATGAAACGTACTAGTTGCGTGACTTTATTTGACGTCTGTGCTCCCTGGTGCTCAATCCAGCTCGACTCTGCACGGTCTGGCCAAAACCTCGGTCTCACACGGAACAGAACGGCAAGATGATTAGGGTTGCCTACCCCTACTTTCAAATGAATTCAGTTCCCGCTCTTCTTTGTTGTGCCCTGTTATTTGCTGTGACCTGTGAGTTTTTTTATTTTATACGACGATATTTTGCGTCGCACTTGGTTATACGATTCCGATTTAGGTCTGTTTGATCGTCTACATTTTCCTGTTGTATTAGGAACGAAAGAGGCGCGAATAGTGTTTATAATGTTACAGTTGGAAACGACCGATTAATGTGACATAGGCAGTGGCCTCCTCTCTTCGAAGCCCGCGCAACGAGATGTCAAGAAAAGGCGTGGGTCCTAGATATGTATTCACTTCTTCTGACACGCTTTATAGCATAAACACTAAATTTTGATAATACATTAAAATTAATTAAGAACACACTAATCTCCGCCATTTTTCATTACGTCGCATTTAAGATCATCTATTTATGTACTTGGTCTTGACTGTTTTTTGGGGCGAGTTACAATTGATTTATCAAAACCAGGTAATAGTAAGCGAATCATACATAAAGTGATTTTTTAATTCGAAGGTTGAATTTTTTTTAAATGCAAAGAATACTGCGTGTACAAGTAAAGTCAGCAACACAAGTGTCTCTTTAGAAAAAAATCATTATTTATAAATGTCAATAGTCTCGTAAGTGTAGTGTATGTGCTAGCCCCGGGAGGTGGTAGTGATCTACTGCTGAATGGTGAAATCCGGCGTTGACCTACCGTTGGCTAGCGAGTGTTTTCCCAACCAGGTATCTCTCACCAGCGGGGAACCGCCCCAGTCGGGACACATTCTAAGCTACCGACCGGTCTCCTGGTCTGTGGGGTAATGTAGAGGATGTAAGTGCGCGTGAGTGAAAGTAAGTAGAGGATAGGATAAGGAAGAGAAAGGAAAGATATTTTTTAGGATACTACTCCGGCATTCGCCTAGTGTTGTTCGGAGAAACCACGGGATAGGATTTTGAAACTTAAGAAAACGTGCGCAGATGATCTCTGCCAAACGTCACACTGTTTTTTGACTAAATAAATATCTCTAAGTTGTAGTTCTCTATTGTAACATCTCAACAGTTATTTTGTGCAAGGGTTCATCTAGTTAATTTATATTATCATAAGCAATTATAAATCGTTATTTCTCTGTATAAATATCTGTAGGTACTTATCTGTCGATTCTATCCCCTAGTATCTTTTGAGCCTTTTAACGCAAAAGTAAAGTTCAATTTATAATCCAGAGGAAGCGCCTGCTGCGTTAAACCATTCACTTCAATCTCCAATTAAAATACTAATAATTATTCTTTGCAAAACCAATATTCCACAGTTTTGCAAATCCTCAGTGGACAGGTACGTCTTCATATTTATTTGGGAAGGCGTGGTTTTGATAAATAGATAAATTTTGATAAACAATGTTTGCTTAATTCCTTAAAACAATTAAATATAATGAAATAAACGTGTCTACTAATTTTATCATTATTACACGAAATGAAAATTATACCATTATGTCCATATCTCATTACAAATATCAATTATAAGTCAAACTCACAACTACTTGGTTGTAACTCCTCGGTCTACCAAAATTTTTGGCGACCTTCGAATACCAAGGAGGTAAGGAAACATTTTCATTAAAATTCAATTTATAATTGATGTGTTTAACGTAAGTGACATAATGTTATTTTGATTCATCAATATAAAACTTAAAGTTACTTACATAGCACACTTTTGGAAAGTTTAACAGTATATAGACTATTCTATAATTTTTGAGACACGTCTACACAATATTCGCCAACGTCTCTGTTCACAAGAACTCAAAATACGATAAAAAAAAAGGATTAAGGTACTAACCTCATGTAGTAAAAAAAAATAGTAAAAGTACGTACAATAATAATAATAATAATAATAATAATAATAATAATAATAATAATAATAATAATAATAATAATAAGTAAAAGTAATAATTGACTTTTCGCTGTCAAAAACTGTGATCATAATTCCGGGTAGGCAGTTACTTTAAAATAAATCAGTGCTATTAGCCAGCAAGAAATAGATTTCTTACTCATGTAAAAAAATCTTCTCTCCCCAAAGGAAAATAATGGATTCCTGGCGTAATAAAATAGTGGGTAAACGGCTATAGGTGTTTGAAAAATGTAACCACTACTCATAATATTAACCTTCTCAACCAACACACTACGGGCTTCGTTGTATTGATTAACCATTACGGTGTTTCGGGTAGGCTGATTATCTGCTTCCAGGATTTGTCAGTTTAAACGGGTGTCGTGCGCGCGTTTTGTTCGTTCAGTCGAAGGAAGTGGCCCTGTGGACGGTGCTGGGCAGACAGCGTTTTCCGGCAGGGCCGCCGCTTTATTTGTTGCGCTCAAAATGTGTATTGCGCGCTATTAGATTGCGTTATGTAAATGAGTAATCACCGCTTTGGTGACATAATTTATTGCGTCGACCTAACAATGCTTTGATTTGTAACTGGCGCTACCAATTTTGAAACGAGAATGGAGCAGAAATCGATACACAGTAACCCAGATTTGGAACAGAGAGGATTTTCGTGATATTCTGAAGTGTTAGTGGACTTACTCTGTTTTAACTCTCTCAATAACACTACTTTATGTTCATTCACTTTAATACGAGGAAGAGCTGCTTAACTTCCTATTAATAAGAAGAATTGTGAAAATTTTAATTGGTTTAAACAACTTTCCTCATTTGAATTTTTGACAGTATTTATTAGTATAAATGCAGAATGATATTCTGCAAAAGACTGTTCGTTCTGGTTGTACCGAGTAAAGCGAGAAAGAATTTCTCCGACAAACTTTTCAAATTCTCTTATATTAATGGTGCGAATAAATATGCTTGTGATTTTTTTGCTGTCCTACCTAGAGAAAGAAAAGTTTTGAAGGAAGCAGAGAGAACTTTTTCTTGCCGGCCAGCTTGAGGTTCCACAACTGTCACTAATTTCACAAGCGTTCATCGTTTGAAAATAACCAAATTATTATGCAAAATTTATTCAGAAAGAAACAAGTTATTTCCTGAAAAAGATCTGTACCAAAAAAGGGAAAAAAACCTTCCAGTAGAAAAATGGTGTACTTTCTAAGAGAGCTTCTATAATTCACTTCGAAAAATAAAATAAACCTGAACGTTCCTGTTAATATGGTGAAGAACAAATTCCACTTTGAAATGAAAAATGTCCACAACAGACAAATCAGTTCCTTGATGTAATTTGCATTATCAATACACAATTACAACAGTTTCTTTTTCCCTCATCATTGACGGACGATTAGAAACTACGATTAATAATTTAATATTATTACTAATAATAATTCGTATTCCATGTCATTTCTTTACATATTTTAATAAAGTATGTCAGTAGTAAAAAAGAAATAGTATCCGAGAAAACGAAAAGAGAGAAAGAACATTTAATGAATTGTAAAACAAAGTCCATTTTGTATTATAATTACGTTTATTACTATTTGAACGATTTACATTTCAAGGTTCATTTAGAAAAACTAATTTTACATGGGTTATTGGAAGATTCTGTGACAGTATGGACTTGAATTATTCAATAACATTGAAATGAAACAAATAGCGTTATGCCCAACATTCTAACAAACTATTAGAAGCCCTTAAACAAATATTTCATTTCTATGCTATGGAATGTGATCGATGCTTCTGAATTTCAATCAGTAGAAGAAATTTCAATTTTGATTAATACCTGGGAAAAATATCTCATTCTGTTTGTTAATTCTGAGGTGTGTTGCTGTGTCCTTCGTGTCAAGTTCTCGAATTGCATCAGTTACTCCTCTATCCCCCACTGCTACTCCTCTTAGTCTCGACTCTTAGCGGCGCCGCGAAGGACACATTCCTCAATGCCGACAGTTGCAAGGGCTACAAACAGAAATATTGTCTAGCGGCCTGACTGAGGAAATAATATAATATCAAGTACACTGTTTCTATTTTGTTTTTCAGTGTACATTTGATTTCTGTATGCTCGTAGAAACCGTTGCAAAAATGAAGGTTTTTACTTCAGACATCCTATCTCCACAAAAATTTGATGCATTTTGATGCATTGTGCATTTTGATGCATGTTTTTTTTGTAAATTAATCACAAATGTATTTTCTAGAGAATAAACTAGAATGGTAAAAGGTTCTGTAAAAACTAAAGAGTCGGTATTATTTTAGAAAAATAATTGTTTAAAAGTATACTCTGGACTTTCATCATTTGTATTTTTTTGGATGAATCCACTTTAAAAAAATAATTATATCCTAACTTGATTTGATATCAAATTTGACTAGCGTTGTAGTTGTTGGAGGCAACATTTTACTGACCTCCAGAAATGGGAAAGCAACGTCACCTAGATTAGTATGTTAGATGTCAGTGGCGCAAGGCAATTTGTATTACATGTTGAAGACGTGTGGTTTACCTTTGTTTTTGGTGAAAACCGAGCAAGATAAAGCAGTATATCAAAATGTTGAGCGATATTAGAGAATCGGACATGAAGTTAACTCCTCTAGAAACATGTCAAAAGGTGGAAATGGTCAAGTTTATTGTCCGAAAAAAACAACAAAAATACGAAAAAGTATACCCGCAGTTTATGGATCAGAAGATAGCAAAAAAAGAATAAAATTGATTTATTTTCAGAAATTCCTAATTGCTAATTTATTTAAATGAACTAGCAGAAGATTTGAAATCCTCAACTAGATGGACTCATTATTTCATTACACTATCTATACACTTGTTACTTATCGAGTTCATGGCCATGCCAGTGCCAATGTACTAGTTATATTTATATAGCAACTTTTTTACTTCCAGTGAAGGTTCACGGGGGAAGGTGACGGTTTTTACCTTTCATTTGTTATGAAATCTTGACATCATTAAGAATATCTCGTATTACAGACGTCATAATTTAGCCGACATAAATGTTCTTTTTGCAAAACGCCTTTGAAAAAAAATGTCTACTGACAAATGATTTCCAGAAACCCATTTATTTTGGCTTATTTCAGAATAGTTTTTGACATCTTTCTGTGGACGTGCATTGGCAGGTTTGCCCCTGAATATCAATCCATCAGTTGCATTACTCGTTGAAAATTCACAACCAAAATATTTTATATTTTTATAGTTTCTGAGCCATGTTTTGACCTCAGCTTTGACACACAGAAACGAACACGGAATGTTTCAGGAGCATTCATATTTTTTATAGTTGACAGTAAAACATACTAGTTGCCTACAGCTATTCGTCAATTTTTAAATAAGATTTCCATTATCGATTTGTTAAAGCGAATAAACTACCAAATTTACTACCGTGGGGATTGCTATACTTTTGAACTTCAAATTGAGGCCAAACACATCGAAATTGGAAACAAGCACTTTCATATTAATGACAAACACTATCACATCGTAAACTAGCACATTCAATTCGAAACCACACTCACTCAAATTGAAATCAATCACATTCAAACCGAGACTAAACAGCATCATGCCATAGAAATTTGTAATATTTATTGTGAGATACTCTGTGTTATACCCAAACAATATTTTCACACGATAAAATTTCTAATCTTTGATACACCCAATTGATAAGGATATCTAGGTTATAAACGTAAAGTTCTTGGCGAGAAATTTCAAACTCCCTTCCAGGTGTCCATGGCAGTACCCAATATTCACGGGCTACTGTCGAGGTGTTGTTCCAGTGCATGTGAGTGGCGTTTAATGACTGTACTAAACTGGACTGCTGGTAGGCCTCGATCTAACAAAGATGCCTTACTCAGGTTACTGAGTGCTATTTTACATCTGTCGTATTTACATTCTGTCGTATCCAGATACCGGTCAAGCAGTATTGTACACAGGGAGAGTGAACGTGGCTACACGCAGTGTGTCCACCAAGGAGATCTAAACCCCCTCCTCCTTCCCCACTCAGTACTTAACACATAGACAAGTAAATGAATGGTAGATGTTTCGGGGTGTCCATCACGGTTAGTCCACATCCAGTCCACCAGGCGGGAAAAGTGAGATGATATTCGAATCCTCTCTATCAACTGGTGCGGAACTGTCCTTTTTTTCGAAGTCTTCGAAGCGATATCTCGAAAAAGTGTATTTTTGGGAGAGTTAAACACGTGTTTTTAGATAATTTAGGACTCTTTTAAAGATGATAATTAGCTCATTTGAATCCTTTGAAAACAAAAATTGATTGGTATAATTTTTAGCTTCTAAAATGTTCTGGAGCCTCGCAGCTACCTCTTGGCCCACGTGTTCACTTTCAACTACATGCCGCATCTTCGATTCGCGGTCAGGCAAGAATATAGTGTGCGTTATCCTTACAATGTTCCAGTATACGTGGCAGTGTGACGATGAGAAAATTCATTTCTCAGTTTGAGAAGATCGGAACACGGCATGGGGTTGTCTACGTGCTAACTACATGTTCCCTCTTAACTAATGGCCATGAGGCAGGGACGTCGCCTGTAGATTGAGTCCACTCGTGGGCTGCCGCGCCAAGCACATACATATAAAGTGTTCAGGGAGAATTGTAAAAATGTGCTGTTGTGTTTTTTGTGTAGTTTAAAGGCGTTTAGAGTGATGAAATATTCTCTTCTGTCTTTATGGCTCAACGGGCCTCATTTATCAGGCTGGAAATAATTAATCCTAATATTATAATGAAACAACAAAATTATTTACAAATACGTGTACGCTATACCTAAAGATGGATAAGAGAAGTATTGGTAAAAATTTTCTTTTAATATGAACAATCAAACACAAATAATTTTTTAATAATAAACTATCGGCAGGAGATGACACGCAAAACCATTAATCCGTAAACAAGGAAGTAAGTCGTACAATCCCTGCACAGTTCTTAACGTCATAAGACCGATAAACAGCAACTAAGAGAAGCGATTGAAATTTACAAGCGGAGTTGAAGGACGAGAATATTTCTTTGAACAAGTGTATTCTTAATTCGTATTTAGCTGCAACTCATTTATTTCAGTTGTTCTTAGGGACCTGTGACAGTAAAATCCATAATGACGGCTCGTCTGGATGGCAAGAACCTGGATGGCGATTTACCCATCGGCTAGTAGAGTTTTCCCGAATCACGAATCTCCCACCAGCGGGGCACCGCGCCAGCCGAGACAAGCTCTAAGACGACTGGTCTCCTGATATGCAGGATAGTGTAGTACATGTGAGTGTATCTGTGTGAGTGAAAGGAGTGTGGAAATGACAAGGAAGAGGTAGGAAAGATCGCGCGAGGTCTATGGCCCGTTTGTTAGGGTACTTCTCCGACATTCACCTGATGTTGATGGCATAAACCACAAAAACCTAACGAACAGACCTGCCGGTCGATAGAATTCTCCTCCAGACAGAGGTTGTATTGAACCTAGTTATGTAGAAGTGTCGAAAATCCTGCCACCTTTGGGAGTGAAACACTATGACCTTCAGGGCAGGGGCACTGCAGTGACATCAGTTTATGCCCTGATCCACGTAAGCCGGCTTCATTCTTCTGTTTGTTTCCGTTATTTTAATATTAAAACTGTACAATAATTAGTAGAAACTTTCTGGGAAGGCAACGCCCCACTTGAAGCGCCGGCCCGGCCTGCACGCGCGGGCCGGATAGGTACCGCTAGGCCCTGTGGGCAGGCGTCGATCACGCCCACGACAACGGACAAGCCATCCACCGGGAAGGCGGCCGCCGCCGCCGCCGCCGCAAAGAAATAAATCCCGCGTTAAATGCAGCGCCATCCGTCCATCGCCATTGGCGCGTCCCGCTCCGCCTTTGTTTCCTGCCGCCTCGCGTGCGACGAGGAGCGCCGGACAGGGCGGACAGCACGCGAGGCCCTCTCTCCGCCTGCATTGTTTCGCTACTCACGCGCACGACGGTACAAACCGTGGTCAGCGACAATAGAAGGCCTACTCATCTGGGAGGGAAAAGCGAGTTACGTCATCATAGGGGGTAACAGCTTTTACAACGGTTAGCATGCCGGAGCATGCTCGGTTTGGGTTGGTCCAGTTGTTATTCGGTGGGTCGAGTGAACGTGTATTTTTTATAGATTCGTGCTGTTTGTGGAGTGTATTCTGATGTAATATTTAAACTGTACGCAAAAAGGCTACCTCGTCGATGTCAAAATACTCCTATGATGGGAATTATACAAACGGACCGGAATTTTTTCTTTCCATAACGATGTAGAACTGAGATGCATACGTTTCATCAAGAGAAATTTTGAATATATGCTTTTTAGCAGAGTAAGTTAAGATTCTTTTACTTAATTTAATATTTATAATAACAGAAATAAATAAACAATTATATATATATATATATATATATATATATATATATATATATATATACTTTAAATTTCAGTAATGTAGTCTTATATGTATGTGTATGATTCAGATCTGTACATTCCATTTTGAATAATGCAATATTCTTCCAAAATGAAGTGGTTTTGATGAAAAATATTTCTATTATCTGTGGGGGCACAATTCACTAGAGCGCTATGCAGCGGTATGGTCGCTATTCTGATGCTTCTGGTTGGAGCAACAATTACTACCCGAAGTTTTGAGATATTGTATTACTATATACATTCACTCATTTTAATTTCAAAACGATGCAGCCTCCTAGGTTAAAAAATTCAGTGATACATTCGGTTCCCAGGCAGTTTCGTGTTTGTAAAGAACTTTGCGTTTTACGTAAATAATAGTAAACACTGTTCATTGTTTCCACGCTTCACAAAATATTATCGTTTTTAGCGCGGTAAACAAAATTCTGCAAAACTATTTTCTAGCTATTTCTTGTAATTCAGGCCGATCATTCCAAAGAACATCTCTCTGATATTTAAATAATGCTATTAAAAGCTGTTTCCCTGACGAAAACGTGTGTACAAAATGTGAGATTTGAATCAGTCCAGTGAAGTAATTTAGTGTACTGGAGTTGGCTTCCCTGCTTACCGACGTTAGAAAGTTAGTTGCCCGTTGTGTGTTGATTGTACAAGATGTGGTCCGGCTAAGTAATTATATGCATTTGCTCTTATGTTCAGTAATGTGCGTTTCATACTTCAAGTATGGATAATGTAACCCCTGCACCAACACAAACTAATTTTAGACAGACAGGGGGCATTTCAGACAGGCCAAGTGGGCAATCTCTACACTGACTAAGTGTGCTGTACCACTGATCTGACTTGCCGGTCACTTGCGTTTGACCACCATTTTGCGTAACAACACAGGCTGGCAGATGGCGATCTCCATGGTAGTATCTAACACGTACGCAATCATAGCTGTACCACAAAGTGGACTCGTCAGAAAACACTACAGTTTGTGGGAGGAGGCTAACGATGGCGCTCACACGTGCACACCAGATCTATGAAAATTTTATCTCTTCTTATGGATACAGTGTTCTACACACCCACCAAGTGATTCCGATCAATCCTGCCGAGTATTGCAATTTTCTCAAACACCTGTATAATTACAGAGGTTTATTTACAATATTATTTACGAGCAATAATAAATTACAGTAACCACATACAGCTCTGGTAGACTGTCCCGAAATCGCGTGTGCGATTTCTAACTAACGACAATTAGTTGTTTGGCCCTTGCCTGAGTTTTATACTCTCGCACCCACGTGACTCGCAATGACATATTCGCATTTGCGCGGCAACCAACATCACGTGATCGCTGCAACGCCACGTGGCACCGCCAGGCTGGCTAGACCTGGGTGCTGTTAGTTCCTACAATTTCGATAAGTACCCAAAATACTTCTTGAATGTTGTACACCTGCGTTCCGTTTTTTTTTTCAGTCGCCCATGCCACGACGGTCTAACGGCGTCTGCCTAAGCATTAATCCTACGGATTCGCAACCGACGCGGCGCCAGACTTCCTGCCTGTAGAAAGGTCCGTTTTCAAATAGAATATTCACTAGTCTGGGTTTGTATGACCCATGCTTCTTCATTTTATAACAAAACAAAACGTTGGATTTTTGAGAAGTATTAATATACCAGAGTTCAATGGAATATGTACATTGTGTGTCAATGGATGCGTAATATGCTGCTGTTGATCATGTGATAAGACGATTAGTGGACTTTCACATGCTGGTATATGTGTATAAGGATATTATTTGTATGTATTTTAATCGTATCTAGACATATGTTCTATTTTATTTTGATTTATATATTTCTTATAGTTTGAACTGGATCTACCGAAAAGGGTAGTCCTTTATCTTCAAGGGATGTATTCGGGATGATAATAAATAAATAAACATGACAAAATAGAAGAACAGAACACTAGAACACTGGTAATCGTAACTAATTGGGGGTGTGGTCTGATTAACCAAAAAAATTTACCGTATATATACAAACACATTTGTAGGATTTCCAGACAATGCAAAGAAGCGTGCGATGTATGAAAATTGCAACTTAGCCTAGCGATGGCATCATCATTTCACCACAACACATCATCAATCAGATTTAGTTCCTTACATCAAAAGACGATTACCAATTTTGCCAAAGTTCCACGTAAGTGAAAATTACTGTTATATACACATATTGTACATGTGATATACAGCGTAGTTACCAGTGCAATAAACGTATCATTTCGACACCTCGTGTTTCAGTAATTAGTTGTTCAGTTCGTTTGGAATTGTAAAATCCTTTCTTTACACTAAAAATAAGCATTTTATTTATTTTTTTATATTTTTCCTCCGTTCGAATTATCCAAAATTTCGGATTTATGGGATTCGTTTTGGTGAGGTTCTACTGTAACAAGTGGTCAAATAGTTTATTTTGAGAATCGAGTAACATGATATCATTTATGGTTTACTAGTTCATTGCTGTGGGTTTATGGAGCTAAAACGAAAGACGTCAAGGTATACTCAACACCTCTGCAGATCTTTCGGACTCTTTATGACTGCGCAGCCTTTCTACATATACATCTAAATAAATTATATTTTATGCACGCTCCGCTACCGTCATTTTTTTAATTTAACTTTATTAATAGGAACAATGATTAACAGGTATAGTATAATAAATGGTAAATAAGAAAAATATATTTAAAAAGTATTAATTTGTTCAATTAGTATGAAAATTGTAATTTGAGATTGGAACAATAAATTTAAAATTTCCATAAGTCACTCTTATTTCACTGTAAGAACATGTGTTGAATGAAACAAACGAATAAATTACTACGGAAGTGACAGTCGGAAGAGCGAAATAAGAAAACCGATCATAAGTATAAATATTTGTATTTGTAGAGAACACAACATTAATATGAATAGTAAAGTAAAATTAATACGGGTTTCGTCTCAACTGTTTGATACTGAAAAATATTTTTTTTAAACGAATCAATGAAAAAAACCAAGTGCACGTAAAGGAAATGCAACATATGCACAAATTCACACGAACGATGCTGGAATACCATCACGGAATAGCGAACGCAATGTTCCGTGCACTTCGATCGCCAGAGGCTCGTTCCGAAGTGCAAGCGGAGCTGTCGGCCGCCTCGAGCGCGTGTTCGCAAAAGAACGACTGCTGGCGCGGCCGCCCTCCACGCGCTGTTTGCGGGCGGCACTAGTGGCTGTCGCCCACGAAACGGGCGCTGAGAGCCCAGCGGCGAGCGCGCGGTCTGGTGGCGCGTCGTACAACTGCGCCCAGTCGAGGGCCTACCGTCAAGTGGTGGTGGTGGCAGTGGTGGTGTTGGTGTTGGTGGCGGCAGAAGTGGTGATGG
>BOPP01000051.1:4332617-4366061 GCA_017312745.1 Gryllus bimaculatus | reverse complement strand
CCCGGACGATCTATTGCAGTGGTGAAAAACTACATGACGTCACACATGCGTTGGTCGTATCAAAGTAATGTATTTACGTGAACAGTTAATTAATATCCTTTTGGCCTTCTCGTTTTTTACGTTAATATGATTTTCGTAAACTTTTCTGTTTAGATACATTTCGACTTGAAATATTTTAATGTAATACTTTAAAATGTAATTTGTTTGTTTGATTTTTTTGTTGATTCTTTTTTTCAAAATTTGGTTCAATGCAATCCTCAAAGCAACTGTTCGGCAGGTCCCGGCTCAGTGTGGTTGAGTCGAGACAGTGCAGAACCAGACGGGAAAGGACGGGAGGGGAATGGTGGTCGAAAACGGAGAGCAGAGATAACAATATTTCCTCTTTATTCTAATTATAGAATTCATTCCATTTTCTAATAGGTGAATTTAATAAATAAACATTGGCAAAAATGCTCTTATTGGCGCGCCATTTCCACTCTGCATACTTCACACCGGCCTCGTGTCTGGTCCTCTTGGCCAGTGTGCTCGCTTTCGGGCCTCGGGTTCGATTCCCGGCCAGGCAAGATTATAGTGTGAGTTTTCTTTGTCATTTATCAGTATACGTTGCGGCGTGACAATGAGAAAATTCACTTCTCAGGTTGAGAAGACCGCAATGCGGCGTGGAGATGTCTACGTGCTTACCACACGTACCTACTTAATCCACGGCCGCGAGGCAGGGTCGTCCCAGGTAGGCCTGAGCCCATTCACAGACTGTCAGGCCATGTACTTCACACACTAATTGTAACATACAAAAGGGATATAACATTTGTCGATGTCTGAATTGATCCGCTAGTCGAATGTTTCTACAATTCCACAAACTCAAACTAATGTCTTATATTCAGGGTTCTAATACTGTATTATCTAATGCATTATACAGCAGAATATTAGAAACATTCTCTCTTGTTCTCAAAATATCAGCCACTGTTGAAAACAGTCCAAACTCTCGAAGAGTCCTAACTCTTAGTGCAAACGTAGTTTACATATAGCAATTCACTTTCACGCCATATTTGCCTAATATTTTGACCAATACGTTTGAAACGAAGGAACGATAAAATACTTATAATTTTTTTTCGCGATACGACTTCAGTTATTACCCATATACATGCTCTTATTCCGAGAATTGTTTTGCGAGACTACTAAGAGTAATTACTTCACTTCTACAAAACAGTAATTTAAAGAGCATTAGCGTTACATACATTTGGTAGAATACTCATCTATATGGCTCATGTGGCTTTTGTATTCATTATCTAGACATTCCAATATTGATTTTTTTGTTGGACTGAGTTCACTGATTTAGATGAAAGTTTACAACTCCCATGTGAAAAAGTATACCTGAAAATTCAGAAATTAAATACCTTTAATTTTCAGAATTGTTTTCAAGTAAATAATTCAACATTTTCTACACAGTGTAGCAAAATGATGAAAGATATTTCTCCAAAGCATGGCGACTAAAATGGTAAATGTAAATAGATGTAATATAATCATAAGTTAGAATTAATAAACTTTAATAAACCAATATTGTATGGCTTTAATCCGAAATTTACAATAAATAGAGATAGACATTATCTTTAGTTCCCATTCTTAGAAATGAAATGCGTTTCGAAAGTCGTTTTCAGTCGCCTGGAAAAGAATTCTAGAAGACGGCTGCTCTGATCGGTAGTTTTTCAAGGTTTCTTCGACACAAGACGAATACCGGAGTAGTACCCTAACAAACGATCCACAGACCGCGCGCAATCTTTCCTTCCTCTCCATGTCCTATCCCGGCACCTTAATTACATGCACATACACTACACTACCACACATGCCGGAAGATCGATCGAGAACTTAGAGCTTGTCCCGGCTAGGGCGGAGCTCCACTGGTACGAGGTACCTGGTTGAAGAAAAACCCCTCTGGCCGATGGTCGATCGGCGCTGGATCCCACCATCAAGCGTGGGAAAACCATCGCCACCTCCCGAGAAAAAACTTACATTGCACTTGCAGGACTAATGACCCTAATAGTCGACACGCCCGGAATCTCTAACAATCAATCAACCCAGCCATCTACATTTTGTAAGGGGCAGACTCGTTCCTGTTCACAAACTCGGGACTACAGCGAAAGAGAAGGAAGCCCTTAGTAAAATGCCTCTACTGAAGTAATATCGTAATAACAGAGTTGCCTTCACCGTTGTCTTCTACGATAATATTTTCTCACAGACGTTTGTGTTGCCAACGCCATTCAAGCCCCGACACCTGATACCAGCCGCCGCATTCGCCGTCGCCGCTCAACTAGCAATGCAGCTTTATCGAATGCAGCTACTGTGCGGAGGAGAATTCAAGCGGACGGCTGATCTAATTGAGAGTTTTCTGTGGTGTCTTCGATCAATATCAAGTGAATGTTGGAGACAGTACCTCCAAAATACGGGCCCCGTACTGCGCGCCATCTTCCTCTCCTGTTCCCTGACCTCTCTCCTTATCTACATACATTGACTACACATGTCGGGAACTTATAGTTCGTCACGGAGGATATATAGAGGGGAAATACTTTGCAGGATGATGTAAAGGGCAGCGGCCGATCTCACCATCTAGCGGGAGAGAGGCACTGCCACTTGTCATAAAATAGTGTTTTCACTGATCAACTGGGACCAATGAGGAAAAAAAATATTATTTTCATTATTATGGTTATTTTTATTATTATTATTGTATTTATTATGATTATTATTGTATTTATTATGATTATTATTGTTATTATTATAATATAATTTCAATGTTAGCTTTATTATCTTATGTATGTAATTAGCAGACACCGGGTTATGCCCATTTGTAGTTCAAATAAGGTTATCTTATAAGTTTATCTATCTTAACATTTGATGTGCTCGGAAACAATCATCCAAGCAGTCCTCAATGGTTGGCACTTCCCCGAAACATCCAACATCCTCAACAATCCACGATTGTCTCTCACACGAATATCACCGCTGCATGCGCTCGTCTTTCAAGCTTCTCTTGCTTTCTCCCATCCCAAATCACTGTCTCACTCTTGCCCTTCTCTTTGCCTCTCTACTGCGACCACCACCTTCCCACAGTCTCTACCACTCTCGTCAACATCTCTGCCTCTTTCTCACCGCCCCCTCTGCCTCTGCCTCACCCTCACTCCCACCGCTGCAGCCAGAATCTTGTCACTGCAGCCAACCCCTGTCGATATCAACTCCTGCCCGACTTTCAATGTCATTATAGCACCGATAAAAACGCAGTTCCTTCTTCAAGATCACAAGCTAGGAGAGGGAAGGTACTGTCAACCAATCGAGATCTTCAGTACCAAAATGTTGTCATAACGAAGCATGTAATTGGATTACAGTGTCTCCTTTTTCTTGCAGATCATGACCTTGAAGGGACACTACGTTTTAATCAGAGTATACCATCACATCGCATTCAGCACCCACCTTTAGGCTCTCGCAGCCCGGCGCGGGAGATCCGCAGCGGGTGCGGCGCGGAAAGTTTCTCGCTGAAAATGGCGACGAAATATGCAGGACCGTTCACGCCGGAGCGTCAATTATGACTCACCGTTTGGTGATAGTTTTTCTCATCCATAAACAAAGGCTAGGGAGCTCGACCCAAGAAGGAAGTGAAAACTCCTGAAGGCGTGCGAACTTGCACGAAACTCGAGCGGCAGCGGTCAAAACGCGACCGCTCGCGACCGCGTTCCAAAATTCGCAGGTAATCAAACGCTGCCAATCTGCTGCCGCGACGCTCGCCTGCCGCGCATGTGTAATCGTGCTCATAACGCAACACGTAACGCGAAATTTCCACTGCGGCTATTCCGCGAAGACTGCGAATCTGCCGCGCCAGACTGTGTGAGCTTTTAACGGACTTTCCGAAACACGTTCAGAAAACCTAACTCAGATATGTCAAGGCCGATGCCACCAACGTTGTCTGTTGAACGGGTAGCCACACTAAATCACCCTTCCACTCAGTAGATCGCCTTGCCATAACAGAGCAGAAGGTAGTCAAAGTCGCCCTGAACGTTATTTCGCTTTACACATGAAATACAATTAGACGGGATTTACAAACGGAGTCGTGGTATTTTTTTATTTATATTTTAACTTTTATTTTTCTGTGCATATCCTCTTATTCACATGCGATTCCACATTGGTGAAGTCAGGTTCCAGAAACCCTGAGAGACAATTTAGCAAACAGTTTCTCAAATTTTCAATCCATAAAAGAACCCGATGCTTGTTTTTGAGCAGTTTTATTATTTAAAATGCTTGTTTACAGACATATGTTATACCATAAGTAGATGTTATTCGAGCAGCATTATTTATTAAGATTGGAAGTCGCTATTTATCGAGCACCTACTAAAATTATATCACACAGCCTTCTGAGGGCAGAGTAACTACTGATAGTTCGCAGCATGCCAGGGCGCTACAAAACGAGCATCTGCCACCAGTTTGAGACCTTGACCCCGCTGTCGTACCCGCTACCACCACCCCCGCCGAGCCTCCCTCCAGCCCTTGGTTTCAAGGCCGACGACGCCGCTTGGCTTCGCCCACGCCGGCGGTAACCTTTTCGAAGCTGTCTCGCCCGGTGACAAACCGTTTCCCGTTCTCTTAATAAAACGGCCTCGAGCGCGCCCGTGGATGCTTTCGGTGGGCTGTATTGCCATCTCGGGCCGCGTTATGCGACAGCGCCATCTTTATGGGCGCGATTTTGGGGGGAGGGGGCGCTGAGGGCGGTGCTGGGCGAGGGGAAGTTTCTCACGAGAACAGTCGCTGCGCCGCCGCCTCCGGCCGGGCGTGTCGCGACGGTGGGAAACGCAAACCTATTTACGGGAAGGAGTTGACACCGCTGTGCAAAAGAACTGGGATAAGGATTTTAATTAAGGACTTCTCAAGTCTTGGCGACACAAATGAAATTTCTTACATCCAATTACACCTTTTTCTTTCTAAGAAAAAGAAGAAACTTTTCTCTTTTATATACTGTTATTTGCAATGTTACTTTACATGTTTAAAAAGTGTCCAAGGGCTCACAATTGTATACATACAGTGCTCGAGATAAATTCAGGAGAAGAAAATCTCTTAATGCTACTTATGAATGTATAGTAAATGCGTAGTGAATCATAAGGGGATCTCTTTACGATAAATCAAATTAGCAAGTAGGACTAACACGACCAACGTGACACAATAATGGGTATTTCAAAGGCAACATAGTTTCATAAATATTTTTTCACGACATAGTATCATTGTTTCTGGACACAGCAGATTATGTTAACGATAGTAGATTAATAAGCCCTTATAACAGATTTATTAGCCTTATAATGTAGATCCACACGATAAACTTATTCGAAAATTACTGCATTCGGGTGTAGGTACCGGGGTGGTGATATAGATTGATAAACGTTTTCGAGATATGAGTAGTCCAGTTGACCAGTACATTTTACCTGGGAAACTTTTTCTTCGGATGTGTGGTGTGTACCGAGACACTATGGTGCGATTTTTATAAGTCTGCTTTCCAAAATTTTACATCACGGAGGCGATATGTTACTGCATTTTGCGAATTTCTCGGCGTGCCGCTAGATGTCGTATAATCGCGACTATATCAAGCACTGCTTGATCATGCGACATCTGGCGGCACGATGTCGAAAGACGCGAAAAACAGTGTCATAATTCCACCGTGTAATAGGGCTTTGAGTGGCAGACATAAAAACCGCACTATAATTAAAACCCACGTTTTTCGACCTATCAGCCTTCTGCTAACGCCAAGAGCCCCAAAAACCCCGGATTTTTTCGGTTATTTTCAATGTTTTTTCATAACACTTAAGTGTTAACCCTTGTAGAAAAATCGTTTATATAAACTTGATGAAGTTTCCTTGACAGCCTTCAATGAAATATTTATCTCTATACCATGTGAGCTACAGCTTAAATAGCACTTTTATACATTTGTTCAAAATGTGTACAAAAATATTGATGGTTATATTAATTCGTAATAAATATAAATATTGCATAAATTACTGTTGTTAACCGCATGTCGAAAATAACATTACCTGATAAACACACTAATTACCGAAAATCAAATATATAAGTAAATGACGTTTATATGTGTGGGTTCCTATTCTATCACAACTATTTTACGTAATAACATTTTTATTACAACAAATCTTGGTACACATCATCCATCCATGAAAATAATATTGAGGTGAAATGACACTCCTAGAAAGCCTACGGTGGGGATTCGGAGTAACATTTACAAACACGTTTATTATGCAAGCCATAATGCACATTATGCGGGTAATGCGTACTGGGCAAGCGTAGTCAGCTGAGTAGATCTGTTTAATAGACGACTGCGATAAGCAAATACCCGAATAATGTCCATATTAGTTATGTTTATACCGTCGTGATTATGCATTTTGCTTATACCATGTATTCGTTACGCATAAAAAAATATACAGTATACACAAATAGCTAATTTCAGAATTTGCCGGTTTATGTTGACGTTATCGAAAATGGGTGGATAAAGTTAGATTAGGAAACTTTTTGAAGCACGTTTCGGTCTTGGGCAGTATGGACTTTACATTAGCCAACACGAGTTGGATAAATAAGGTACGTTAACGAGGATTGACAGATGTGATACACAAAAATCAGACTAGTGGTGGTAATATTCTGAGGCCCATGAGAGGCATGGTGTGTTGTCTCGAGTTTCATTGTGTTGGGTGTACGTTTTTAATTGCCCGATTTCAGCTAATCGCACTATACCTCATTCGCACCTCTCTACTTCGATACTTTTCAGAGTTTGCGAAGTGGCTCCGGCTTTCGTCCTTGAGTAAATGAGTAAATTTGCAATAATTCGCAGTAATTGATAAATAGATTTCGTTCATATTTTGTTGAAAACAGACAGACTAGATGTTGACTGAAATTGTTCATTGTCCTATGTAATTCTGAGAAAATTACACCAAATTAATGCACAATTATTACAGCTTTCATATTGTTTTCTCCCAATTAATTTCCTGTTTGATAATACATTATAAGTAGGTACATAGGAATGAAATAGACAAAATGAAAATAGTATGTAACTGAAATGTTATATTAATGTACCTACCGACCAGGCAAAATTCAATTCGTGTAGCTGAAACAAAAAGAAAATTTTCATTTGAACTTTTTCTAGACTCTTTAACCATAAAACATAACATATTATTTACAATATTTTTAATAAGCAAGAAGCACAAAGGGTCTACTTCATTTCAATTGTGTTATGAAGTATGTAATGTTGTATTGATTAATCGATAAGTTATTAGAAAAAAGCGAATTTATTCAAATTTATAAAAGACACTTTTTTCAATAAACGTAAATACTTAGAGCATTCCTTGCATTGTTATAGACACGATTTACCATTAACATCTAGCTTTTCCAAATGAAATTAATATCATAGGGTCACTATTCTTAAATGGCATGAATCTTGACAATCACTACTCTGAGACAATACAATAATCGAAAAAATACATTACGATAGATCCTGAGATCATCTCCATTGTAATTGTCAAAATGTTGCTAAAGACCAGTTATTAATTCAATTAATTATCGTTTAAAGTTCTACAGCGAGTCTTCTATACACATAATAATGAAGAGAATAATCTTCAATTTGCATAATTAAAGACGCATTATAATCCACAGTGGGCTGCGGACAATAGTTGCGAGTAGAAGGATAACGTACTTCCGCATATCCACTTTATGATACATTGAGTTTATACCCCAACGAAATAGGCATAAAATTATAAATACTGAATGAAAATATAATAATAAATAATGTTTTACTTCCAAAAGATCTTTTTTTGTAAAAAGTATTTCTATAAAGATTTTCATATTTCTACAAGCGGAATGTATTTTCAAATACATACTTTTTACACACACAAATATATGTCATGTAAATATATATAATTTGTTACATTTCTTAGACAAAAGTATTTTGCATGTACAATTCAAGCCTTACCATTAACATTTTGCAGACGCTTTAATAAATTACAAGCACGTCATCATATTAAAAATCTCAGCAGCAAAGAATAATTTATTCAAATTATTAATTAAACACAATGCTTGTCTAACACTAAACGCACCGGGTGTGGAGGGGAGAAAATGACACAAAAGGGGCATACCTCGTAATTAAATTAATAATTGAAATGCGAAATGCAAGTTTTTGGTACAAAGACCGGCTTACGGGCGGTGGCGGCGAAAGGTTTAGCAATATTGTTAATGAGTCGACGCGCCGGCGGCGGCGCGGCACACCGCCTTTCACCACCTCCCCCTCCTACTCCCGAGCGCCCCGTCCCTGGCCGGCAACCACCCCTACATTTCTTCTTTCGTCCCCGCAGACGCATTTTTCCCCTCTGGCGCAGCGTGTGGCCTGTGTGTGTGCATTCCATTTCGCATTCATTTTCATTCTTTTCCGTGTATTCTCGTCGTGTCTCCCATTTCCTAATGTTTGCGCGCTTCATCCAGTCCTGATTCTTTTCTTCATTTTTCTTCCTATTCTTCCATGCTCCTTTTTTATTTTTTTAGTTTTTGCTTTGTTGTTGTTTTTCTTCTAGTTCGTAGATTGTTATAACCACGTTTCACTGGCGTCTTGCTATTCTACTTACTTTTCCATTAGGTTTTTCTATCCCATTCGAAACCTCCATTCCGTTTTCTTTTTGATATACCCTACGTTTTTTAAAACACTTTTCAGACATCATTTCCTGCGTTTTCTTGTCAGTTGTTAGCTTTACTGCATTACGAGGCCTCGTCTTTATTTTTTCGTTCGTTCTTTATGTTTTACCTCTGATAACTACCTATTCTACGTGATTGTGTTTAGCACAACTTACCACGATGATATCTTTTTCATCACATTTGAGATTTATTAACCCTGAGCAGACGCCTCAATCTACATGGATTGTGTGTGTGTGTGTGTGTGTGTGTGTGTATGTAGTAGATTTCTACTGAACTCCTCTAACATTTCAAGTCTTCTAATTTCTCTGCTCTTCTCACTCCCCATCTCTGCCTTCCATCTTTCTACAGTTCATCAGAATGATTTTTTTTCTCATTCACGCCGTAATTACTTAACATATTAGCGTTTATTTATGTCTCTTTCCCATTTGTTTCAGTTCTGGTATTCTCTGTGTTTTCTTTCTGCTGTATTCGTCAATGACAGACAACGTCGTTCCCAGTGCACGCCATTCGAAAGGAGTTTTAATTTTCACAGTGAATTATACTTCGTTCGTCACCGTACCTGTCCCTCCATGTCCTCAGCTCCCCCTTCCCCATTTTCTTTCCTCACCACTTCCATCCTCCCCCCCCCAAAAAACCCCCCCTTCACCACTTCCGATCCTACCCCCCCCCCCGTGCCGCGTACCCCAAAAGGAAACACGCGCGGCGTGTGCTCCCTGCGGGTTCACGCAGTACGCTCTCGCGGCGGCCTCCCGCAATCGAGTTGTCAAAAAAAGCCAGGGAGAAAGTTGAAACGTCATGAGCGAACAAGGGTGGTGGCGGACATCGCCCCGCGCAGCGTAGTTCCAGCGCTGGCCGCGTCGCGTTGCGTCGCGTCGCGTCGCATCGCTGCGGGACGCGCGCGCGCCTCCAATGGACTCGCGTAAAACAAGACAAAGCCGAACATTGGGGCAAGATCTAAAAAAGCTGGCCCAAAATCAAAAAAAGTTTTTATTTACGGAATTTTAAGAAATTAGTTAGGTAGACTAGTTCCCAGTATCGACGTCCAAGGTTAGGAAAGGTCCAAGCCGTCGCAGTGGCGCTCTGCGTCATTAGAAACGAGGCTGTTGAGCAAGCAGCTGTTTTCATCACACAAAATGCACAAAAATCGTGATGTCACAATGTTTATATGTACTACACATACTTTAAAAAACACGTTAAAGCTATCTTATTAATGATTAATGCTTAAACAACATGATACAATTAATTTCTTGGATTTTTTAGTATAAAACAGTTCCACAATGTTACACAACAAAAGCTTTATTCTGTACTATTTAGCAATTGAAATGTTAAAAAAGCAACTGTTAGCTGCTATTCTGCATTTCGTGCAGAAGTAGTTTAAGGCGTTTTTCACTTTTTAATCCGTCAAAAATTTTTAATAAGTCCAGAAAATCCCGTTAGCAATTTCTATAAAAATTTCAATTTGATTATGAAAATTGAAATTTTTGAACGTTTTTTTAAATTTTTATATTGGATTGGAGAATTTTGGCAATTTTGATATTTGAATAGTAATTTGCCTGCCAAAAGACATTGTATACCTAATGTCATTTTTGTTGTTTTGGCCTGCCCTTTGAGATGCTGCCCCACTGTGCGGCGCGGGACGTGCCGCAGCCTCCACCTGCTGCGTTTCCGGCAGGCGCAGCTACCGCCTGTTGTTGGCTTTTTTTTCGGTTGATGCGTTGGCGAAGAAAAAAAGAAAGCAAGTTGTAAAGGAAATTTTCGCGCAATTCGCTGCAGTCATCAAAAATATTACAGACGGGGGTTTTTAGACTAACGAAGCCAACGCTGGGGGCAAGTCGACCCGGGAATTTACCTCGACTGGGTTGCGCCAACTTTTCTTTCCGATGTTGTTCTTTCGCTAGTAGCAAATCCTGCTGGTATTTGTGTTTAGAGGTTTGAACCACGAAGCAGAAAGAGTACTATCGGGGACATATTAAGACTCATATTCAACAAAAATAATTTTACTTCCAGAAAATATTCTTCGTGGGTTGTTGGAGAACGCGTTCGGGTTAATATTAGAATTTCAAGATAAAAGTAATTTTGTTGAAACAGAATAACCCATTACTTTATACGAATACTTTCTTTTATTGAAAGCAGATTGTTAGAGACGGACGCAAAGACTTTCAGTTCCGAATTTTCTCACGGTCGAGACCTGTGAGTCGAGTCGAAAATGATAAGTTTCGGCTTTGCCATTATCGGAAGCGTACGACAGCGACAACAGGTCCCTTATCAGGACCCACCCTCCGCGCCGCAGGAGGAACAGACAACGATGGATAAGGCGACGAATGCTGGAAGTGTCATGGGATATTTCAGTATCGTTTATCGTTCACAATTGAACATCTTAAGCGCATTATTTACTCCTCTTTCGATGAAAGTAGAACTATGTGTACAAATTTGCATTATATGCTCTGCGACAAAACTGAATTGAAATTACGCTTTGATCTTCAAATAGAATTATAAATACATGCAGACATTAGAATTTATAGATAATTTGTATAAAAAATAGCTACAGCAGATTGCTTAAGTTGAAAGGGTAAGTAATTCGCACATAAGTTTCTCAATAAAAAAATCTAAAGAATGTCTAATCTGTAAAAATATAATGAAGTCGGAAATGAACACAATACATTTTTTACTGAAAGCGAAAAAGATCAAGGTCTCTTCACTTGGAGAAGAAAATTATACATTGACGAACGACTTCAGATATAAAATTACACGGTATCTACGTACGGCAATCATCCTTCGGCCATTCTTATCGGTCAGGCGGAAGGACATGTGCTCCACAGTCCCACGGCAGACTTCGAATTTCGGTTGACCTTTGGAAACAGCGCCTCACGACAGTCCGAGGCTAGGTTTCCGGCTCTATTCATCATTCTACGCTGTAATTTGCGGATGCTCTGTTTGCGCAATGCATTAAGCAGAGCCCTGCCCCCTCGGCCCTTCAAGAGCTGACATAGGCGCTCCGCTGCCCTTAGCCCAAATCAAACATCATCAAGTTCTGAAGAGCCTCTATTAAGGCCTGCCAAACCGGCGATGCAAACAAAATCGGTATCAAAAATTCTATATCCAATTAAGTTAAATAACGTTTACAAAGAGACTCATCGCATTCAACTGAAAAAAAAAGCAACAGTTTATTCTATTGGTGTAAATAAAAATATGGATTTCCAAGAAGATGTGAGATGAAATATTTTTATTTCTACAAATCGTTGGGAAACGAAAACACGATTGTTTGTTAAAAAAAAGCACATCAATTTGTAAGGAATACAGGAATTAAAAGCTCACTATAAAGTTCTATTATAAATAAATTGTGAAGTTTGCAATAACTATCTTAGTATAAACACTTGTTTATATTTTCTGAAATTATATGTGATGTAAAACTAATATTTGTGATTAAAAAATCAGTATTATAAAAAATCTTTCGGTAATCAACGATTTTCACTAATAACATGTTATAAATCCAGTAACGCGTACAGACCTACCTCAAATATTTAGACAGAGTCGAGGTATGGGGAAACGGAAAAGGAGACTGGCTAAACGGTCTGAGCAGGATGGCCGGTGGGAGTAAACAAGTAATGCTGTAGTTCGGTCGGGTGTCGTAGCGCTGGGAGCAACTAACGCCCGAACGCGTGCGGCGAGAGCACACGGCCGCCCGCACAGAGGCTCGGCGGTGGCTCGGCGGTGGCTGGGCGAGGGCGGGGGCGGCGCGGGGCGGGGGGGGGGGCGGGAATGGGGAGGGCGGAGGTGGCGGATGGTGGCGGGTGGGGGGGGGCAGGGGCGGGCGGAACAAGGCCATGTGGAAGGAGGACGGTGGTGAGGGCAGGGGCGGGGTCAGGTGCGTGGGGGTGAGGTGGGGCGGGGGAGGGCTGGGCGGGCGGGGCAAGGTCGGACCAGGCAGAAGCGGGTGTGGTGAAGGGCAGGGGGGGGGGAGGGCGGGGACAGTGCAGGGGTGGGGGCGGAGCTGCGCAAGGTCGGGGCCAGGCGGAAGCGGGACGGTGTGTGGGTGGGGGCGAAGGCGGAGGCGGATGGGTGGGAAGGGCTTTCCAGTGGACAGTCAAGACGACGGTGGCGGTGTCATGGGTCTCAGCTTAGCCACCACCTCAGGTGATTCTCGGCCAGGGATGGTCAAACTATGATAATCACGACAATTATAACACGGCGCGGAAAGAAATGCAAACAATAAGAGCATAAATTGTGTCTTTATAAAAGAAATCTATATAATAAAATTTAATAAAGAAACGCTATTACAAGAAGCGGTGAGTTCCCATCTACGTTAGGGAATCTAAAACTAAGGTGTCCAAACGACCTCACACAATAAATAAGAGGATGCGTGAAACGAAAATCATTGAATGGGAGGTAAATATAATCTAAATATGAAACGTTAATAAATTATAAATAAACAGTTCAGAAAATAAGAGGATAAATTATCAGTACAGTTCAAAACGTTTAATGAATATATGGTTCTGCTTTTTTCCCGTATGATATTCGTACACTGACACTGACTTATGATAGGGCAAAGTAGAAATGACTCCCTCCCGGTAGTAATCTGGTAGGGATGCTATCGCTTTTAATTCTCAAAATGTAATTAAGTTTCAGAGAAAAATCTACAATGTTAAACGGGTTGCATAACAGCAGGCGCAATTTTCTCTCAAATTAATTCACTTGTTTTACCTTCGTTCATGAGAGACCAAAGTCATATAAAGGAAAGGAATTCAATTGAAACGTATAAAGTCATTCATTAAAGTCCATTTTAATTAGTTTTTAAAGGATATTATTTTGTACAAGAAATGAATGAATATTAAATTTCTGATTTCCAGAACGATTTCGGGAATTTTTGGCGAACGGAAAGTCGCGATATAAGGGTGGCGGTAGCTCACCTCGTAAGCAGTTCTAAACAGTTGGCAGCATGAAGCTTCAAGTAGACATGACGTCATGACTCAAGCATCCAAAGAAGCGGTAAAGAATATTTTAAAAAGAAGAGAAAGAGAAAGTGAAGATAGAGGATAAACGCGGTGATAAGAATATACGTTTGGAAGGGGAGGAGGACTGAGCATGGTTTAGAAAGCTTGGTAGGTCAAAAAAACCGTTTTCATCAATTAATAAATACGGAAGAAATTGGAGAACAAAAAGATGAAGCCAAGAAGTTTTCGAATGCGAGAAGGAATGACTCCATAATGGGATATGGTTAGAATAGAATTCTCCAAGGGGCAGAGAATTGCAAGAAGGTTAATGTAAATCAGGTGAGATGGCAGGGAGAGCAACATAGGCAAGACAGAAACGGAGAACGCTGGATCTGTGAGAGGCAAAAGTGCGAAACTAGTAATGTGAATAAAACGAGGTAAGGGAGTACTTTTTTGCCAAATCGGGAGCGGCGAAATCTAACGAAAACGAGAAAGTGCACGCGGGCGAAGTGAGAGAGCGGCTGCAACGTCGCCTCTGTGGGGGCGCAGGGTGGCGGCGGCGGAGGTGGCGGCAGAGGCGGCAGCGGAGGCGGCGGCGGAGGTGGCAGCGGCGGCGGCGGGCAGCCCACCTTGGCGCTTCTCACGGGGCGCGGCCGAGCTTCATTACCAAGTTGCTAATGTATTCAGCCGGCCTCCGGGGTAGCCACAATAAAGGCCGCCTAATGCGCGCGTCGCAGCGCCCGCAGAGCCCTTCCCCTCCGCCTCCTTGCTGAGGTTTGTCGCCGCGCCCCGCCACTCTCCGCCCCGCCCCGCCCCGCGCCCGGCGACGGGTTTAGCACGCGACGAAGGGGAGGCCGCGAACTCCCACGCCGCCGCCAAACGCACGCCCTCCCGCTGAAACCCGGATGTGCAGGCGCTGCCGGAAAAACAATTTGCGCGAAGTAGCAGACGACACGGAGCCTCGTAAAATGTATGCCACTTGTTTCAACCAGGAGAACACCACTACTTCAGAGACTGATATTCTAAAGACAGACTTTAGTATTCAAGCGGGTATGATATACTATGGGATCGAATCATCAAGGGACACAATCAAAAAATATGTTCGAAATTTCAACGAATAACCAAAAACCAAGAAATATGTGAAAATGGAGAAGGGTCTATTAATATTATAGACATATTAAGGCACTTTGCACTAAGAAATAATGTATATAACAACGATTCACGAATAACAATGACAAAAGTAAATATAGATTGTGGATCCCATACAAAAAGAGAGAGGGTTCAATAAAGAAAGAAATCGAGAAATTACAACGAGGAAATGACACGATCATGTGTGTCATGCACTGAAATATTAAAATTGTAGGTTGGAAACAGTAAAATCAAATCCCCCACCCCCAAAAAATTAAATTTAAACTAGAATCAAAAAATTAAAATTAACGAAGAGAAAAATAATGGAAAAGAAACAAAGAAATTCATGAAAACACTTGAAGAACAAACGAGGCGTAACACGTATACAAACAAAGATTGTTAGAGCTAGAATACGAATTGCTTCGTTGGGACCATCGCTATCCATTCCCCAGTCGACGTCACAAGCGCTGCCGAGCTCGAGCACCGCAAGGAGCCAGAGGCAGGGGGGCTGGGTAACTACCTCCCCTCCCCGTCCCCATTCCAGCCCCTCGACGGCGCGGCCCGTGCACGAACACACGCGTGCTGGCGCGACCAAGTGATGAACAAGTTTCCGACGACAATTATAATTTCTGGCGAAGTTAAAGTTGTAAGTAGGGAGACGGTGAGTAACTTCCCGCGCCAGCCCAGTTCACGCTCTCCATCTACATCCCCTGCCGCCTCCTCCGCGTTCTCCGCCGCCGTCTCTGCCTCCTCCTCCGCCGGCGCCGCCCTCCTGCGTCTGTCTGCTCTCGCGAGCACATCCAGTTGATGAACAAGTTCCCCGGAGAGCCACAAGGACGGGGAGGGGCAGATGCACAAGCGCCTGTTTCATGGAGAGTTGGATTCCTCAGTGGACAGTGCACTGTCCGGGAGAAGTTACGTTGAAAACTATGCTAGAGTCGTGTTTAACCTGCGAAAGAAATCTCATACATCAGTGGATGCGCGGCAGATTAAGTCAGTGGTGAAAATGAATTTTCACAAAGACCAAATAATGAATAGGGTCTACTGTTGAATGGATTAAAACATGATGTAAAGTCAGTGATATAACACAGCGTCTATCGAATTCGGGCTGCCAATGAATACGCACAGGTTGCATGACACAAGTGTGATCTCGCAAAGAAAGAGTCGTTACGTGCCTGAAGAGGAGAATTCGATTATAATCGAATTATTTCATGGAAGAAGAAATTCCGAAACATTATTTTAAATACGTATAATCCCTCTCAGGGATGTATCAAACAACACAGTTTTAGAACAAAATAATTTGAAATTCCTAGATTATGATACAAGGAAAACAGTAGCAGCACATGTAACCCGTAAAACACGTGACCCACACAAACACGTTACCATCCAATTCATGTAAACGATGCGCCCTAATTCCCATAAACCATTGTTGAATTTCGTATAACGCAAAACTACTAAATAAAAAATTTTTGAACGATCTATTACTTTTTAGGGGAACCCTTCAAAATTAGATATTCTGAGCCCTTTTAATACATTTTTGTAGAATTCACATCTTTCGGGAGTATTCTGTCTATTGAGAAATTCCAGTTTCATTAGCCAGCGGAGACACTACACTGTCTGTCTTAATTTCTTCCTAAAATAGGATAAAGGTGCGGATGAACATGCGGGGAACGTGGATGAAAAATTGAAAAGAAGTATGCGACGAACATGCGGTGAACATATGGTGTAACGGTTAGCGTACGGCGGCGATGGTGTAACGGTTAGCGTACCCAAGTTGACGGGTTCAAACACGATAGAAACCGTGGATTTTTAAGAGCGAAAAAATCCCTCGTACGCCTTCTTTCGGAGGGGATGTAAAGCCGGCTGCCCCATGTTAGTAGATTTACTTGCATGTTAAAGATCCTCAAGCCTAAATGACGCCTCTGAGCTAAATTCAAAATCGCCCATTTCTCGCCCAAGAAATACCTTCTTTCTCTGCTAGTTGGTGAAAAGAGAGTAGCGAAATTTGCGTGGTCAAACGAAAGAGCGGGCCTGATGGCCCGAGTCTCGCCACGTAAAATAAGGCAAATTCAATTCAATTCAAAACATACCGCAAAATCGTAGGGAACGTTTGGAAACACGTGGGGCATTCATGGAAAAAACGTGCGGTGAATGTGTTGGGGCAAACGAACGTGCGAGGCGCAAGTGAGAACTGAGTTCTGTTTCTTAACCCCACAAAATAAGATCTTTTGAGCCCACTATTACTTTCTTGAAGATTTAGTTCTGATTACCACCATTACGTTGAGCAAGTGGTCAGCAAGGAGTAGAATCTTCAAGTCTGTTTAAATTAAATAGATTATTTGATGTTCTATGTCATTTATTCTCAAGGGTATGCATTTTTCTGTTTGTTAATAAACTGTTAACAATGTAGGAAAGTTTTCGTAATCCTGTACTGTTGACAATCTTGACGTAATTTAAACCAATGGCAAACAAAAAGTCAGAGTGGCTTTTGATCTACCGGCTGGCAACTAAGTACGGAACAACCGAAACAAATAACTTGCATCTAAAGATAGCGTAAGGGTAGACGTCTTCCACGAAATAGTATTTCTTGTGTACATTATTTTACTCCAGTAAATAATATTTCTATTTTATATTATTTTTCTTCTTATAAAAAAATGGTACTTCGAAAAGAATTGAACGGGGATCGACCGATGAAATAAATGTTCTACCGTCGTTAATAACTAACACCGATTCACAAGACCGGGACTTCTTGAGCGTAGTGCTGGGGTTATAGAGTGGCCTGTCTGCGACTGGTTGCAGTAAGAAGACATTTCCTCTTTAAAACAATATTTACAAAACGTGAAATGTTCTATCGTGTCCAGCTGGTAAATAATATATACATATTCAATTACAAGATTAGGAAACATTATGTAGAGAGTACAAAATGTTCCGTTTAGTAATTACAATCATGATTTTCTTGGTTATTTGAAGTCGGTTAAAAATGTAAGACACGTTTCGTTTAATAACCCGATCCACATATCAGATATTGGAATAATCGTTATTCGGTATGCAAGCAATAGAAGAATCATTTCTATTCGTACCGTATTCTCTTACAAATTTCCCGGTTTAGTGTAAGGTATGTGAAGGTAATATGGCCACGTTAAGCGCCTAAAATTTGTTTTTTATATATTTGAACATTTGGTCAAATTAACAGCATCATGGTGAAATTTAACACTTTTGCTTCAAGTTCAATTAACTACATTACAAAAACGTCATTCAGGAACATTTTGTTGTTGTTTTCAAAAATATTAAAACGTGAAGATAATATGCCCATGAGCAGGTTTTATGGACATTGCCAATGAAATTGTTTCTTGTAGCCTGACCAGCCACGTTTTTAATTTAATGAAGCAAACATTTTATAAAATTGTACTTCGACATTACATACTATATTTAGAATCGAATAATTTTACGTGTTTATTCATTTATTGTTCCGAATTGTCAGCTTGAAAATTTTTATCGATTGTTATGGCGAACACGTTTTCTAGAATTTTTCTTGCCTTCCAAATACGTATTTGGTTCCAAATCTTTTTTCTAAAGGTTACGTACTTTTTTTTCATTCATGGTGATAGACATTTCAATTTATAAAATAAATACTATTAAACATTCTCTTAAAATTACTTAGTGAATAATTTGATATACTCATGATAATAAATGATGGACATTTCAACATACATTCTTTACACGTTACCATTTCAATTTATTTCGTGGAAGATAATTTACTTTGTTTGTAAAGGAACATTTACTTCACAAGAACTGTGGTTAGTAATCATAAGAAACTGTGTTATTTTGAAGCCAGGCCAAGGGAATAATCAAGTCTACAACCCCTCTTAAGATACCTGACGATTAGAATTGTCATTCACTTTCAAGCTGTGATGAAAGCTTTATTATTACTTCCGGTCAGATTAAAATTAGCATTGCATCATAACAATTGTCTGACGCTCAGCTTTGAACCAATTAGAGAACGTTTATTAAGAAATTCCTACTTTTTCATTGGTTCTCTTCCATACGGACCCCATATTTCGGACCTTCTGAAGAGCACCACTCATTTTTTCAATAAGGCTAGCTATACTAATATATAAATTGCACTCTTACAGTCTAATGTTACTAAAATATGAGCTGAACTAAAGCCTTTTTTAAAACAATAGCGCCAGAGTTAAGAAGAAGTTTATAACAAGTTATAAGGACTTAGCGGCTTCAGCACGTTCTTGACAATAAAAGCTTCAGGGTGTGAATGCGCGAATCAACAAGTCTGGCAGGGTGTTAACGCACTTCTTACAATCTCCCAGACTGCATGCTAGGACAATCAATCGGAAATAGTTTCAGGTAACTTCATAGCCGCTTCTTGGCACTTTTTGCATCAATTACCTTATATACACATATGTATTTGGTATTCTAGGTTCAGATTAATCCGGTTTTTTTTCAGAAGTGTTTCCAGGCTTAACCTGGAGTATCTTTTCTGGACCTACCTGAACTTCCTTTCCTCCCAAAGCTATAGACACTGAGACGAATTGTAATAGAAAGATATAGCTTCAATTTTCCATCGGTGGGGAATCGAACTGAGGACTGTCCGACAAAAAGCTAACTCACTGTCCATGAACCACAAGAGATGCTTACAGTTTAATATGAATTAAATTAAATATTGTATTATTTGATTGTATCCAACTGAGTCCATCTTTTCCCTCCCCCCAACAAATTATAATTAACATTCTAATTATGTGGAAAGATTTCCTGGAATTTAAAGTATCACAAATGTTTCTTTCTCGGAACAGCTGAGGAAAGAAGAGGTATTTATTACATTTTCGTTGTAACTGTTGTGCAAAACGTCCACAATTTGCTTTATAGCTTTTATACAGGTATACACAGCCATTAATCACGAAACCGAATTCCCTTTTAATGCAGCAATTCGACAATCAATTTCCAAGAAGCTTTTCATATTTCCTTAGAAATTCACATGAATCACACATACCACTTGTTACCATGCACGATTTGCATTTTACAAGCCGCTCGGTAACCAGACGGGCAGTGTGTTATTTTTTTATTTATTAGTTTTAACTTTTATTTTTTCTGTGATATGCCTCTTATTCACATGCGATTCCGACATGGTGAAAGTCAGGCTTTTCCAGAAACGCCTGAGAGACAATTTAGCAAACAGTTCTTTCTCAAATTTTTTCAATCCATAAAGAACCCGATGCTTGTTTTTGAGCAGTTTTTATTATTAAAAATGCTTGTTTATCAGACATATGTTTACATAAGTAGATGTTTATTCGAGCAGCATTATTTATTAAGATGGAAGTCGCGTATTTACGAGCAACCTACTAAAATTATATCACACAGCCTTCTGAGGCAGAGTAACTACTGATAGTTCGCAGCATGCCAGGGCGCTACAAAACGAGCATCTGCCACCAGTTTGAGACCTTGACCCCCGCTGTCGTACCCGCTAACCACCCCCGCCGAGCCTCCCTCCAGCCCTTGGTTTTCAAGGCCGACGACGCGCTTGGCATTCGCCCACGCCGGCGGTAAACTTTCGAAGCTGTCTCGCCCGGTGACAAAGCGTTTCCCGTTCTCTAATAAAGGCCTGAGCGCGCCCGTTGGATGCTTCGGTGGGCTGTAATGCCATCTCGCGGCCGCGTTATGGCGACAGCCGCCATCTTTAATGGCGCCGATTTTGGGGGAGGGGGCGCTGAGGGCGGTTGGCTGGCGAGGGGAAGGTCTTTCTCACGAGAACAGGTCGCTGCGCCGGGCCGCGCCGGCCGAGCGTGTCGCCGACGGTGGGAAACGCCAACCTATTTACGGGAAGGAGTTTGACACCGCTGTGCAAAGAACTTAGGATAAGGATTTAATTAAGGACTTCTTTCACGTCTTTGGCGACAGCACAAATGAAATTTCTTACTATCCAATTTACACGCTTTTTCTTTCTTAGGAAAAAGAAGAAAACTTTTCTCTTTATATACTGTAATTTGGCAATGTTATCTTACATGTTATAAAAAGTGTCCAAGGGTTTCAACAATGTATACATACAGTGCATCGAGATACATTCAGGAGAAGAAAATCTCTTAAATGCTACTTATGAAGTATAAGTAAATGCGTAGTGAATCATAAGGGCATCTCTTTACGATAAATCAAATTAGCAACTAGCGACTAACGACGACCAACGTGACAACAATAATGGGTTTTAAAGGCAACATAGGTTTCATAAATATTTTTCACGACATAGTATCATTGCTTTCTGACACAGCATATTATGTTAACGATAGTAGACTTAATAAGCCCTTATAACAGATTTATTAGCCTTATAAATCGTAGATACCACAACGATATAAACTTATCGAAAAATTACTGCATTCGGGGTAGGTACCGGGTGGGATATAGATTGATAAACGTTTTCGAGATATGAGTAGTCCAGTTGACCACTGTACATTTTTACCCTGAGGAAACTTTTTCTTGCGGATGTGTGGTGTGTACCGAGACACTATGGTGCGATTTTTATAAGCTCTGCTTTCCAAAATTTTACATCAGCGGAGGCGATGATGGTTACTGCGATTTTGGCGAATTTCTCGGCGTGCGCTTAATGTCGTATTAATCGCGACTATATCAAGCACTCTTAATCATGCGACATGCTGGCGGCACGATGTACGAAAGACGCGAAAAACAGTGTCATATATTCCACCGTGTAATAGGGCTTTGAGTGGCAGACATAAAAACCGCACTATAAATTAAAACCACGTTTTTCGACCTATCAGCCTTCTGCTAAACGCCAAGAGCCCCAAAAAAACCCGGATTTTTCGGTTATTTTCAATGTTTTTTCATAACACTTAAGGTGTTAACCCTTGCCTAGGAAAAATCGTTTTAATATAAACTTTGATGAAGTTTCCTTGACAGCCGTCAATGAAATTTTATCTCTATACCATGGAGCTACAGCTTAAATAGGCCACTTTTATACATTTGTCAAAATGTGTACAAAAATATTGATGGTTATACTAATTCGTAAAATATAATATTACATAAATTACTGTTTGTTAACCGCATGTCGATAATTAACGTTACCTGATAAAACACTCATTACGCGAAAATCAAATAGATATAGCAAATGAACGTTTATATGTGTGGGTTCCTATTTTATCAGCAACATATTTTACGTAATAACATTTTTATTAACAACCAATCTTGTAGCACATGATGCCATCCATGAAAATAATATTGAGCGTTGGGTACGACACTCCTAGAAAGCCTACGGTGGGGGGTTCGAGTACATTTACAAAAACATTTATTATGCAGCCGTAAATGACACATTATGCGGGTATGCGTACTGGGCAAGCATAGTGCGGCTGAGGGAGTAGTCAGCTTGAGTAGATCGTTTAATAGACGATTGCGATAAGCAAATACCGAATAACGTCCATATTAGTTATGTTTGTATACCGGTCGTGATTATGCATTTTTGCTATATACGCATGTATTCGTTACGTATAAAAAATATACAATAGTACTACAAATAGCTAAATTTCAGAATTTGCCGGTTTATGTTGACGTTATGCGGAAATGGTGGATAAAGTTAGATTAGGAAAACTTTTTGAAGGCACGCTTTGCGGTCTTGGGCAGTATCGACTTTACATTAGCCAACACGAGTTGGAATACAATAAGGAGGGCGTTAACAGGATTGACAAGTGTGATTTACACAAAAATCAGACTAGTGGGTGGTATATTCTGAGGCCCATGAGAGGCATGCGTGGGTTGTCTCGAGTTTCATTGTGTTGGGTTAACGTTTTAATTTGCCCGATTTCAAGCAAACCTAATCGACTTTATACCTCATTCGCACTTTCTCTACTTCGATACTTTTTGGAGTTTGCCGAAGTGGCTCCGGCTTTTGTCCTTGAGTAAATGAGTAAATTTGCAATTCGCAGTAAATGATAATAGGTTTCGTTCATATTTGTGTTGAAAACAGACAGACTAGAGGATAAGTTAGTTACGAAGAGCGAATTATATCGAATGTTATAAGATAGACTTTTTTTTTCAATAAACGTAAATACTTAGAGCATTCTTTGCATTTGTTATAGACACAATTACCATTAACATCTAGCTTTTCCAAATGAAATTAATATCATAGGGTCAGCTATCTTAAATGGCATGAATCTTGACAAATCCATATCTGAGGACAATACAATAATCTAAAAATCATTACGATAGATCCTGAGATCATCTCCATTGTAATTGCTCAAAATGTTGCAAAGACCAGTTATTAATTCAATTAATTATCGTTTAAAGTTCTACGCGAGTCTTCTATACACATAATAATGAAAGAGAATAATTTCAATTTGCATAATTAAAGGACGCATATAATTACCAGTAGGGCTGTGGACAATAGTTGCGAAGTAGAAGGATAACGTACTTCGCATATCCATTTTATAATACATTGAGATTTATACCCAACGAAATACGCATAAATTTATAAATACTGAAGCGAAATATAATGAATAATAATGTTTACTTCCAAAGATCTTTTTTTTGTAAAAAGTAGTTGTCTGATAAAGATTTTCATATTTTCTACACAGCGGAATGTAATTTTCTCAAAACATACTTTTACACGACACAAATATAGCGTCTGTAAATATTATATAATTTGTTACATTTTCTTAGACAAAAATATTTTGCATGTACACTTCAAGCTGTTTACCAATTAACATTTTGCAGACGCTTTTAATAAATTAAAGCACGTCATCATATTAAAAATTCCTCAGCAGCAAAGAATAATTTATTCAAATTATTAATTAACACAATGCTTGTCTAACACTAACGCACCGGCGTGTGGAGGGGAGAAATGACACAAAAGGGGAATACCTCGTAATTAAATTAATAATTGAAGATGCGGAAATGCAAGTTTTGGTAACAAAGACCGGCTTACGGGCGGGGCCGGCGAAAAGTTTTAGCAATATTGTTTAATGAGTCGACGCGCCGGCCGGCGGCGCGGCACACCAGCCTTTCAGCCACCTCCCCCCTCCTACTCCACGAGCGCCCCGTCCGTGCGCCGGCAACCAGCCCGCTACAGTTTCTTCTTTCGTCCCCGCAGACGCATTTTTCCCTCTGGCGCATGCGGTGTGGCCTGGTGCGGTGTGCATCCATTTCGCATTCATTTTCACTTCTTTTCCGTGTTTCCTCGTCGTGTCTGCCATTTCCTAATGTGTGCCGCGCTTCACCAGTCCTGATTCTTTTCTTGCATTGTTCTTTCCTATTCTTCCATGCTCCTTTTTTTAATTTTTTTAGTTTTTGCTTGTTGTTGTTTTTGTTTTCTTCTAGTTCGTAGATTGTTTATAACCACGTTTCAACTGGCGTCTTTGCTATTCTACTTACTTTGCCATTACGGTTTTGTCTATCCGATTCGAAACCTCCATCCGTTTTCTTTTTGATATACCCTACGTTTTTTAAAACACTTTTCAGACATCATTTCCTGCGTTTTCTTGTCAGTTGTTGCTTTACTGGCATTAGCGAGGCCTCGTCTTTATTTTTTCGTTCGTTCTTATGTTTTACCTCTGATAAGCTACCTAATTCTACGTGATGTGTTTAGCACAACTTACCACGACTGATATCTTTTTCCATCAACATTGAGATTTATTAAACCCTGAGCAGAGCCCAATCTCATGGATTGTGTGTGTGTGATGTGTGTGTGTGTGTAATGTAAGTAGATTTCTTACTGAACTCCTCTAACATTTCAAGTCTTCTAATTCTCTTGCTCTTCTCACCCCGCATTCTGCTTCCAACTTTCTACAGTTCATCAGAATGATTTTTTTCTCATTCACGCGAAGCGCGTAATTACTTACATATTAGCGTTTATTTTATGTCTGCTTTCCCCATTTGTTTTCAGTTCTGCGCTATTCTCTGTAGTTTTCTTTCTGCTTGTATTTCGTCAATGACAGACAACGTCGTTCCCAGTGCACGCCATTCGAAAGGAGTTTAATTTCACAGCTGAATTATCTCGTTCCGTCACCGTACCTGTCCCTGCCATGTCCCTCGCTCCCTTCCCAATTTTTCTTTTTTTTCACCTTCCCCCCCAAAACCCCTCACCACTTCCGATCCTACCCCCCCCCGCCCGTGCCGCCGTACCCCAAAAGGAAACACGCGCGGCGTGTGCTCCCTGCCGTTCACGCAGTACGCTCTCGCGCGCTCTCCGCCCAATCGGTTGTCAAAAAAAGCCAGGCGAGAAAGTTGAAACTCATGAGCGAACAAGGGGTGGTGGCGGACATCGCCCGTGCGCAGCGTTAGTTCCAGCGCTGGCCGCGTCCGTGTGCGGTCGCGTCGCGTCGCATCGCTGCGGGACGCGCGCGCGCCTCCAATGGACTCGGTAAACAAAAGCAAAGCCGAACTTGGCAAGATCTAAAAAGCTGGCCCAAAATCAAAAAAAGTTTTTTTTAGCGGAATTTTAGAAAATTATGTTAGGTAACGACTAGTTTCCCAGTACGACGTCCCAGGTTAGGAAAGGTCCAAGCCGTCGCAGTGGCGGGCGCTCTGCGTCATTAGAAACGAGCTGTTGAGCAAGCAGCTGTTTTATCAACAAAAAATGTACAAAAATCGTGATGTCACAATGTTTATATGTACTAACATACTTTAAAAAAAAACGTTAAAGCTATCTTATTAATATTAAATGCTTAAACACATGATAGCATATTAATTCTTGGATTTTTAGTATAAAACAGTTCACAATGTTACACACAAAAGCTTTATTCTGTACTATTTAAGCTATTGAAATGTTAAAAGCAACTGTTAGTGCTATTTCTGCATTTCGTGGCAGAAGTAGTTTAAGTGCGTTTTTCACTTTTTAATCCGTCAAAAATTTTTAATAAGTCAGAAAAATCCCGTTAGCAATTCTATAAAAATTCCAATTTGATTATGAAAATTGAAATTTTTGAACGTTTTTTTAAATTTTTATATGGATTTGGAGAATTGTTGCAATTTTTGATATTTGAATAGTAATTTGCCTGGCCAAAAGACATTGGTAATACCTAATGTCATTTTTGTTGGTTTGGCCAGCCCCTTGAGATGCTCCCACTGGTGCGACGCGGCGACGCGCATTGTGACGCAGCTCCACCTGCTGCGCGTTTCGCTGGCAGGCGCAGCTACCGCCTGTTGTTGGTTTTTTTTGGTTGATGCGTTTGGCGAAGAAAAAAAAGAAAGCAAGTTGTAAGGAACACTTTTCCGATCGCATTTGCTGCAGTCATCAAAAATAATGACAGACGGGGTTTTTTAGACTAACGAAGCCAACGCTCGGGCCAGTCGACCGGGAAATTTACTCGACTGGGTTTGCGCCAACTTTTCTTTCCGATGTTTTCTTTCGCTAGTCGGCAAATCCTGCTGGTATTGTGTTCAGATCGTGTTTGAACCACGAAAAGAAAGAGTACTATCGGCGGACAATATTAAGACTCATATTCAACAAAAATAATTTTACTCCGAAAAATATTCTTTCGTGCGGTTGTTGGAGAACGCTTCGGGTTAATAATTAGATTTCAAGATAAAAGTAATTTTGTTGAAACAGAATAAGCCATTTACTTTATACGAATACTTTCTTTTATTGAAAGCAGATTGTTAGAGAACGGACGCAAAGACTTTCACGTTCGAATTTTCTCACGGTCAGACACTGTGAGTTCGAGTCGAAAATGATAAGTTCGGCTTTGCCATTATCGGAAGCGTACGGACAGCGCAACAGCGTCCCTTATCAGGACCCACCCTCCGCGCCGCAGGAGGAACAGACAACAATGGATAAGGCGACGAATGCTGGAAGTGTCATGGGATATTTCTATCGTTTATCGTTCACGAATTGAACATCTGAGCAGCGCATTTATTTACTCCTCTTTCGATGAAAGTAGAACTATGTGTACAAATTTGCCATTATATGCTCTGCGACAAAACTGAATTGAAATGAACGCTTTTGATCTTCAAATAGAATTATAAATAATGACCAGCTACATTAGAATTTAGTAGATAATTTGTATAAAAAATAGCCTACAGCAGATTGCTTAAGTTGAAGGGTAAGTAATTCGCACTAAGTTTCCTCAATAAAAAATCTAAAAGAATGTCTAATCTGTAAAAATATAATGAAAGTCGGGAAATGAACACAATACATTTTACTGAAAGGAAAAAGATCAAGGTCTCTTCACGTTGAGAAGGAAAATTATACATTGACGAACGACTTCAGAATATAAAAATTACACGGTATCTACGTACGGCAATCATCCTTCGGCCATGTCTTATCGGTCAGGCGAGGAACCATGTGCTCCACAGTCCCACGGCAGACTTTCGAATTTCGGTTGAGCTTTGGAAAACAGCGCCTCCACGACAGTCGAGGCTAGGTTTCCGGCTCTAGTTCATCATTCTACGCTGTAATTTGCGGATGGCTCTGTTTGCGCAATGCAATTAAGCAGAGGCCCTGCCCCTCGGCCTTCAAGAGCTGACATAGGCGCTCGCTGCCCTTAGGCCAAATCAAACATATAAAGTTCTTGAAGAGCCTCTATTAAGGCCCTGCCAAACCGGCGATGCAAACAAAATCGGTATCAAAAATTCTATATTCCAAATTAAGTTAAATAAACGTTACAAAGAGGACTCATCGCATTCCACTGAAAAAAAAAGCAACAGTTTATTCTATTGGTGTAAATAAAATATGGATGTTCCAGAAAGATGTGAATGAAATATTTTTATTTTACAAATCGTTGGGAAACGAAAAACACGATTGTTTGTATAAAAAAGCACATCAATTTGTAAGGAATACAGGAATTAAAAGTCTCACTATAAATTCTATTATAAATAATTGTGGAAGTTTGCAATAACTATCTGAGTATAACCACTTGTTTTTTATTTTCTGAAATTATAATGTGATGTAAATACTAATATTTGTGATTAAAAAATCTGTATTATAAAAAATCTGTCGTAATTCAACGATTTTCACGATATAACAGTTATAAATCCAGTAACGCGTACCAGACCGTACCTCAAAAATTATTAGACAGAGTCGAGGGTATTGGGGACAACGGAAAAGGAGACTGCTAAAAGCGGTCTGAGCGATGGCCGCGTGGGAGTAAACAAGTAATGCGTGTATTTCGTCCGGGTGTCGTACGCGCTGGAGCAAACTAACGCCCGAACGCGTGCGGCGAGAGCACACGGTCCGCCCGCCACAGAGGCTCGGCGGTGGCTCGGCGGTGGCTGGGCGAGGGCGGGGGCCGGCGCGGGGCGGGGGGGGGGGCGGAATGGAGGAGGGGCGGAGGTGGGTCGGATTGGTGGCGGGGTGGGTGGAGGGGGGAGGGGCGGGCGGAACAAGGTTGAGGCCATTGTGGAAGAGAGGACGGTGGTGAGCGGGCAGGGGCGGGGTCAGGGGGTGGTGGGTGAGGTGGGGCGGGCGAGGGCTGGGCGGGCGGGCAAGGTCGGACCAGGCAAAGAAGCGGGTGTGGTGAAGCGGGCAGGGCGGGGGGAGGGCGGGGACAGTGCAAGGGGTGGGGGCGGAGCTGCGCAAGCGTCGGGGGCCAGGCGGAAAGCGTGCGACAGGTGGTGTGGGTGGGGGCGAAGGCGGAAGGCGAGTGTGGGAAGGCGCTTTCAGTGACCAGTCAAGAGACGGTGGCGGTGTCATGGGTCTCAGCTTAGCCACACCTCAGGTTGATTCTTGGCCAGGGGTGTCAAACTATGATAATCACGACAATTTATAACACGCCGAAAGAAATGCAACAATAAGAGCATAAATTGTGTCTTTATAAAAGAATATATATAATAAAAATTTTATAAAGAACGCCTAATCTACAAGAAGCGGCGAGTTCCCATCTACTGGTTTAGGGAATCTAAAAAACTAAGGTTCCAACGACCCTCACACATGAATAAGAGGCGATGCGTGAAACGAAAATGATTGATGGGAGGTAAAATATATCTAAATATGAAACGTAATACATTATAAATTAATACAGTTCAGAAAATAGAGGATAATAGTATAGTACAGTTCAAAACGTTTAATGAATATATGGTTCTGCTTTTTTTTCCCGTAGTATTCGTACACTTGACACCCAAGATCTTAAAAATAGCATGACCGTTATACGATAGGACAAAGTAGAAATGACCCCTCCCGGTAGTAATCTGGTAGGGATGGCTATCGGCTTTTATTCTCAAAATGTAATTAAGTTTTAAGAGAAAAATCTACATATGTTAAACGGGTTGCATAACAGCAGGCGCAATTTTTCTCTCAAATTAATTCACTTGTTTTAGCTTCGTTTCATGAGAAACCAAAGTCATATTAAGGAAAGGAATTCAATGGAAACGTATAAAGTCATTCATTTAAAGTCCTTTTTAATTAGTTTTTAAAGATATTATTTTGCTACAAGAAGTGAATGAATATTAAATTTCACATTTCCAGAACGATTTGGGGATTTTGGCGAACAGAAAGTCGCGATATAAGGGTGGCGTGAGCTCACCGTCGTAAGCAGTTCTAAGCAGTTGGCAGCAAGAAGCTTCAAGTAACATGACGTCATGACTCAACATCCAAAGAAACCGGTAAAGAATATTTTAAAAAAGAAGAGAAAAAGAGGTAAGATAGAGGATAAAATCTTGTGGTAAGAATATACTTTTGGAAAAGGAGAAGGAATGAGCGAGGTCCAGGAAGCTTGGTAGGTAAAAGAAAAGACGTTTTTCATCAATTAATAAATACTGAAGGAAACTTAGAGAACAAACAGATGAGCCAAGAAGTTTTTGAATGCGAGAAGGGATGAACTCCGATGATGGGAATGGCTATAATAGAGGGAAGAGAATTGCAAGGAGGTTAATGTAAATCAGGTGAGATGGCAGGGAGAGCAACATAGGCAGACAGAAACGGCGAACGCTGGATCTGTGAGAGACAAAAGTGCGAAACTAGAAATGTGAATAAAACGAGGTGACGGAGTCTTTTCCGAAAATCGGAGCGGCGAAAATCTAACGAAAGCGAGAAAGTGCACCGGGCGAAGTGAGAGAGCGGGCTGCAGCGTCGCCTCTGTGGGGGCGCAGGGGCGGCGGCGAGGCGGCAGCGGAGGCGCAGCGGAGGCGGCGACGGAGGCGTCGGAGTGCGCAGGCGGCGGCGGAGGCGGCGCGGGCAGCCCACCTTGGCGCTTCTCACGGGGCCGGCCGAGCTTTCATTACCAAGTTGCAATGTATTCAGCCGGCCTCCGGGGTAGCCACAATAAAGGCCGCCTAATGCGCGCGTCGCAGCGCCCGCAGAGCCCTTCCCCTCCGCCTGCCTTGCTGAGGTGTTGTCGCGCGCCCCGCCACCTCCGCCCCGCCCCGCCCCGCGCCCGCGACGGTTTAGCACGCGGACGAAGGGGAGGCGCGAACTCCCACCCGCCGCCAAACGCACGCCTCCGCTGAAACCCGGATGTGCAGGCGCTGCCGGAAAAACAATTGCGCGAAGTAGCAGACGACACGGAGCCTCGTAAAATGTATGCCACTTGTTTCAACCAGGAGAACACCACTACTTCAGAGACTGATATTCTAAAAGACAGACTTTAAGTATTCAAGCGGGTATGATGAACTAAGGGATCGAATCATCAAGGGACACAATCAAAAAATATGTTCGACAATTTCAACGAATAACCAAATACCAAGAAATATGTGAAATGGAGAAGGGTATGTTAATATTTATGACATATTAAGGCACTTTGCACTAAGAAATAATGGATATAACAACGATTCACGAATAACGATGAACAAAAGTAAATATAGATTGTGGATCCTATACAAAAAGAGAGAGAGTTCAATAAAGAAAGAAATCGAGAAATTACCACGAGGAAATGACACTAATCATGTGTGTCATGCACTGAAATATTAAAATTGGAGGTTCGAAACAGTAAAATCAAATTCCCCCACCCCAAAAAATTAAATTTAAAACTAGAATCAAAAAAATTAAAATTAACGAAGAGAAAAATAATGGAAAAGAAACAAAAGAAATTCATGAAAACACTAGAAGAACAAACGAGCGGAACACGTATTATGAACAAAGATTGTTAGAGCTAGAAACGAATTGCTTCGTTGGGACCATCGCTATCCATTCCCCAGTCGACGTCACAAGCGCTGCCGAGCTCGAGCACCGCAAGGAACCAGAGGCACGGGGTGGGTAACTACCTCCCCTCCCCCTCCCATTCCAGCCTCGACGGCGCGGCCCGTGCACGAACACCACACGTGCTGGCGCGACCAAGTGATGAACAAGTTTCCGACGACAATTATAATTTCTGGCGAAGTTAAAGTTGTAAGTAGGGAGACGGTGAGTAACTTCCCGCGCCAGCCCAGTTCACGCTCTCCATCTACATCCCCTGCCGCCTCCTCGCGTTCTCCGCCGCCGTCTCTGCCTCCTCCTCGCCGCCGGCGCCGCCTCCTGCGTCTGTCTGCTCTCGCGAGCACATCCAGTTGATGAACAGTTCCCCGGAGAGCCACAAGGACGGGGAGGGGCAGATGCACAAGCGGCCTGTTTCATGGAGAGTTGGATTCCTCAGTGGACAGTGCACTTCCGGGAGAAGTTACGTTGAAAACTATGCTAGAGTCGTGTTTACCTGCGACAGAATCTCATACATCAGTGGATGCGCGGCAGATGTAAGTCAGTGGTGAAAATGAATTTGTCACAAAGACCAAATAATGAATAGGGTCTACAACATGTGAATGGATTAAAACATGATGTAAAGTCAGTGAATAACACAGCGTATATCGAATTCGGGCTGCCAATGAATACGCACAGGTGCATGACACAAGTGTGATCTGCTAAGAAAGAGTCGTTACGTGCCCGAAGAGGAGAATTCGATTATAATCGAATTATTTCATGAAGAACAAATTCCAAAACATTATTTTAAATACGTAAATCCCTCTCAGGGATGTATCACAACAGTTTTAGAACAAAATAATTTGAAATTCTTAGATATGATACAAGTAAACAGTAGCACACATGTAACCCGTAAAACACGTGACCCACACAAACACGTTACCACGAATGCATAAATCGTAAACGATGCGCCCTAATCCCCATAAACCATTGTTGTATTACGGTATAACGCAAAACTACGAAATAAAACATTTTTGAACGATCTATTACTTTTTAAGAGGCACTCTTCCATTATTAGCATATTCTGACCCTCCTAATACATTTTTGTAGGATTCACCTTTGCCGTGATATTCTATCTATGCACAGATTCCAGTTTCAATAGCCAGGGGAGACACTCAACTGTCCGTCTCAATTTTTTCGTAAAAGAGGATAAACGAGCGGAAAGAAGCATGCGGGAATTGGGATAGAAATTGAGGAGAAGTATGCCGCGAACATGCGGTGAACAATTACCTGCAAAAACGTAGGGAACGTGTGAAACACGTGGGGCATTAATGGCAAAAAAACGGGCGGTGAATGTTGGGGCGAACAAACGTGCCGAGGCACAAGTGAGAAACTGCGTTGCGTTTTTAACCCCACAAAAAAATACTATTTGAGCCTTCTATTACTGTTCTTGAATGTATAGTTCTTCCGACTACGCACCATTACGTAAAGCAAGTGGTCAGCAAGGAGATGAATCTTCAAGGTCTTTAAATTAAATAGATGTATCTGATGTTCTATGCATTTATTTCAAGGGTCTGCAGTTTCTGGCTTGTTAATAAACGTTTAATAAATGTGAAAAGTTTTCGTATACTGTACTGTTAACAATCTTGACGTAAATGCAACAATGACGAACAAAAAGGGGGTCGGGAATGGCTTTTATCTACCGGCTAGCAACTAGTACGGAACAACAGAAACAACTAACTTGTATCTAACACATAGCGTCAAGGGTAGACGTATTCCAGGAAACTAGTATTTCTTGTGTACCATATTTACTCCAGTAATATATTTTTTTTATATATTATTTTCTTCTGATAAAAAGATTTTCTTTTTCTGGGCCTACCTGAACTTTCCTTTTCTTCACAAAGCTATAGAGGACTGAGACGAACTTGTAATGAAAGAAAATTATAGCCTTCATTTCCATCGGTGGGGCCATCGAACTGGGAACTGTCCGACAAAAGCTAACTCACTGGTCCATGAACCGCAACAGGTGCTTACAGTTTAATATGAATTAATTAATATTGATTATTTGATTTTGTACTCAACTGAGGTCAATCTTTTCCCTCCCCCAACAAATTGTAATAACATTCAAATTATGTGAAAGATTTCCCTGGAATTAAAAGTATCACAATGTTTGCTTTTCCTCGGAACAGCTGAGGAAAACAAGAGCTATTTATTACAATTTTCCGTTGTAACTGTTGTGGCAAAACTTCCACAATTTGCCTTTATAGCTTTATGCAGGTATACCCAGTGTCATGTATCACGAAACCGAATTCCCTTTTAATGTAGCAATTTCGCAGCAATGCAATTTCCAAGAAGCTTTTCATAATTTCCTTAAAGAAATTTACATGAATCACACATACGCACTTGTTGACCATGGCACGATTTGCATTTTAAAGCCGCTCGGTAACCAGACGTTCACTCGCTGGGCAAAGAGAAAAAAAAGAAGGAAGACGTGAGTCATTCCTACGGGATTTTCTGGGCAATCATCGTTCACTTCCTGAGTCAGCCGCGCCCCGTGGCGCCGCCAAGGCGCCCACCGCCTCCGCCCTTGCGCCGCCCCGGCGGCCGTGCTGCCCCCCGCCCTTCCTG
>BOPP01000051.1:4319133-4332592 GCA_017312745.1 Gryllus bimaculatus | reverse complement strand
GGTTGCCACTCGCCCCGACCCCCTGGGCAAAGAGAAAAAAAAGAAGGAAGCGTGAGTCATTCTACGGGATTTTCTGGGCAATCATCGTGTCACTTCCTGGAGTCAGCCGCCCCCGTGCGCCGCCAGGCGCCCACGCCCCGCCCCGCCCCTGCGCCGCCCCGCGCCGTGCTGCCCCGCCCTTCCTGGGGTTGCGTCTCGCTTCCTGAGTATCACTCCCCTTACGCGTACCTGGGTCTTCCTCAGCCTTCACACGAACGTTGACTCACGCGTCGCTATCACGCCGCCACGAAATGCTGTCGCCTTTATCGGTCCGCGAGCGATGAGCGAAGGCGTGGCAGCCCGGACAATTACTGAAGTCATCTCGGAAAGATTAGCAACAGCGGCCCAAACTTTTCTTTCGTTTTTTCTTTTCTTTTTCTAACTTTTTTTTCCAAGGGGGATTACTTAAAAGTTTTCAATATGAAAAAATGAGTTGCGTGCTTCAGAAGTCCGAAATATGGGGTCCGTATGGAAGGGAATCAACGAAAAGTAGAATATTCTTAATAAACGTTCTCTAATTGGTTGCAAGCTGAGCGTCAGACAATTTTATGATGCAATGATAATTTTAATCTGGCCAGAAGTAATAATAAAGCTTCATCACAGCTTGAAAGTGAATGACAATTCCAATCGGCAGTATCTTAAGAGGGGTTTTAGACTAATTATTCCTTGCCAGCGGCTTCAAAATAACACAGTTTCTTATGATCACTAACCACACTTCTTGTGAAGTAAAGTGTTCTTTACAAACAAAGTAAATTATCTTCCACGAAATAAAATTGAAATGTAACTTGTAAAGTATGTATGCTGAAATGTCCCTCATATTATCATGAGTATGTCAAATTATTAACTAAATCATTTTAAGATAATGTTTAATAGTATTTATTTTATAATTGAAATGTCTATCACGCGAATGAAAAAAATACTACATATTTGGAACGCAAGGAAAAATTCTAGAAAACGTGTTAGCCATAACAATCGATAAAAAATTTCAAGCTGACAATTCGGAACAATAAATGAATAAACACGTACGAAGTATTCGATAAATTACTTCAATATATTATGTTATGTTGAAGTACAATTTCATAAATTTTGCTTCATTAAATTAAAAACGAAAATAAATCACAAAGAGCAGTATAACATTCTCAAATCTGTAAATGGTAGTAAGGTATGTGAAGGTAGTAAGGTAAATATGGCCACATTATTCTTCAAATTTTACTGTTATGTTAACATTTTGGCCAAATTAACAGCATAAAGAATACATTTTAACACTTTTGCTTCACGTTGAAATATCTACATCACAGGAATATTTTGTTGTTTTTACAAGAACGATTGAATTGTGAATGCAATATGCCCACATGCAGGTTTTATGAACAAAACCAGATAAACTGGTTTCTTGTAGCAATGTATACAGTTAGGAAAGCTATACTAATATATAATGTAAATTACCCTCATACAGTCTAATTTGTACTGCTGGACGATTTCAGTAACGGTTACTCATAAGAATTCAGTATTTCTCAATGAGACTTTATTATACAAATTTCGAAAAATACATGGACTTTAAAAAATATTAAAAAAGCACTTTATTATACCATAGGTTAAAAACATAGCGAATGCTTGAAAACTCACAAAAATTTTAAAAAAACAGTTTGAATCAGTTGGACATAGGACAAATGAAATTTCGTCTTTTAAAGATAACTATTAAATTAAAAACGATTATTTCTTGTCTTTAATATTAGTTCATACACCCTGCCCGTCATGGCATTTACGGGCATTAATCTGATTTAGATGACTCATTAAATCCTTAAGTGTAGACTAATGAAAAATTACCTTGAAAGAAGTGTAGGAAGACAGCCGCATTTGGCACGTACTTGGATAATAGACTCCTGAGAGCGAATTCGGCGAGTCAAACAGTCTGAGTAGGGGCAAAAAGCACTTTTGCGCTCTTCCAGACTGCCATGCTAGTAATATCTATGGTAAACAGTTTCAGTGTAACAAAATAACGGCTACTTGGCCATAGTATTTGAGTAAGCGTATTTGCATCGCCCTACTTTATTTAATTAGTTTTTTAGAAATATTAAAAATCATAAAAAATATGGTTACCAATAAAATATAAAGTGCCTATAAATAAGACTAATAAAATTAGTGTTCAAATTCAGAGTCAAAGTTGCTAATGATTTTTCAGTTCATTATGTTAAACTTTAAAAGTTTAATTTAACTTGCGGCTTCCGATAAAAAAACATATTTAGAATACAATTATGAATGAATTACGTTATTATTTGAATTTTCCCAAAACCAAACCTGTAGCTGCAAACAGAAATGAAGTTGCCGGGAGACCACTTTAAGAAAACATAAGGATGAACGGTTAAAGAAATGCAACGCAACATTTAATCTCATTCAGAAACAATCCTACTTCGAGTGCGCAGCCCCGGCTCAAGAATCGTTATTAAAATTGGTAGAAGTTAATGATTATAAACATTGTAATGAGCACTAAACTAGTCAAATTAGTCGCTTATTTTACTATTCGACTTATGTAATGTCCGGTGAGATTCAAGTCATTGCTGAAGCTCGACCTTCGGTTGCTTCGCGGGAATCTGAGAAAGTCATAGAGAATACTCCACGTTGTGCGGCAAATGTTTGAATTAATAACTCTCACGAAGTTTATAGGCGACGTTTTAGGGGCATAAAACAGTTAGCCACATAAGGAAATAGATGATTTGACAAAAAATCACTCTTTTCCAACGTTTCATTGCCATTTCAAACGAATTCATCAAATGCTTCAAAGAGGATACCAGTATTCGTGTTTCGGAAAGTTCTCTTAGCGTCCCTAATTCCCATGATTTGACGTGTCAGTTGACGTGAGACGTCACAGCAGGATGCTCTATGTTTTCTGTTCGCCAAAGAAGGAAATGTTATAATTTACTTTAGTTTTCATTTGTTCCAATGTTTACGTACCAATCCGCGGCCGATTTTAGGAGAACTAAATACTTGAACGTGCGTGGAATCCAAAAACTGTATAAAGGCGTTAAAAAGATTTGCGCTCAAGCGAGATTTATCGTTGAACCAACGAGCCTGCGTCAAATGTAAAAATGCGAAAGGCTATTAACGTGTAACAAAATCATACAAAAAGTATGGGTTTTGTAAACATTTATATTTATAATACAATTTATATCGTATTTTTATTTTGACCAACAGTATTATTGATTAGAAGAAGTAATAATAATTTATGTTTCAGAAGAATGATTTTGGTAATAAACACAGACGAAGGAAATTAAAGGCATTTTTCCATTTTAACTCCCTTCAAATCTTACCATTGATAAGTGGATAATAGAGGTATTCCATACGGCAGGCAAATATTTAAAAATATCCTTTCAGTTAATATAATCTACTTCTACATTATATCACGTTAGCAAGGCGTATTTGTAGTTTTTTTGTCCAATTCAAAAACAAGGTTTTAACTAAACTGTTTCCACCAAGCAAAAACTAAAAGACGTATTGTCAATTTCTATTTACATTATATAATGGGATACTCAGACAAGCAAAAGAAAAAACATTTCTTTTATGTACAAAATACCAGAAAGCAAACTTTCAAAGTATGCTTCAACTGCAAAATGCGTCGCAAAAGCAATTAGACACTCATTCCATAAATCATGACAATGTATAAATTCCACAATCACCGATCTGGTTCTTCATTAATTTAATCTGGAAATCTGTGTAAGAGTGTACGCGTACCATGTTTGAATTCCCGTCCATTTACGCCCATTGGTGCTAGTTGACTACCGCGCAAAAATTAGAATTCTGAGCAGCCGCTCCAGGAATGGATGTCACCTTTTTATCCTCTCAGTTTTCGTTTTCTAGTTTCAGTTATCTCATGTCAACGTTGGATAATACACCCGAAAAAGCGAGGTGACATGATGCCTGTACTTCCAAGGATAAATTAAAGTTCATTGCGAAAACTACTGATACAACTAGAACCCTACGGGAAATTAGACCGTACTTTTTTTACCCCAGTATTTGTGTAATTTTCTTTAGAACATTACACAGTGCCTGACTTAAGTTTGTTAAGGTCTATCGGATTAAAAATACAGCAAAAACCCATCAAACCCATATGAATCCTGTTTAATATTAATCCGGCCAGTGGGAATCTCGTTCCGAATCAATCGCCCGTCCAAAGCAAACGCACAAGAGGAACGACTGTGCGGTCGTGTCCGGCTCGGGAGCGCAGTAGCCTCCCGCCCAAGCCACTTTGTTTCGCCAAGGACAACTCGTCCCCGACAACGGGCGGGCTTCGCGTCGGCAGACGCATGTAAAGTGCATGTACAACATGCAAACATGTAGCAGCGCCGGGGCCTTTCCGAAAGAAGTATGACACGGCGCGCGCGCGCCTCCCCACCCTCCCTGTAGCCGCCGCGCTGCCACTCGGAAATCGGAAGTGGGAGCGGCGAGGAAGAAAAAAAAGTAAATAAAAGAAGCCCGCCCGAAAAAGGGCCCTTGCTTGCGCTCTTATAGCGCCCTGTTATTGTAGGCCTTTCTGAGCGATTCTTCCTGCCGCTCACGTCCGCGACTTCTTTAGCCGATCCGCTTCCTGCTCTCTATTCCACCGCGGGTGGGGGCTGCGCGACCGCCAGCGGCAGCGTGTTAAGGGAGGAAGGGAGTCCGTGGACGGGGCGGTTTGAATGGGGCGCGTACGGGCCGGTGACGAGGCGCGTGACGCGGCGCGAATGAACGGGGCAGGTGCGGAGGGAGAGCGGGGGAGGTGCGGGGAGGTGACGGAGTGACGGTGAAGGAGACGGGGATGTGGTGACGGGGAGTGACGGGGGAGTGACGGGGAGGTGACGGGGAGGTGACGGGAGTGACGGGAGGTGACCGGGGGGGGGTGGACGGGGGGAGGTGAGTGGGGAGCGTGACGGAGAAGGTGACGGAGGAAGGTTACGGGGGGAGGATGGACGGGGGGAGGTGACGGGGGAGGTGACGGGGGAGGTGACGGGGAGTTGACGGGAGTGACGGGGGAGGTGGAACGGGGAGGTGACGGAGTGACGGGGAGGTGACGGGGAGTGACGGGGGGAGTGACGGGAGGTGACGGGGAGGGTGGACGGGGAGGTGACGGGAGGACGGGGAGTGCACGGGGGAGTGACGGGGAGGTGACCGGGAGGTGACGGGAGGTGACGGGGGAGGGTGACGGGAGGTGACGGGGAAGGTGCGGGGAGGGAGGGGGAGTGACGGGAGGTGACCGAGGGAGTTGACGGGGGAGGGAGACGGGAGGTGACGGGGGGAGGTGACGGGAGGTGACGGGAGGGTGGACGGGAGGTGACGGGAGTGACGGGGAGGTGAGCGGCGGGAGGTGACGGGGGGGATGTGACGGGGAGGGTGCACGGGGAGGTAAACCGGAGGGTGACGGGGAGGTGACGGGAGGTGGACGGGGAGTGACGGGGAGGGGGGTACGGGGAGGTGTGACGGCGGGGAGTTGGACGGGGGAGTGGACGGGAGGGTGACGGAGAGGTGAGCGGGGGAGAGGTGGACGGGTTTGCAGGGGACGAGCGAGAGAGGGGATGACGGGTGTTGTGTTGCGGCGGAATGTGGACGGTGATGGAGGTTGGGGTGTAATGAGGGGGATGGACCGGACGTTTGAGTCTTAAGAGAGAAGAACGGATATTGCTTAGCAGGAGACAGCAAAGGGGTGTGAGAGATTTTGTCCGGGGGGTAATACAGTACATTTGTTCTGAGGTCGTGATTCGCTTCATATTAGATCATCTCTCTCGTTGGGTTGCGTCTCGCTTCCTGAGTCACTCCCCTTCACGCGTACCTGGGTCTTCCTCAGCCTTCACACGCACGTTGACTCACGCGTCGCTATCACGCCGCTTCACGAAATTGCTGTCGCCTTTATCGGTCCGCGAGCGATGAGCGAAGCCGGTGGCAGCCCGGGGACAATTACTGAGTCATCTCGGGAAAGATTAGCAACAAGCGGCCCAAACTTTTCTTTCGTTTTTTCTTTTCTTTTTTCTAACTTTTTTTCCAAGGGGGATTACTTGAAAAGTTTTCCAATTATTGAAAAAATGAGTGGTGCTCTTCAGAAGGTCCGAAATATGGGGTCCGTATGGAAGGGAATCAACGCAAAAGTAGAAATTTCTTAATAAACGTTCTCTAATTGGTTCAAAGCTGAGCGTCAGACAATTGTTATGATGCAATGATAATTTTAATCTGGCCAGAAGTAATAATAAAGCTTTCATCACAGCTTGAAAGTGAATGACAATTCCAATCGTCAGATATCTTAAGAGGGGTTGTAGACTTAATTATTTCCTTTGCCAGGCTTCAAAATAACACAGTTTCTTATGATCACTAACCACACTTCTTGTGAAGTAAATGTTTCTTTACAAACAAAATAAATTATCTTCCACGAAATAAATTGAAATGGTAACTTGTAAAGTATGTATGCTGAAATGTCCCTCATATTATCATGAGTATGTCAAATTATTAACTAAATCATTTTAAGATATGTTTAATAGTATTTATTTTATAAATTGAAATGTCTATCACCGCGAATGAAAAAAAGTACGTTACATATTTGGAACGCAAGAAAAATTCTAGAAAACGTGTTAGCCATAACAATCGATAAAAAATTTCAAGCTGACAATTCGGAACAATAAATGAATAAACACGTACGAAGTATTCGATAATATACTTCAATATATTATGTTATGTTGAAGTACAATTTCATAAAATTTTTGCTTCATTAAATTAAAAACGAAATAAATCAAAGAGCAGTATAACATTCTCAAATCTTGTAAATGGTAGTAAGGTATGTGAAGGTAGTAAGGTAATATGGCCACATTATGTTCCTCAAATTTTACTGTAATGTTAACATTTGGCCAAATTAACAGCATAAAGATACAATTTAACACTTTTGCTTCACGTTGAAATATCTACATCACAGGAATATTTTGTTTTACAAGAACATTGAATTGTGAATGCAATATGCCCACATGCAGGTTTTATGAACAAAACCAGATAAACTGGTTTCTTGTAGCATGATTATACAGTTAGGGCAAGCTATACTAATATATAATGTAAATTACCCTCATACAGTCTAATTTTGTACTGTCTGACGATTTCAGTAACGGTTACTCATAAGAAATTCAGTATTTTCTACAATGAGACTTTATTATACAAATTTCGAAAAATACATGGACTTTAAAAATATAATAAAGCACTTTATTATACATAGTTAAAAACATGAGCAATTGCTTGAAACTCACAAAAATTTAAAAAAACAGTTTAATCAGTTGGACATTGAGGACAAATGAAAATTTCTGTCTTTTAAAATAACTATTAAATTAACTATTAATTTCTGTCTTTAATAGTTAGTTCTACACCCTTGGCATTTAACGGCATTAATCTGATTAGATGACTCATTAAATCTTTTAAGTGTAACTAATGATAAAATTACCTTGAAAGAAGTTATGAAGACAGACCGCCTTTGGCACGTACTTGATAATAGACTCCTGAGAGCGAATTCGCGAGTCAACTAGTCTGGTAGGGGGCAAAAGCACTTCTTGCGCTCTTCCAGACTGCATGCTAGTAATATCTATGGTAAACAGTTTCATGTAACAAAATAACGGCTACTTGGCCATAGTATTTGAGTAAGCCGTATTTGCATCGCTTACTTTATAATTTAGTTTTTTAGAAATAAAAAATCAATAAAAATATGTTACCAATAAAAGTATAAGGTGCCTATAAATAAGAGCTAATAAAATTAGTGTCAAATCAGAGTCAAAGTTGCTAATGATTTTTTCATTCAATTATGTTAACTTTAAGAAGTTTAATTTAAACTTGCCTTCGATAAAAAACATATTTAGAATACAATATATGAATTACGTATTATTTGAATTTTCCAAAACAAACCTGTTAAGGCTGCTAAACAGAATGAAAGTGGCGGGAGACCACTTTAAGAAATACATAAGATGAACGGTTAAAGAAATGCAGACCACATTTAATCTCATTCATAACAACCTACTCTCGAAGTGCGCAGCCCCAGGCTCAGAATCTTATTAAATTGGTAGAAGTTAATGCATTATAACATTGTAATGAGCACTAAAACTATCAAATATCGCTTATTTACTATTCGACTTTGTAATGTCGTGAGATTCAATCATGCTGAACTCGACCTTCGTTGCTTCGCGGGGAATCTTGAAAAGTCATAGAGAATACATCACGTTGTTCGGGCAAATGTTGAATTAATAACTCTCACGAATTTATAGGCGATTTAGGGGCGATAAAACATAGCCACATAAAGAAATAGAGTTGACAAAAAATCACTTTCAACGTTTCATTGCCAATTTCAACGATTCATCAAATGCCTTCAAAGAGATACAGTATTCGTGTTTCGGAAATTCTCTAGCGTCCCTAAATTCCATGGAGTTGACGTGTCAGTTGACGTGTGACGTCACAGCAGGGCCTCTAGTGTTTTCTGTTCGCCAAAGAAGGAAATGTATATGTTACTTTAGTTTTCATTGTCCAATGTTTTACGTACCAATCCGCGCGATTTTTGGAGAACTAAATACTTGGACGTGCGCGAATCAAAAATGTATAAGCGTAAAATAGATTGGGCTCAAGGAGGATTTATCGTTGAACCAACAGCCTGGCGTCAAATGTAAAATGCGAAAGGCATTATACGTGTAACAAAATCATACAAAAGTATTGGGTTTAAACATTTATACGTCTTTTCTATATTTATAATAACAATTATATCTATTTTATTTGACCCAACAGTGATTATTGATTAGAAGAGTAATAATGTATTTATGTGTTCAGAAGGAATATTTTGTAATAAACACAGACGAAGGAAATTAAAGCATTTTTCATTTTAACTTCCCTTCAAATCTTACATTTTGCATAAGTGGATAATTAGAGGTATTCCATACGGCAGGCAAATATTTAAAAATAATCCTTTCAGCTTAATATAATCTACTTCTACAATATAGCACGTTAGCAAGGCGTATTTGTAGTTTTTTTTCCAAATTCAACAAGGTTTTAACTAAACTGTTTCAACCAAAGCAAAACTAAAGACGTATTGTCATTCTATTACATGTATATAATGTATACTCAGATAAGCAAAAGGAAAACATTCTATGTACAAAATTACAAAAGCAACTTTCAAATTATGGTTCAACTGCAAAAATGCGTCAAGCAATTAGACACGTAATTCCATAAACCATGGGAACAATGTTATAAATTCCACAATAACCGAATTCTGGTTTCTTCAGAATTTAATCTGGAAATCCTGTGTAAGAGTGTACGCGATACCATGTTTGAATCGTCCATTTTACGCCCATTGCTGGCTAGTTGACAGCAAGAATGAAAGAAAGACAGCTAGCTTCAGCTAGCTGAAAGTTAGAATTCTAGAGGCAGCGCTTCAAGATGGATGCCACCTTTGTTATCCTCTCCAGATTCCGTTTCTAATTCAGTTATCTCATCAACGTGGATAATACACGAAAGCAGTGATATGATGGCTTTTACTTCCCAAGGATAAATTAAAGTTCATTTGGAAAACTACTGATCCAACTGGAACCCTACGAAATTAGACCGTACTTTTTACCCCAGCATTTTGTAATTTGTCTTTAGAACATTACACAGTTGCCTTGACTTAAGTGTTATCTATCGTATTAAAAATACAGCAAACTCCATTAAACCCACATGAATCCTGTTAACATTAATCCTGTAGTGGGAATCTCGTTCCGAATCAATCGCCGTCCAAAGCAACGGCACAAGAGGAACGACTGTCGTGTCCGGTCAGAGCGCAGTAGCCTTCCCGCCAAGCACTTTGTTTCCGCCAAGACAACCTCGTCCCCCGACAACGGCCGGGCTTCGCGTCGGCAGACGCATGTAAAGTGCATGTACAACATGCAAACATGTAAGGCAGCGCCGGGGCCTTTCCGAATAAGTAATGACAGCGGCGCGCCGCGCGGCCTCCGCCACCCTCCCTGTTAGCCGCCGCCGCTGCCACTCGGAAATCGAAGTGGGAGGCGGCGAGGGGAAGAAAAAAAAATAAATAAAAGGAAGCCCCGGCGAAAAGAGGGCGCTGCTTGCGCTCTTTTATTAACGCGCCCATATAAAGATGACTGTTACAACTAAGAGTATACCTAGCTATAACAAACAAAGTAATCAAATTACTGGCCAAATTAGAGTCCAAAAGTGCTAATACGATTCTTTCAATTCAAGCCGGTTAAACGTTAAGAAGTAGATTTTAACACTGCTTCTATAAAAAAACATAATTTAGAACCCTAGTACTGAATAGTATAATGCGAATTTTCAAACAGAACTGTAGCAGCTGCACAAACCAGAATAAAGGGCGAAGAGCCATTAATAAAATACATAAGATAACGGTTAAAAGAATAGACCACATATAACTCTCATCATAAAAACTCTCTGGAGTGCGCAACCCTGGCTAGATCTTATAATGGTAACAGGAGTTAATGATTATAACATTGGTCGAGCATAATAAAAATAGGCTTATTACTATCAACTGGAAGTTTGAGATCAATCATGCAGAATCCTGATCGGTTCTCGCGGGAACTTGAAACAGAGAATAATAAAAGTGTTCGTTCTGGACGAAATGTTGAATTAATATCAACAACACCATTTATTTATGGGGCATAAAAAAAGCCCATCAAGACATAAATTGACATCACTTCACGTTTCATTGCAATCACGATCACAAGCCTAAAGAATACAGTAATTACGTATTGGATCTCAGGTCCAAATTCATATGAGTCGCTGTGTGTCCATGACGTGTGACGTACACTGCAGGGCCTCTAGTGTTTTGTTCGCTGCAAAGGAAGGAAGTATAGTCCGGTTGTTTTCATTGTCAATGTTACGTACAATCGCGCGATTTTTGAGAATTATACTAGGATGTGGCGCGAACAAGAAATGTTGGCGTAAATTAGTGTCTCAAGGAGCGATTTATCGTGACTCAACAGCCTGTCAATGTAAATGCGAAAGCATTTCGGAACAGAAACATACAAAGTATTGGATTAAACAGATCTATACGTTGTCTCTAAAATTATATATAGGTCATTACTTACCCAATAGGTTATGATAAGAAGTAGTAATAGGTATTAATGTAGATAGAGGAATATTGTAAATAACGATACAGAGAGAATAAAGCATGTTCAAATGTAACCCCTTACAATTTACATTAGAACATAAGTGATAAGTAGAGTATTCCACTATATCAGCAGGCAACTATTAAAACACATCCTCAGTAAATAAATAACCTTACAATTAGCACGATAGCAGGTTCGATATGTTGTAGTTTTTCCGCAAATTCAAATCCAAAAACTAATGGTTCACCTCCTAAGAAAACTACAAGAGATTGTCATTTAAAGTCGTATATTCCTATATATATTATCTTAGACAATAGCAAAAGGTAAAATACCACTCTATGTCAAAATCTACAAAACCCTTCAAATTATGTTCAACTGAAAATGCTCAACAATCTATAACCATAATCATAAACATGAACAACGTAGTAATCCACAATAGAATCTGGTACTTCAATTAACTGAATAATGTTAAAAGTACGGATAACCATGCTTTGAATGGTATCCTACCGGTGCCCTTGTTCTAAGTGAACACGCAAGAATGAAAAAAATGACCAGCTATTTACAGACACTGAAAGTATAAAATCAGAGCAGCGTTCAAGATTGAACACTTTGTTGACCTCACTCAATGCGTTCTTATTCATATGTTATAAGGGATAATACACGAAAAGCATGGATGATGCTTTACTCCCAAGGAATAAATAAAGTCATTGGAAAACTACTGATACAACACTGACATCACAAGAATTAGACCTACTCCCTTTTTTACTTCCGCCAGCATGTAATGGTCTTTGTAGAATACACAGTGTCTACTTAAGTGATACTAACGTAATATAAAAGTAAAGCAAAATGCCATAAACCAATGAATCCGTAGCATTAACCGTAGTGGAAACTGTTCGAATCAATCGCCGGCAAGCACGCACAAGAGAACGACTTGGGATGTCCGTCAGAGTGCAAGTAGCTTCCGCCAGAGCCATTGTTCCGCCCAGACAAAGCTCTCCCCGACATAGGCTGGGCTTCGCGTCGCAGACGCATGTTAAAGTGCATGACAACATAGCAACCCATATAAGGCAGCGCCGGGCTTCCGGAATAAGTAATAGAAAGCGGCGCAGGGCCCGCAAGCCTTCCCCTCTCCCTTGTATAGCCGCCGCCGCCGCGCCATCGGAAATAGACGCGGGAGTGCGGCGAGGGAAGAAAAAATAAAATAAAAGGAAGCCCCGCGAAAGAGGGCTGCTGCGCATCTTATAACGCCCCGATGTATTTTAGGCAACTGGCCATTCTTCCTGCGCTCACGTCCTGGGAACTCCTTTGGCGATACCGTTCCTCCTCTATTCACACATGGGGTGGGGGGGGGGCTGCGGGCGTAGCGGCAGCATAAGGGAGGAAGGAGTCGGGACGGCGGCGGGAAGGGGGCGGTTGACAGGGGGATGACGGGGAGTGACGGAAGTAGGTGACGGGGGGGAGGGACGGGGAGGTGACGGGGAGGTGAATGGGGGGTAGGGGGAGTGACGGGAGGTACGGAGGTGATGGGGGGAGACGAGAGTTGACGGAAAGTACGGGGGGGGGTGACGGGGGGAATGACGGTGAAAGGGTTACGGGGGGAGTAGGGGAAGTAACGGGGGAGGTGACCAGGGGGAGAGTGACGGAGGTGACGGGGGAGGGGAGCGACGGGGGAGTACGGAGAGGTAGAGAGGACAGGGGACGTAGGGGAGTGACGGAGAGGAGGGAGGTGACGGGGGGAGGTTGAGGGAGGTGACGAGGCAGGTGAGCGGCGCGATGAACGGGGCAGGTGGAGGGAGAGCTGGGGGAGGTGGTGGGAGGTGACGGATCGACGGGACGGAGAGCGGCGGAGGGGTGACGGGAGGACGGGATGGAGCGGTACGGGGAGGTGACGGGAGGTGACGGGAGGAAGGGAGTGACGGAGGGGGGTGACGGAGGGAGGTGAGTAAGGGACGTGACAGGGGACGTGATGAGGAGTAGGTTATGGGGAGGAGGACGGGGAGTAGGGGTGAGGATACGGGGAGTTGACGGGGAGTGACGGGGGAGGTGAACGGGGAGGTGACGGAGTAGGAGGGCGGGGATGACGGGGGAGGACGGGAGGTACGGTGGAGGTGGACGGGGAGGTGACGGGGAGGTACGGGGATGTGACGGGAGAGTGAGCGGGAGGTGACGGGAGGTGACGGAGGGACGGGAGGAGGGTGAGGGAGGTGAGGGATGCGGGGAGGTAGGGGGAGTGACGGGAGGTACGGGGAGGTGACGGGAGTGAAGGGAGTGACGAGAGGTCGGGAAGTTGAGGAGGGAGTGACGGGTGAGTGACTGGGAGTCACGGG
>BOPP01000051.1:4302352-4319108 GCA_017312745.1 Gryllus bimaculatus | reverse complement strand
GGAGGTGACGGGAGAGGTGACGGGGGGAGGTGACGGTGCAGGGACGAGGGAGGTGACGGTGTTGGTGTTGGCAATGTGGACGGTGATGAGGTTGTAATGGGGAGATGACGGGACGTTGATCTTAAGAGAGAACAGATGATCTTACAGACACAGCAAAGGGTGTGAGATATTTTTTCCGGTAATATAGTACATTTGTCTGAGGTCTATTCCTTCTATTAATCAGCTGCATAGTTACATATATTTGATACCGAGTCTGGTACGCTAGCCGGTCGCCTAACGAGCGGTATGCAGAAATATAACGATAACAGTTATCGAGATTGTTGAATAGAGAAAAAATATTAAATATTTTAAAATTAATTACAAAACGGCGTCATTGATAGTCAAGAGATATCAAATGACAGTCATGTAACTATCGGGATAACTCCATAGCCTGCTGTGTCCACGTGTAACCAGTGGATGCTTACGATCAAAAGACAACCTTTGTTTAAAAGTTTGCCATCAAAGCTAAAATACCAAACGAATTTTCCTGCAATTCGTTTCACAAGGAAAAGAAACCAGGCACGGAAACTCAAAATAATTCTTTCATGTTGGATATTCAAACTCAATTCTACGAGATTTAATGCTTACTTCCTGTACAAAGAAACATATTATAGTTTGACGTTAAAAGGAACAAAATACGCTGTGGTGTATATCTTTGACTAGAGCACGAAAATATTTCAGTAAGTTGAGAACCAAAAAAGAGCAGTTATTTTTACATATCAATGACCACTAAAGAAGAGACATTAGCAAGGAAGGATATAAAACGGTCTGTTAAAAGTCGCCCATTCTTACATTGAAGAAATGGAAATTTGATTGTTAATTTTTACTACTGAGAGACAATAAACCATTTTATGCTGTTTGTGCTCAATGCAATAGCTTCTTTTGGCATTAAACATTTGTGCGGTTGATTTAATTACTTTTCATGGAGCAGATAACGTAAAATATAAAGTTGCCTTATAGGTTTCCCTTTTGTTGCAGATTTAATAATATTTGAAGTATTCAAAACACATTTTCAAACCAACAGGATGATGTAGTTTTATACGTCAAAATTAGTACTAATGACATCACGTTCTGATTCTAAAGTATTTCAAGATTTTACTTAAATGTTTTAAAAATAATAAGACATTTTAGTGACAGTGAATCATCCTGTTTCTAGAACGAATCACTTATTTCAATGCGTCATACAATGAAGGCTCCAATGACACAGGAGATTATTGTGTTTGAAAGTGTAAACAGAACTGCAGGATAAGTCGGTCTAACTAGACGGTTGTTGTATTGGTACTGTAGAGACTGGGTCTTAGAAGTATTTAGATGAATAAGCCATTTCATGCATGAGGTCTGCAAGACTGAGATATCGGTGTATAGGTTTAAGAAAGCAATGTCTGCTTTCATTTTCTTTTTTTTCAATTATGTATTTGATTTTTGTACATAGATCAGATCACTGAACTACACATATGTAATGACGGCTTAATAAATACATCATAACCTAACTTAATACGAATATAGAGATTTCGGAAACAATATTGACACCTCATAAGTTCTATTCTAGAACTGAAAACTATTTACAAAATACGTGAAATGGATATTTATTTTTAATGTGAGTAGAGTAAGTAGGGGTTTTGCAGAGGTAGAATGAAGAAAAATTTTGGATGTGGTGAATATTGAGGAAATTATGAGATATGTAAGCAATGTGGTGAATTACGGGACCAAGACTGATTTAATCGTGTAATTGGTGGTTGGAAATGAACAAGGATGTATTGGTGGTGGGGGTGCGAAGGAATTGGTTTTGTACTATTTGGATTTTGTAGATCTTGGTTTTTGCTGCATCAATCCATACTGGGCAGGCGTAGAGAAATGTCGGTCTGATTACAGTTCTGTATAGTATTATTGATGTGTTATATGGCAGATATTGATCCCTGTACATTAGTGTTATTTGTTATGCTGTGTGATTTTAGTTAATATTATTTTGATGTCTATGTGTTAGATTGGAGACAGCAATGTCCATTCGGAGGTTTGTGAGCGGAAACGATGGTGAAAGGCCTAAACACATCATTTACGCAAGATCAACGTGTGTTACAGCAGAGTGGGATACAAGTCCTAGTACTGTTTTTCTTAAAACAATCTGCTAAATTGTAAACTTTCTGCCTTAATTTTTTATAAATTCTATATATTTATTTTCGGTCACTTTATAACCACTTGGTCATTAGTGTCCTCCGTTACATGAAAACAACTAATGTATGTTTGTTACCATTACATCAACAGAGGTTGATTTAAACATATTACGAGTAACAAAATTAAATTTAAAAATATTCTGCCTTTAAATTAAAAAAAAAATGTGTTTGATGCATCCCATGGGGTAAAGAAACTCATTGTACGTCAATAGCTCACCTACGGAGATTCCTGTTGACGGTGTCTTATAAATCGTACAAAACTAAATGTTTTCTCTATTCTATACCCAGAGTGTTGGTTTAAATGACCTAATTTAACCTAACCTCTCCTTTACGTTTCAAGGAGTCTCTCTGTTTTCATATTAATAACCTAGCTAATAAAATAACGTAAAAATGTCAAAAGAATTTTGGGTTCGCCCGAATAACCTTCCCCACAAATGATAAAAATTGCATTTTTCATTTTTTAAATAGTTATTTCTGGTACGAGTGGTAAAATTGGCATTTTATTTTACGAGTAGGAAATGTTCGTCACGAGACCGAAAGGTCGGGTAGCGCAATGCTAAAAGCAAAATAAAATCACTTTACCACATGTCTCATACACTATTTTTAGACATAATTACGAACTTCCTTTTTCTTTTTATTCAGAACACAAATTAATTAAATATATAGGCTACTATTTTACATTAATGTGTTACATTTTGTTACATTGGCTCATTCGGTCAGACGAAAGTATTGTGTTCTTTGTTACATCCACAGGTTTATCTGAACATTTCAGCTTCGTCTCAGTTTATGCACTAATGCCAAAAATTGAACTTTTATCACGTTGTCCTATTCCTGCACTATGTCTTCGCAACCCGTTATGGGCCTTGGCCGACCAACGGTGACCCAGTCACTTGGTCATGGGATAAAGGGTTTGTGTGGTTGGCGTGAAGACATCCCTTCACCGTATATTCGGGTAGTCATAACCTAAAGGTAGACTTTCTCATCGTCACACAGTAATAGATACAGGTACATTTTTAAGGAAAACACACAGTTAATTTTTCCCCCGACAGGGAGTCGAACCCGGGGTTGCCCTGAAAAAAACGAAGACGCTAACCAACGAGACATCGATGGCGATTTTAGCTCTCAGTGCATGCCCTAAATATAATCACTTTAGTAGTGGCAGCCTAAAAAGTAATTATTATTTCACATTAAAACGTATAAACTAGCAAACACGTTGAATTATTACCGAACATTACTACAATATTTGTCATGATTTCAAAAATTATAAGTTCAACCTATGTTATATTCTTACACGGTTTAATTAAACAAAACAGCCACTATGTTTCATGACTTATTTCGACTAATTTGGAGTGTATCATAAACTTTGCATCATTAACGAGCTTGCTCGTTCTCCCTTTACTAGCAGTATAACGCGTTGGCTGCAAGGCTTAAAAGATCTGATACAGACTCGCTTTTCATCAAGAACGTCGGGTAATAAGTAGTCGAAGTCAAGTCCGCGGTGTTCACTCCCGGTAATAAATTATAACTATCTCGTTAGTGCATCTCATCGTGAGCAGTTGTCGTGTATCGTGACACCGTTAAGATACACGCGAACACTGGCTGCACGGTGAGAAAGACACTTAAAGACACTGTCACGTTCACATAGGTAGACATTATGTGGCAAATGAATTTATCACAATTTGATCTCCGAGATTTTAGAATCAGCAAGGGATATATGCTCAGGATGTGAAACAATATATTTAATCATTATGACTTTGTGTGCAATGTGTGTAAATTTATCTATGGTATAATTGTGCTTATTAGGCATTGGTGTCGAATGACTACGTTGATCATATTATTAAAGCTATCAAAACAGTTTATTAAACCATTTTACTTCTTATTAACGTTGTTTTATATAAAATTATTACTGTAACTGGATAATAATTATTCAGGTTCAATAAAAAAATTAGATTTAACATTTATCATCCTAGTTCCGATCATTATGTATAATTTTATTTTGCGCCGCAAAAATATAGTAGTTTGATTTTCACTCGAAATTTTTATTTTTGTGTACTGCGCTCTTTCATTTTGGTTTGTGACAACAAAACTATGGATTTTACTACCCAAAGAATTACAGAAATTAGAACTGAACTATAAAAAATTGGTAAGAAACTACAGGGATGGTGCCCCCATCCTTTGGAGGAAGAGTCTTATTGAACAGCGGTATGAACTTACGCTTGGCATCCGGAACACAGTTTGGGAATGACACATTCAAAAGCAGTTAAATTTTGAACTCGACGGCAAAGTTTATTTTAGAGTTTCACTGCCAGTTCAGCGAGATAGATTCCTGTGAGAGGTCGTAAATATAAAATGACTCACATTGGCGGATCCCGCCGCAGACCGACGCAGTTTCCCCCACCCCTTTCCCCACAAAACTTTCCTCCTCCGCTAGCATGAAAACCATCCAGATTAAAAAGTCAGCAGCCGACAATGTCGAACTGTGGAAGCAACTCAGTGTAAACTGACGAGAAAGACAAAGAAAATATGTATGTTTCATTCAAGTTCCTCATTTGATAGTTCGTAATAACAATTGTGTGGCGAATACATTCTATGAAAATAACATATCATTCTTGTTTTTCTGCGATTTATCTATTGTTCACGGTAAGGCTGGTCCCTTATTTACTTTGTATAAACTTTTTATTGAAAATTTTAAATAAATATAATAATATAATATATAATTTTATATAATATAATAATAAATTCTTAATAAATTTTTTGATGTCCAAGAAATATTTTTACTTTCTCACCTTACTTCGTAAGAAGACAAAGTATTGTATCGTGCTCAGAAAACCCTGGTAATTAAAAAGTATATTAATCTTGTTCCTACAGTTATGTGAGTCATCTAAGATGTAGTTTAGTGATAATCCATGTTTTAGTGAGTTCTTCATACCGAAAAATTTATTGATGCAAAAAATGTCAGTCGATACTTTACGCTAGCGCCTAATCACTTTACAAAATATTCCCCTAGGTGAATGAACTGAAGGCCCTGCGAGCTTCCAATGGAGATTTTGAATTTTACGGGCACTTTAAATAAAACTTCAACATTTTCTTCTTTTTTTCAAAAATGGCTTCAATTTTTTGTTTAACTTTGTTATCCGATAGCACAAGAACGCTTAAAAATGGCGCAATTTCATTTTCGTTGAAATGTCTGATTTTTCGAAATTCGCAATTCGAGAAATGTTTGGATCATGGGAGATAACGTAAAAGATACTTCACTTCTTGTGGTATCATGTACTTGTTTGGCAGAGAGTATAAGCAACACGTGGATGGATTTCTTTCTCCAAATTCATGCCTTAATTTTGAAGAAATTCATTGGAGGTCATCAAAAGGGATTTTTGTTCATAACCTAACGTAACATGTTTATCTGTGTCTTTGTTAATTGGTTATGTTAAGCCATATAATTCACATTCATATGGAGCTGTTCTGTTGGAAGGTCATCCGTGTTCACCAAAACGCACCGGATACAATGCGAGTATGTAACTGCCGTGATATCTCGAACGAGTATTCAGCAGAACACTGATACATTCTGCACGTACCCTTACTTATAGACAACGATCGATTGTGTCATATCTTTAAAAACGTACATCCTTGCACTCAATATTAAACAATTTTCTCAAATTTGAGAAAAATTTATGACTAGCAGCAATATTTTTAAGATATTTTAGCAGAACTATCATCATCAGAGCTTTAGAATAAAAATATGATATTTTTAGAATTAAAATATTGACACTAGATAACATTATTAAACATCAAATTATTAAAAGGTATCAACATCACCCACGATATCAATAATTTTCTCAAGTCTACTTTCTATTCAATACGAAATGCTCCTTAAATACTATTACGTAACTAGAGACTAGGGAAAACATGCATCGCGCTGTCAGACAAAAATACTCAGGTGCGTCTCTCAGCTCTCCCGTGTCCCCCTCCATCCCCGACGCTTTTGCCGGGCCGACTGACGGGCGAATGCCCAGTCGAGCGAGGTGGCCTCGGGTGCGGGCGGCGCTGGGCTCTAGGGGCGCAGCCGGATGTCGCCCGGGCCTGCACGGGCGGGGCGGGGCAGGGAAGACGGTGAGAGGGGGCGGACGGAATGGTGTGCTGGGTGTGCGCAGGAGTGGGCGTGACCAGAGCGGGTACATATGACGGATGAGGAGTCAGGGTAAGTCGAGCGGGGCAGGGAGACCGAGGGCGGGCGGACAAATCTGGTGGCGGACTGAGCGAGTGGGTAGGCGACGTGAGGTGGTCGTGGAGTGGGCAGGAGAGAGGGGCGAGGGGGCGAGGCAGGCGGCGACGGGAGGCGGGCAGGGGGGCGAGGGAGACGGCGGGGGAGCGGGCGAGGCCGGGCGACGGGCGAGGGCGGGCGAGTGGCAGGGGCGACGGGGGCGAGGGCGGGCGTGGTGGGGGGGGTTGTGTGGCTGATGTGCGAGAATGGGCGGATAGCTAGCAGGGAAGTGGCAGTGGCGAAAGGCGGGCGGACGGCAGACACGGTGTGGACGACGGTTGGGTCAGCGGAGGTGAGGCGGTGTCGGAGTGGGGCATGAGAAGCAGCGAAGCGGGGCGGAGCGGGGTGGAGGTAAGGCTGCGGAAGCGCGCTCCTCAAGCTCCTTCGATCGCTAAATAATTGAATAGGCTTCCTAGGCTGCGAGCGGCCGCCTACCGCGATGCACGCTCGCGCTCCCGACCGAGTTTCGCCCCTCGCCCGCCATACGGTTTCGGGCGCGCCACGCTCTCCTTCCCCGGCACAAGTGGCTGGGGATGGGGAAGTGAGTAGCGCGTGGACGCGGCGAAAGTAAGTGATTAATTCTGTCGAAAAGGGGCGGCGAACGAGAGCACCGCGGCGAACACTCGCGCCGAGAGGCAAAACACGTGGATGGCGCGAGCTGAGCCGCGCGGCAGGAGAGAGAATGACGGAGGTGAAGAAAGTGGGGGAGAAGTGAAGCCACAGCTTCGGGCATGGTTGGCAATATGAAGATTCAGTCGCGAGAGTGAGAGAGAGGGTCAGAAAAGACGTAGTGGGATGACAATCGCAATAGTTGTGGTAACTGAACTCAGTGTACAGGAAGTTGTCTATAAATACTTGTGAATGAGATGGAGTGTTTTTCGGTGACGACACAGTAAACGGAGGGCAAATCGGAGTGGCTCGAAAGGCAGATAAATTGGATAAATAATGCCTGAATGTCTTTTCGCTTGATATAAAGGACTAAAATACCAACGTGATGATGGTTATAAACTAGTGTGCCGAATTGATTTTAGTTCTAAATTAAAACAAATTATTTAAACAATATTTTATTTAATGTCGCATGGCAACACGCAGTGGCGGATGGACGATCCCTCAGGCCAATCACCCGTAGCTGCCCTAGCATCTATAAAGGGACGTCTGCTGTGTCCGCTCTCTATTGTTGGACCTTCCGGAGCTGCCTGATGTCCACGCCACGCCCTTTCCCTCCAAGGACCATGCTGCCTCGGGCGCCACGTACAAATGTTTCTATTCTTGGTAGTGTCTTTTGCCGACCTGGATGGCCGAGGTGGCTAAGAGCGTGTACCGAGTTCAGTTCTTCGGTTCCGGCGGGCTGGAATCCTGTTTTGACCATGGTTATGTCCCCTGTTTCTGACTACAGATCAAAGGAGCCCGCAAAGTGTGTTTATGTCTAGTGCACGGTGCGTTACATTGTGAGGCAAAGAGTAACCGGCTGACGGCTGGAAAAATTCCTAAGAAGAATAAGAAGAAATGTCTTTAAATTGAGCCCTTCCCTCTTGAGCCGAGTTGGTAAAAAATTTCTTTCTCTGCTAACAACTCGGAACACAACACCCACAACACTGATTTTTAATTTCATCCGTATTTTGTCAAATTAGGGCTTTCTACGACTTATCACTGATAAAATTAAATTCATAAAATTAACAAATTTAATAGAAACAAAATTTTATCATGTATTTCTAACACTCATAATGATTTACTATGATTTTGATTGGATTTGGAGTTTATTTGTAAGCAATAAGTGTGCAAACACGTTAGTCTTCTTTTTACTAAATGATGTATTGTCTTCCTTCTATAATACTCTTACTATAAACTTGTAATATTCGTCTTCAATCCAAAACTCACAAACTAATGTAAGTTGATTAATTTCGTTTTTTATTCCTCAATATCAAAAATGAAAAATTAGTTTTTTATAATTACTATAGTAACAACAAGTTTCTAATAAGAAGCCGTTTATTTGAAATACATGACATTCGCTAGACACTTTGCTCTGTACTCTACGCAGCTACATTTTCTTACACTTTACACTGCTTAAACTTTACTCAGCATAAACATATGTAAAGTCATTACAAATACTTTGAATGTTAGTGTCTGAGTCAAGAGGGCTTACATAAAAAAGTATTTCGAGGATTTAAATTCCAAACATTTACAATGGATTTACGTTTTCTTGAGTAATGCAACATGCTTTACAATCGTATTATCGCTAATAGTCACGTAATATTTTATTGCAGTATGCAATTAATATTTAAGCCATCCCTTGATCTAAGTGCGTGAGGTCCTAAAATACTATACACCTTGGGTTCTTAAATTAAAAAAGTTTGAACGAAAATGTCTTTCCGCCAATGAGTTCAGCACATTGTGCTCATTGAATGATCGAACAATATTTACTCAGACTGAGACACTGGGATTTGAATACCAGCACGAGTCTCTCCTTGAAGGAAAGGGTCTCTGGCAGCTCTGACTATGCATTAGAAGGATTCGACTCAAAGATATAATGAATTGTCAGTGTTGCGGCGATTTTAACACATTGAATACAGTATATAATGGAAAATTACTGATATTTCTGAAACAAATGGGACATGAGTGAATCAAATTATTTTAAGATTTAATATTAAACATTACATAAATACGCAAGTATTTAATGAAAAAAGCCATATCTATATTACTAATGCCTAAAAGTGTAACGAAACAATTGTCAGAGAGTCATTCCCATCGACCACCTCTTTTTATAATAAATGAGTATTTCTCTATAGAACAAAATAACAATTTAAAATAGTGTCATCGGTTTTTTACAGGTTTACAAGTCTTGCCAACTTTTCTAATATCTAAGAAATTACCACTGCTTATGTCGTGAGAAAATCTCGCATAAAATCCACATTACGTAGAATAGAGATGCCCTAGATCCATTAGTCACGACCTCATACGGTGTTCTACTTGTTTATCTAGGGTCGTTTTACATGACACATCTTTACCAGGTGGAGACAAATTCCAATTATAATCCGCTACGCTACAAACAGCTTAAAAATTCAGAGAAAAATATGCAGCTGCCGGCCATGCAATAGGTATCGTCGGATACCCAGGAACGTAAAAATATCTAAATACTTCTATATTTCTAATGTTTAATGCGCACAACAATTTTCTGATACAACCTCTGGTCATCCCATCCATGTTCAAGACAATTCCGTGAACGGTTTAAGTGTGACGTGATCGGGTTTCAAGAGTTCTAATGTTTCATATTAATAACCTAGCTAATAAAATACGAAAATGTAAGAAATTTTGGTTCGCGCCGAATAACTTCCCACAAATGATAAATGTTTTTCATTTTTAATAGTTTTTCTGGTACGAGTGGTAAAATTGCTTTTATTCGAGTAGGAAGTTCGTTCAGAGACCGAAAGGATCGGGGTATGCGCAATGCTAAAGCAAAATAAAATCACTTCATCAATGTCATCATACACTATTTTTAAGTCAATAATTACATATTCCTTTTTCTTTTTATCAGTCACAAATCAATTAAATATATAGGCTACTATTTTATATAATGTGTTAAATTTGTTCATTAGTCATTCGTCATACGAACAGTAATTGTGTGTTCTTGTTACATCACAGGTTATCTCGAACATTTCAGTTCGTCCATGTTTATGCACTAATGCCAAAATTGAACATTTTATACGTTCTATTCCTGCATATGTCTTCGCACCGTTTATGGCCTTGCCGACAATCTGACCAGTCACTTGGTCATGGGATAAAGGGTTCGTGTGGTTGTGAAGAACATGCCTCATCCGTATATTCGTAGTCATAACCTACAGTAGACTTTCTCATGCTCACACAGTAATAGATACAGTACAGGTTTTAAGAAGCACACAGTTAATTTCCCCGACAGGATCGAACCTGGGCTGCTGAAAAAAACGAAAGAGCTACCAACGAGCATCGATGCGTTTTTAGCTCTCTGTGCATCCCTAATATACTATCTTTAGTAGTGCAGCCTAAAAAGTAATTATATATTTCACATTAAAACGTATAAACTATGCAACAACGTTGAATTATTACCGAACATTTACTACAATTATGTCATGATTTCAAAAATTAAAAGTTTCACCCTATGTTCTTTCTGTACACGTTTTAATAAACACAACAGCACTATCGTTTCGATACTTTATTGACTAACTTGGAGTGTATAAAATTTGCATCCATAACGAGCTTTGTCGTTCTCCTTTACTAGCAGTATAAAGTGGCTGCAAGATTAAAGATCTGATACAGACTGCTTCAATCAAGAACGTCGTTAATAAGTAGCGAGTCAAGTCCGCGGTTCTGACTCCCGTAAAAATTTTAAACTATCTCGTTAGTGCAGTTCATCGTGAGCAGGTTGTCGTGTTAATGTGACACCGTTAAGATCACGCGACACTCGCGATGACGGGAGAAACGCACTTAAAAGACACTGTCACGTTACATATAGAGCATGTATGTGGCAATGATTTTATCATCAATTTATCTCCGATGATTTAAATCAGCAAGGGATATATTTCAGATGTGAACAATATAGTTAATCTTATACTTTGTGTGCAGTTGTTTCGTGTAAATTTATGCTTATGTATATAAATTGTGCTTATTTAGGCATTGGGTTTCGAATGACGACGTTGATCATATTATTAAAGCTATCAAAACAGTTTTATTAACCGCTATTCTCTTATTAAACGTTGTTTTATATAAAATTATTACTGTAGCTGGATAATAATATTCAGTTCAATATAAAAAATGATTAAATATCATCCCTAGTTCCATTCATAATGTATATTATTTGCTCGCAAAAGATATAGAGTTGATTTTCAACTCGAAATTCTTATTTTTGTGATACGCGCTTCTCTTCATCTTTGGTTATGTGAAAGTAAAACTATGGGAATTTAATTACCCAAAGAATTACATAGACATTGAATGAACTATAAAAAATTAGTAAGAAACTAGAGGAATGGTGCCCATCTTGGAGCAAGATCTTATTGACACAGCGTATTAACTTAGCTTGGCACCGGAACACGTTTGGAAATGGGACACTCAAAAGCAAGTTACAAATTTGAACTCGACGGCAAGTTATTTAGAGTTCACTTGCCAGTTCAACCCGAGATAGTTCTGGGAGCGTATATAAATGCCCACATTGGAGATCCCGCGCACAGACGCATTTCCTCCCCACCCTATCCCCACAAACTTTCCTCCGCTAAGCATGAAATCAATCCAGATTAAAAAGTCACTAGCCTGACAATGCCGATCTGTGGAGCAACTCAGTGTAACTGGGGGAGAAGGTAGAAAGGACAAAAAGGGAAATATTGTATTTTGTTTTCATCAAGTTCCTCATTTGATAGTTCGGTAAACAATTGTTGCGATACATCTAGGAAAATAAATATCATTCTTTTTTTCGCATTATCTATTGTTCACGTAAGTCGTCCTTATTTACTTGTATATTAACTTTTTATTGAAAATTTTTACATAAAAAATAATATAATATATAATTTTATAATATAATATATAATCTTATAAATTTTTTGATTTCCAGAAATATTTTACTTTCCTCAACCTTATTCGTAAGAAAACCAAGTATTATCGTGCTCTGAAAACAGGCTGTAAATTAAAAAGTATTATTAATGTCTCTCCTACCAGCTATGTGTGTATATAAAGACGTAGTTTATATAATCCATGTTGTGGGAGAGGTTTCTTCCAACCGAAAAATTATTGATGCAAAAATGCCAGTCCGAGTACTTTAGCGCTAGCCTAATCCTTTACAAATATTCCCCTATGTGAATGACTCAAGCCCTGCGAGCTTCCAATGGAGTTTTGAATTGCGGGCACTTAAATAAACTCAACATTTTTTTCTTTTTTCAAAAATGGCTTCAAATTTTTGTTAACTTTGTTTCCGATAGCACAGAACGCTTAAATGGACGCAATTCCATTTTCGTGAATGTTTGGATTTTTGAAATTCGAATTCGAAATTGTTTGATCATGGGAGATACGTAAAAATACTTCATTCTTTGTGTCAAGACTTGTTTGGGCAGAGAGTATAAGCAACCGTGAGATGGATTTCTTCTCCAAATTCATGCCTTAATTTGAAGAAATTCATTGGAGTCATCAAACGGATTTGTTCATAACCTAACGTAACATGTTTTCTGTTTTCGGTTAATGGTTATTAAGCCATATAATTCACCATTCATATGAGGCTGTTTCGATTGAAGGTTCCGTTCACCAAACGCAACGGGATAAATGGCTGGTATGTGAACTGCAGTGCTGATTCCAACGAGTATTCAGCAGAACACTATACAGTTCTTGCACGTATCCCTACTTATAGACAACCGACGATGTGGCATATCTTTAAAACGTACTATCTTCTTGCACTCAATATTAACAATTTTCTCAAATTGAGAAAATTTATGACTATAGGCAGATATTTTTTAAGATATTTAGCAGAACTATCATCCAAGCTTTAGAATAAAAATGATATTTTTAGATTAAACATACTGAACGCTAAATCTATAAACATCAAATTATAAAGTATCACATCACCCACGATATCATAATTCTCAAAGTCTACTTTCATTCAATACGAAAATGCTCCCTTAACTACTATTATACACTAGAACGGGAAAACATGCATCGCCTGTCAGACAAAACAACTTCAGGTGCGTTCTCAGTCTCTCCCGTGTCCCCCTCCATCCCCCACGGCTTTTCACGCCGCGGCCGACTGACAGGGCGAATGCACAGTCGGCGAGGTGGCTTGGCTAGTTGGCGGCGCGCGCCGCGGGGCTCTAGTGGGCGGCCGATGGCAGCCTGGCCCTGCACGGGCGGGGCGGGGCAGGGAAGGACGGTGAGAGCTGGGGGCGGGACGGATGGGGCGAGGTGTGCGCAGAGTGGGCGTGAGCAGGCGGGACAATGACGGGATGAGGGAGGTCAGGGAAGTCGAGGCGGGGCAGGGGAGGCCGAGGCGGTGCGGACAAATCTGAGTGCCGGACTGAGCGAGTGGAGTCAGGGCGAGTGAGGTGGTGTGGAGTGGCAGGAGAGAGGGCGAGGGGGCAGGGAGGCGGCGACGGGCGAGCGCGAGGGGGGCGGGAGCGGCAGAGGGCGGGGGCGGGGCGAGGCGGGCGGACGGGCGAGGGCGGGCGAGGGCGGCGGGACGGGGGCGAGGGCGAGGCGTGCGTGGGGGGGGTTTGTGTGGCTGGATGTGTGCGAGAATGGGGGATAGCTAGCAGGCGAGTGGGCAGTGGGGCTGAAAGGCTGAGGCGGACGGACAGACCACGGTGTCGACGCGGGTTGGGTCGGGAGGTGAGGCGGTGTCGGAGTGGGCATGAGAAGGCAGCGAAGGCGGGGCGGAGGCGGGGTGGAGGAAGGCTGCGGAGCGCGCTCCCTCAAGCCTCCTTCGATCGATAATAATTGAATAGCTCCCTAGGCTGCGACGCCGCACCGCTGCACGCTCGCGCCTCCCGACCGGTTTCGCCCCTTCCGCCGCCATACGGTTTCGGCGCCCACCTCTCCCTTCCCGCGCACAAGTGGCGGCGGCATGGGGGAAAGTGAGGAGCGCGTGGACGCGCGACAGTAAGTGATTAATTCTGTCGAACAAGGGGCGTCGACGACAGAGACCGCGGGGAACACTGCGCCGAGAGGCAAAACAGTGGATGCGGCGAGCTGAGCCGCGCGCAGAGAGGAGAATACGGATGTGAAGAAAGTGGGGAGAATGTTGGAAGCACGAGCTTTGGGCATGGGGCCATATACTAAGATTCAGTCAGGAGAGTGAGGAGAGAGGGTCAGAAAAGATACGTAATGATGACACATTGCAATATTGTGGTAATTGAACTCAGTGTACAGGAAGTTGTCTTAAATACTTGTGAATGAGGTGGAGTGTTTTTCGTTGAGACACAGTAAACGAGGGCAATCGGAGTGCTCGAATATAAATGATAATGGGAGATAAATTGATAAATAATGCTGAATGTCCTTTTCGCTTGATATAAATGACTAAAATACCAAGTATCGATGGTATTTAACTGGAGTGTGCGATTGATTTGTTCTTACAATTAACAAATTATTTAAACAATATTTTATTTAATGTCGCATGGCAACTTGCATGGCGAATTGACGATCTCAGTCATCACCCGTAGCTGCCCAGCATCTATAAAGGATCGTCTGATGGGTGTCCGCTCTCTATTGTTGGACCTTCGGGCTGCCTGTTGGCCACGCCCACCTTTCCCCTCCAAGACCATGCTGGCCTCGGGCGCACGTCAAATGTTCTATTCTTGGTATGTCTTTTGCGACCCTGGATGGCCGAGTGCTAAGAGCGTGTACGAGTTAGTTTATTCATTCCGCGGGCTGAATCCTGTTTTGACCATGGGTTATTCCTGTCTTCTGACTACAGATCAAGGAGCCCAAAGTGTGTTTATGTCTAGGCACGGTGCGTACATGTGAGGCAAAGAGTACGGTGACGGCTGGAAAAAATTTTCTAAGAAATAAGAAAGAAATGTCTTTAATTTACACTTCCTCCTGAAGCCGAGTGGGATGTAAAAAAATCTTTCTCTGCTACACTCGAACACAACACCACAACACTGATGTTTAATTCATCCATTTTCAAATTAGATCATTCTACGACTATATCACTGATAATTAAATCATAAAATTCAAAAATGTTAATAGAAACAAAACTTTATCATGTATTTCATAAAACACTCCATAATGAATTTACTATGATGTTTGATTTGATTGCGAGTGTACTTGTAAATAAGTGTGCAACACGTTAGTCTTCTTTTTACTAAATGATATTGTCATTTTTCTATATACTCTTACTATAAAACTTTATATTCGTCTTCAATCAAACTCACAACTAATGTAAGTTGATTAATGTCGTTTTTTATCCTCAATATCAAAAATGAAAAATTAGTTTTTTTTATATATTCTGATAGTAACAACAATTTCTAATAAAGCCGTTTATTTGAAATACATGACATTCCTAGACACTTTGGCTCTGTTATCTAGCAGGTCTATTTCTGTACACTTTCCACACTGTTAACACTTTACTCAATAAACATATGCAAAGTATTAAAATATTGAATGTTAGGTCTGAGTCAAGAGGGCTACATAAAAGTATTATCGAGGATTTAATTCAACATTTACATGGATTTACGTTTTCCTTAGTAATTGCAAACATGCTTACAACTCGTATTATGTAATAGTCACCTAAATATTTTATGCATATGCAATTAATATTTCACCTCCTTGATCCTATAGTGCGTGAGGTCCTGAATAAATATATACACCTTGGAGTTTCTGTTTTAAAAATTAAAAAATCTTGAACGAAAATGTTTCCCGAATGATTCAGCACATTCTGGCTCATTGAATGATCGAAAAATTACTCAGACTGGACACGATATTGAATACCAGCACGAGTCCATTTCATCAGAAAGGCTCTGGCAGCTCTGAATATGTCTTAGAAGGATCGACTCAAGTATAATGAATTGTCAGTGTGCGGGATTTTAAACACTTGAATACGTTATTATAATGAAAATACTGGATATTCGAAACAATGGGACATGGTGATCAAATTATTTAAGATTTAATATAAAACCATTAATAAATACCAAGTATTTAATGAAAAAGCCATATCTATCTACTAATTAGCCTAAAGTTAACTAAAACAATTAGAGAGTCATATCCCATCGACCAAACCTCATTTTTATAATAAATGAGTTTTCCTCACTAATAGAAAAAATAACAATTTTAAATAGGTGTCAATCGGTTTTTACAGCGTTACAAGTCTTCCAACTTTTCTAATAATCTAAGAAATTTACCACTGCTTATGATCGTGAGAAAATTTCGCTAAAATCCATCATACGTAGAATCGAGATGCCCAGATCATATATCAGACCATCATAACGTGTTCTATGCTTGTTTATCTAGGGTGTCTTTACATGACACATTCTTTACCAGTTGGGACAAATTCCAATTAATAATCCTACTGTACAACGTCTTGAGAAATCAGAGAGAAAAGTATCAGCTCTCGGCCACGGCAAAGGTTGTGTCGGATACGCCAGGAACGGTAAAAATATTAAATACGTTCTTGTATCTTCTAATGTTTAGTGCGCACAAGATTTTTTCAATACAACCTCCGGTATTCGCATCCGATTTTCAAGAGACATATCTGTGAACGTTTAAGTGTGCGTGATCGGTGAGCGGGAGGGGGGTGGGGTTGTAAGGGTTGAGATGGCGGAGGTGGGGGAGGAGCGAGGAGTGG